>CM023486.1:37982215-38330506 GCA_013339685.2 Hyalomma asiaticum
GAATGTGGCGCTAATGTCTCTACAAAATGCCGAAAAAATAATCATCATCATTGATGTTACTATTATTTGGCATTTTATTTACTTTTTTTACACACGCAACAACTGTGTAATGGCATGCCCGGCCCTTCGTGAAAAATTGAACCCCCCCCCCCCTGGTAGAGATCCTGGGTGCGCTACTGGAGCGTAGCGAAATATGTCCTGGCTCGCGCGCCTCAAGCCACGCGCGACGCACTTTTGCCGGGGCCGGTGGTGTTGGGCCGGCTGGGCTACCATGGAAGTATTCTAAAAACAACCTTCTACGAGTCAGGGGAACCCAGCTGTTCGCGCCGCCGAAACGGAAGCTCATCGTACTTCAAAGCGCGATCGAGTTTCTGTTAACAGTCGGTGATGCACTCTGTGGAAGTGCTTCGTCGGCGCAGCAAGCTATATTTGCTGGTAGAGATCGCAGATATCTAATTCTTTTGCTCAGCATATCGCATCATTAACACACGCGCGCACGGCGGCGCTCACATTTTGCATTATGACATTCGTCACGAATGTTTTTTTATGACTGAAATTTAGGGACACGGGGAAAAGAACAGCACAAACTGCATTCGTAGGCATTCCATGTAAGATCTTGGAGGACACAAATATCGATCTCTACACTGAAGCAGCGCAGATCATGAACAGCGCGCTGAAAGGACGGCGCCTCCTGAAAAGCGAGGCTGGTGCAGCGGCAGTCGCGAAGTCGATCGGCACTGCGTGCGTGCCAGTCGTTGCCGTAAGATAAAGATGAAAGCCGTACGGAGAAAAACGAAGTAGTTGACGATGTCCCCGCGCGTCACTTCGAGTACACAGCGTTGGTGCCCGTCGGCGTCCGGCAGCTTCGTGTAGGGATCGACATCGTCGCACGTTCGCGCATTTGCTCACATAAACATCGTGCCGATACGATTAACTCAGGCTGATAATCTTTCCGCAAGGGACGGCGGCGACATTGCGCCTAGAAATTTCGAGAAAACGAACCAAAACGCGGTCGAATCAACGAATGTATGAACGGCGCTGCAGGGAACGAAACAAGAAGTGGTCCCCATGGTCCTCCAGCACGCCCGTCGCGCCGACAGCGGGGCAGTCGTGACGTCACGTGCAAGCTATGTATACTCTGCTTTGCTCTCGAACATCTTCAGAATAACTGATCAATTGCATCGCGTGAGCTGCAGCAATGACATTTGTCACTTACATGACAGCTGTGATCGTAATGTCAACGATCACAAAACTTGACAAATAAACACAAAAACTAAAATTCACACACTCAGTCTCAGTACTGCAATAAAAACGTTCACGCAACAGGATAGTTAACGCATAACATTTCAGAAAAACGAGATCACAAACATGTTCACACACACAGCAGTCCGTGTGAACATCTAGGCGCTCGCAAATCTTCTCTTCTTCGTGCAGCAGTTAAGATTACAGAGCATCGAAGGAAAGTGTACGCGATCGTATGTGCGCTATTTCACCGACACAGCTGGACATGGCACGTCGGCGGAGCTAGCATACATCAAGGACCACTGTCAACAAAAGGTGGTTTTACTAAAGCGAAGTTTTATTGAAAAGGGAATCAAGCGACAGTCGCGAGTAGCGGGAACAGAGCCCAGCGGGACAGAAGAAAAGTACACGCACCAAGCACGAAGGGGTACCAAAATGAGCCGGAATAACCCACGCGGTAAATGGAAAACCATACCTGTTTAATTAGAAAACAATGAATTACAGTACCTAGAAAGAGATATCCGCAACAGACTTCGTTCACGCACTGCGCACAGTTCGTTTAGCACACACTGCCCGTTGGTCTACTTCGTCGTCGCAAACACATCGCTATTATGCAGTTGTCTGCGTAGGACCACACTGCAGTGCCGACACAAACACGTACACAGGAATACAGCGTCCACACCTCGGTGTTCTCCGCCCACGCGTAGTGGAGATACAAGCACATGGTCACTCGCAAACGCACGTACACTGCCGAGACTCCGGGAAACTACGTTCACGAGACATGCCAGCGCCACCCCCCCCCCCCCCCCCCCCCCCCCCCCCTGG
This sequence comes from Hyalomma asiaticum, assembly GCA_013339685.2. Taxonomy (NCBI): domain Eukaryota; kingdom Metazoa; phylum Arthropoda; class Arachnida; order Ixodida; family Ixodidae; genus Hyalomma; species Hyalomma asiaticum. Next base: position 37,984,283 of record CM023486.1, read on the forward strand.
TAGAGATCCTGGGTGCGCTACTGGAGCGTAGCGAAATATGTCCTGGCTCGCGCGCCTCAAGCCACGCGCGACGCACTTTTGCCGGGCCGGTGGTGTTGGGCCGGCTGGGCTACCATGGAAGTATTCTAAAAACAACCTTCTATGAGTCAGGGGAACCCAGCTGTTCGCGCCGCCGAAACGGAAGCTCATCGTACTTCAAAGCGCGATCGAGTTTCTGTTAACAGTCGGTGATGCACTCTGTGGAAGTGCTTCGTCGGCGCAGCAAGCTATATTTGCTGGTAGAGATCGCAGATATCTAATTCTTTTGCTCAGCATATCGCATCATTAACACACGCGCGCACGGCGGCGCTCACATTTTGCATTATGACATTCGTCACGAATTTTTTTTTTATGACTGAAATTTAGGGACACGGGGAAAAGAACAGCACAAACTGCATTCGTAGGCATTCCATGTAAGATCTTGGAGGACACAAATATCGATGGGACACTGACGTCTCTACACTGAAGCAGCGCAGATCATGAACAGCGCGCTGAAAGGACGGCGCCTCCTGAAAAGCGAGGCTGGTGCAGCGGCAGTCGCGAAGTCGATCGGCACTGCGTGCGTGCCAGTCGTTGCAGTAAGATAAAGATGAAAGCCGTACGGAGAAAAACGAAGTAGTTGACGATGTCCCCGCGCGTCACTTCGAGTACACAGCGTTGGTGCCCGTCGGCGTCCGGCAGCTTCGTGTAGGGATCGACATCGTCGCACGTTCGCGCATTTGCTCACATAAACATCGTGCCGATACGATTAACTCAGGCTGATAATCTTTCCGCAAGGGACGGCGGCGACATTGCGCCTAGAAATTTAGAGAAAACGAACCAAAATGCGGTCGAATCAACGAATGTATGAACGGCGCTGCAGGGAACGAAACAAGAAGTGGTCCCCACGGTCCTCCAGCATGCCCGTCGCGCCGACAGCGGGGCAGTCGTGACGTCACGTGCAAGCTATGTATACTCTGCTTTGCTCTCGAACATCTTCAGAATAACTGATCAATTGCATCGCGTGAGCTGCAACAATGACATTTGTCACTTACATGACAGCTGTGATCGTAATGTCAACGATCACAAAACTTGACAAATAAACACAAAAACTAAAATTCACACACTCAGTCTCAGTACTGCAATAAAAATGTTCACGCAACAGGATAGTTAACGCATAACATTTCAGAAAAACGAGATCACAAACATGTTCACACACACAGCAGTCCGTGTGAACATCTAGGCGCTCGCAAATCTTCTCTTCTTCGTGCAGCAGTTAAGATTAGAGAGCATCGAAGGAAAGTGTACGCGATCGCATGTGCGCTATTTCACCGACACAGCTGGACATGGCACGTCGGCGGAGCTAGCATACATCAAGGACCACTGTCAACAAAAGGTGGTTTTACTAAAGCGAAGTTTTATTGAAAAGGGAATCAAGCGACAGTCGCGAGTAGCGGGAACAGAGCCCAGCGGGACAGAAGAAAAGTACACGCACCAAGCACGAAGGGGTACCAAAATGAGCCGGAATAACCCACGCGGTAAATGGAAAACCATACCTGTTTAATTAGAAAACAATGAATTACAGTACCTAGAAAGAGATATCCGCAACAGACTTCGTTCACGCACTGCGCACAGTTCGTTCGTTTAGCACACACTGCCCGTTGGTCTACTTCGTCGTCGCAAACACATCGCTATTTTGCAGTTGTCTGCGTAGGACCACACTGCAGTGCCGACACAAACACGTACACAGGAATACAGCGTCCACACCTCGGTGTTCTCCGCACACGCGGAGTGGAGATACAAGCACATGGTCACTCGCAAACGCACGTACACTGCCGAGACTCCGGGAAACTACGTTCACGAGACATGCCAGCGCCACCCCGTACGACCAGTCCGACCCCCGCGAATGACCCCCTCTATACCCCTCCTTTTTCATTGTCCCGTGCAGCTGTGCGTCTGCTTACAAAAGAAAACACACAAGAAATGCGTTTAGCCTCGCTCCCATGTCACTCACTCGGAGCGAAAGACGCGCTTGGAAATGCTGGGCATCGCTCTGCTGGGCGGCTGGATGTACACACATTTCCCAGAAGCACTTGCGCGCCCACGGGTGGCGCTGCGGTGCTTGAAAAAGGTCTATTCAGGTTGAATAAGTTCAGTTTGGCTTGGTTTGGCTTAGTTGGATTAGTCCTGTCTCAACTAGGCTTCAATTAATTACTCCTAATTAGGCTCCTTTGAATTATACTTAGTCTTACCTAACTAGTCCTAGGAATCTTAATTAGGCTCCATTGAATGAGACAGCCTTACCTAACTAGTCCTAGGGAGCTTCGTCTTTACTAATGCGTGGTAGTGTTATGCTAGCATTACATAGCTTAGCGGAGTTTTCGGCAGATTTCTCAGTTTCACCAATAGCTTAAACAGCTTCACTGTTAAAATTGAAGTAGTGTATTTACGCATTAAATTAATCCATCCATCTTACCGCGTGTCAAGGCACCTTATTCCACATTAACCTGTCGGCAAGGGTCCGAGTTGTGAAGGTCGTCCTTTCGAGTCATAGTAGTCACGTTCGAGCCCGACAGCATGATTATCCCGTCTACAATCACTAATCAACAATTAAGTAGGGGTTATACAGGACAAGGTGGAGCAGAGTTGATAGATGCGCTGTTTGTCCTGACGCCGCGTTATGCACAATATCGACGACAAGCAGCGCTCTGACAAAGTAAACGCTCACACCTGCGAGCCTAAACGTGCGTGACGAACGAAAACAAAGCTTCGGAGGATCGAAAAAAAAAAGAATATGGTGATCGCGAGAGCACGCGACCGAGCCCAGGCGCGAAGCGAGCAGGCGGCCACAAGCGCGCTGCGAAGAAACAGCCCCCGGTAGTCGCGCGCTTTTCGTCAGATACTCTGATACGTCGCTGAAGTCTGGTGACGTAACGCGGTGGGCGGGGCACCTCCTTCGACACCGCCCTAAGGAGCTCTGTACCCTCTATTCCGCAGAGTTGAGACAGGACTGGAAAGGGAAGTTTTCCGGTCGCAATATCTTCGCTCCTAACAAACCGTTTTGAAAAATTCTTTCGGCTGTGAATTTCTGAGAGGCATTCAATACGCGCCCAGCCGTTTTCAAAATGAAGCCCGAGCGGTGGTTCAGGACCCCTTTAACTTTCAACTCACCACGCCGACGCAAACGTACCCTTACTCGTGCGTTGGTATGGTGGCGCCGCCACTTGGCTTCGCTTGGCAACTAGCAGAATGGAAGAACGGCCTCTGTGTATCCGCGCGCGCTCAATATCTCGGAGGCCTTGATAGAACGCGTATGTTACAACGTCATCTTCTCAACGTTGCGATGGAATTAATCACGTGTTGAGTTTGATGGTAGCGCACGCAGAACGCGGACAAAAGGAAGGCACACTTGGCACACCACGTGGTTACGTAGTACGTAGGTTCAGGTGGTTCGTAGTTACGTGGTTACGTAGTAATAACGGGCCAAGACTAGCCGTGCAAGCAAAAGGGAACGTAGTGTGGTCTTCATGATTAAAATAGGAGGGTTCAAGCACTCCGAACACTCGATTCCCGCAGCAAGCCGGCCTCCCCTGCAGTGCTTCGACCAGTTATAAAAATTGGATACACGTTGAGAGAGATCACAAATCATTGATTCAATTCGTAAACAACACAGACTTTGCAGCACGTGTATAACACATACACACCATGAATTATGCCTCAAGGACAACTCCTTTCGCAATAAAGAAAGAAAGAAAGAAAGAAGAAGAAAAACCATCCGCGAGTAAATACTCTGGCGTAATATGTTTCTCACAAGTCGTTGTTGTCAGCTATTGAAACAGCGCCACATTGTTCATGCAGCTCATATTCAGCGAATTCACAGCTTCGGCGTCGAAGTTCCTTCAAGGAAATCAAGCTTGTGTGATACTAGTGTTCACAGTGCTGACTGTCACAAGAATAGCAAGGGAACACTACTGCAAATACCGCATTCGGTTATGATATTCTCCTAGCATTTTTTTACAAGGAGACTTGGAAACATAGCAGCGGTGCTACGTTTTTGATTGCACCATATTTTAGGCCTTGTTGCAAAATTTTACCATCGCTGTACCATGTTCCTAGACATTTATTTTTTTGGCTTGCATATTCCTTTCCGCAACAACCAGCGGCTCAAGCGTATACTTAGTGCCAAAGTCATGGAACATTGGTGCTTTTCATGTCTGAGTCTTCGGAGTATTAGTACGTGTATTCCTGTTTCTTTTTTGAAGTCCAGCTCGTGCTGGTTTTGTTACTCTGAGCTGCGATGACGAGGTCATGGTCGACTGATTCAGAAAGCTACGTCACATAGCTTGTTGGTTGCTTTATGCGCAACCGGCTACGCCTGTTGCACATTTGAGCAGTATGGGGACTGACCACTCTAGTAGACACAAAACCATTCGTCTAACGTAGTGCTAAAACGAATTTGAGCGCTGATTTTGAGCGCTGATGCCATAAGCGCCTGTGTCATGCTCTAGGATGCCCAACGTGAGATGCACATTTGTGCACGTTGCTGAAAGGAAGCTGCCGAGATTGCAATTTCCATGACTGTACTGTAAAAAGGTAGGCGATTACAAGTGCAATTACAGGCACTGTGGAGTTGCCCTAGAGCTATCGATTGCTTGCCGCGTCACTTTTCATCCAACTTTCTTTTTATTTCGGTAACACATATATGGCATATGGCGTTGCATAAGCAACGATACCGCCGGTTGGTGGAGTTGGAAAATAGGAACTTGGGCGTAAGTCTTTTAAATTTCCTTCAAAGGTTGCTTTAGCTGTGCGCGCTACTGCTCCGTATTTCAAAGTGTAGCCGGAATAAAATTATATGACAAGAAAATTCGAGGTAAATGTCTGCAGGCAATTTTTAAAGCGATTACAGAGGGAAAATGTGGTTGAATTACAAGGCTCGTTACTCCTTTAACGAAGTAGCTAAAGAGTTAAGGCGTTAGAAAATGACAGACAAAATGCAATTGATTACAACTAGTCCGTCACTTGTAACACGTTACGTAGGATTCTCGTCGTATCCGATCAGCCAACAAAAGAACCTCACCAGTGTACGAAAGGCGTTACTTCACTACGTACAATAAACGCAAAACCAGTGGCGCCCCGACCGGGGGGGGGGGGGGGGTTCGGGGGTTGAACCCCCCCCCCCTCCCTGAGGCCGACTTAACCCCCCTCCCAATGCGTAACTGCTCCTATGTCCTAGAAGAATGTGGCGCTATTGTTTCTGCATAACGCCGAAAAAAATAATAAAAATAATCATCATCATTGATGTTGCTATTATTTGGCATTTTATTTACTTTTTTTACACACGCAACAACTGTGTAATCGCATGCCCGGCCCTTCGTGAAAAATTGAACCCCCCCCCCCCCCCCCCCGGCAGAGATCCTGGGTGCGCTACTGCGCAAAACTGTTTGAAATTAGCTTGTCACAACATTCAGAGCGAACCACTTGTGCTTTTTTTTCTGAGATGAGTTACTAGTTCGTCATGGGTCAGATGGTATGCGATCATTTCATTTCCCGGACTGTTTGCGGCTCTCCAATAAAGAACTCAAATGTTCTCTGGCGTAGTCGCACAGCCTCCAATATAACAGCCTGCTCTAACGAACTGGCCAACAGCATCGTTTTTCGCTTTATTGAAATTAGACCGAGATAGCATTGATAACTTCGTCGTAACAAACAAGGATAGATTAGAACTGGGATATGTGAAAGATGTCTCATACTGCGAAAAAACAAACACAACCAGGCGACGGTTACCATCCGACTACAAACCCAGCAATAAAAAATGCAAGTGTTTGCGTTCCGAGGGCATGACGTCGCGCATGAACAAAAAAAAAATCCACGCATATCCACGGAGTGAATGATGATGAGTGGGCGAGGCTCCGAAGGTTCATCGGTGAAAACCGTGAATCTTCCGTGAATCTTGCCCAGTACATCATCAAAGACGTGACAAGCACTGTGTGTCGCCATCTAGCGCTCTCCTATCACACTAGAGCACGCTGCGAGCGCCTCCGCGCCATCTATTGATCAATTCACGTACTAGCTAAGCAGCACCGCAGCGCTCGGACGGACGGACGGACAGAAAGACAGACAGACAGACTCCCATGCTACGCGTTCCCATACATCTGAATGAAGCGAGCACCGCGGCGCCATCACGCCATCTAGTGAGCACTTCATAAAACTACAAATGGCTACATACTATGTACGGAGGAGGGAACGACCCACACCCTTAGGAGCTTCGCCCCTAAAAACCAGCTCGTGCCAATATTTTTTTTTGTAATTTTACCGTTCTGGCTGCCAGGATAGAGAAAGTATTGGTGGTATGGTTGCATGCGCAGTTTTCGGGATGGGTTAGGAACGAAAGAGGTTCTATATCTCCTCACCGAAGTAACAAAATCATATGCAGGAATCAGAAGTTCGTGTTATCCGAAACTTTTCTAGAGGCAGTTGTGTACACGCCACTAAGGCAAATCACAGTGTTTTACTTGACGTAACCAGCGTTGCCACTGTGGTCAGTGGCTGTGGCACTCGGCTGCTCATCGGCCGCTCACGGTGTGCGTTCGGCCCAACAACGTCTGCTGGCTATCAAATGAGGCACTGATCTGGTGCAGGAGTCAAAGGAGCTTTTCGCGATGCGCAGTTCGCTGTCATTTGAGGGGCCAAGCCCATGTAAAAGCGGGCGATCAGACGTGCTTGCAGAAGGGGTCAGTGCACTAACTGGCAGGTTTCCCGCGTCATCAAAGACAAGGAGTGAAGAGACGTCCAGTGCGTGTATTGTGCCAGCACATTGTTCGCCTAGTAAACTTGATGGAAATGGCAACGGACTCGTAACAATCAGGGTTGTAGGACCGATGGCCACTTAGAGACAAGTGAACGGCAATGTGGGACTTCTGCGGAGATAGAAAGTGCTCCAAGCGTGTGCATACAACCGTACACTCAGATGCACATGTACGGAACATGGGCAGAAGGGGTGCGCTCTTAGGAGGCATGTTCGAATCGTCTGCGACAACCTAATGTTGCCTGGCGCAACATTAGGCGACGAGAAACAACGCCGAGAACGGCACTTCGACTCCCGCACAGTCAAGTGCATGTTTATGCGAAAGAAAATCCCCAACCGAGTATCATATAAAAAATAGAAAAACAAACAAAGAAACAAACAAGCAGGTACCGCAAGACACTCTACTCTGCATAAAACGTCTTGAATTACGACGCGGGCTGTGCAAGCAGCTGACGGCTGAATATTGTGTGCTGTGGCGGTACGGGTGGACAATCCCTTTCACGTCGTTACAGAGAATGGCGGTTCATCGCAAGCTGAATATGCTCTAGCGTGTGGGTGTCAGATTTTCCAAGGAAGCTCTTGCATATATCAGATACAAAACTACGACGAATGAAACTGACGCCTTTTCAGTGTGTGTGTGTGTGTGTGTGTGTGGACCCAGAACAATGTGTGCCACGAAACCATGAAGTTCTCATTACCAGGTGCTACTTCAGTGAAGTCCATTCGCTCGAAAATTAAAATGGCTAAGTTTTCTTCTTTTCTACTGCCGTAACATCATTTTCTATTTGTTTTTCTTCCCATGGAGCAAAGGCGTACATGAACGAGGCGCTAACGATGGTGCCAGATGTCCGTGTACTGTGCATTGTCAGTGCACGTTAAAGAACACCAGGTAGTCAAAGTTTCCTCAGCCCTGCACTGCGTTAGTTTTTCTTCTTACTAGTATTTCATTTCCTTTTCGTTATCCTCACTGACGCTGAGCCACACCACCGACCCGGGCTGCAGAAAATGGCGCCCTTTCCTTAACCGAACCGCGGTTCTTTAAATTATCGAAGTTGCTTCCCCGAGGAAGACAAGTACACTTGTTGAAACATTGACTCTAGTGGCAATACGCTGTTTTCATCGTTCTTGAAGATCTATTTATTACGTCAATTTTTATCTCCCCGTGAATTGCTGTTCTTGTTTAGGCTACATTTCGCACGCGTAGTTAATTCTGTCTGTGGTCATCACTGCTTAGCACCTCGTAATTTCTGCATGCACGCAACTTTGCCCGGTCAGTTGGTAGAATAGCGTGCCAAAGGGATGAAGTCAAGATAATTCCTTTTTTTATAAGCGGTTTTTCTGGGAGACATTGTGACAATTTGTTCGACATACAACAAGGGCAAACAGGGCGCCTTTGTCGGCTCCTACACTCTATATCATACACATACACAAACCCACGTTCGTTTTTGATATCTGGATACTGGATTTATCTTTGCGTGGGTCTAACGGCAGATGTTTCTGGAAGGTTAATTCTGACCCGTTCAGAATTTACTATGATTTCAGTATTGCAGAGAAACACGATGATTTGTCTATTGCTTGATGAATATGAGATAATTTTTTTTCTCGCGGCAGCAAAAGCTCGTCTATTCCAATATCTCTGCAGGGGATTAAATCATTACGCGCTTCCGAAGAGGCACGTTTGATCTCATTATGTTGTTTTGTGGCGCCAGTACCTAGCGACATTATGTTTCCTGTTCAGCATCTGCAGTTCACCTCCGGAAGCGGTTTGTTATGAAAACAAAGAAGAAAAAAACCTGAAAAAGTAAGTCGCAGACTATTAGTCTAATTTAGAGTTGCATGTGGTATACGTGATACGAGAGGACAAGTTCAGTACAGAGAAAGAGTCACTTGACCATCTGGGTAATTAGTTTCGTTTTATTGTTTTCGACACATGGCATGCCAAGGGACGGTACGGCTAAAGGCAGTATAAAATGTACAATAACCCGACCACTCAATGAAATGAAATGAAGTTCAGTACAGAAGAGTCATTTAAACATCGGTGTAATTATTGAAAATAAAATGCAGATGTGTGTGCGCCGCATTGCATACGCAGATATGAGTCGCACGTACGTACGAAAGAAAGAAAGAAAGAAAGAAGAAAGAAAGAAAGAAAGAAAGAAAGAAAGAAAGGAAGAAAGAAAGATAGAAAGAAAGAAAGAAAGAAAGAATCAATGTGGATCATACCAACATTGGATACATGGGTATGCGCCAGTACACTTAGAGTTAACGTTAAGTGTAGCTAGTGAACCAAAAGTCCACCTCAGGCAAGCATAATTGATTTGATTGAGTCATGGGATTTCACGTGCCAAAACCACGATGATTATGAGTGACGCCGTAGCGGAGGGATCGAGAAATTTCGACCACGTGACATCGCACAGCACACGGGTCTCAACATTTCACCTCCACCGAAATGGAGCCGCTGCGGCCGGGACGATCCCGCGAACTTCGGATCAGCAGCCGAGTACCAAAGCCACCAGACCACCGTGGCGGTGTAAGCAAAATCGCACCAAACGGAAGGAGCCAGCGACCATTGAAGTGAACATTGAAGGGAGGCTAAAGAGAAACAATTAATCAGTTTAATTCGATAGATTAATAATTCAGAACTCTGGTGCTGTTGCTTCCGCCAGCTTAGGTTCAGCATTAAAAAGGAAAACAAAGTTTAGTGTTTGATCTTTACCTGTTTTGATAGTGTAAGTGCACACACGGTCTACATAGTTTTCTTTCCTTTTCCTCCGTCTTCCTTCTCTCTCGTTTCTTATTAATTTATTATTTTTTATTCATCATGTTGCGGTATTCGCACAATATATTAACAAAAGGTTAAGCATATCAGGTCTAGGCCAATCCTCCGAAGTGAGTATGTGCCATATTTGAAGGCTCGTCATCCATCATCGTCATCTTGGAATTTCGCGCTCGAACCTAGGCTCTCGTACGTAAGCGTGACGTCACGAATTTAGATGTATTTCCCTTCGTGCTTTGGCCACTTCAGATCTATGAAATTCGATGAAGCTCGCTACGTTAGATGTCTGGCCTCCCTACAACACAAGATAACTCATTTTATAGCTGAAAATAATTTTTGTGCGCCATAGCAGCTGCCTTTGAAATCTATCACGTCACACCGAGCCGCTGCGGGAATGTGAAGGTGCCATCGCCACCTGTATTTTCCTTTTGTGCATTTTCTCGCAAACTAAGCGTTCTCTCGTGGCATAAGTGGTGCTGTTGGTGTTGTGAAAGGGACAATTTAGGAGTACGCGAAAAATTGTTTTGCTCTTAATAGTGTTCTTTGAAGCTCGCGCTTGCAATGTTTTATGTGTGAGCCAGATGACAAAATTACAGCAAGGGCGCCGTATCTCTCCATGCAGTCAGAAAAGCCCATACGGGCTCAGGGAGAAAGCATCCTTTGAAAGCGGAAGATTACTTTTTTTTTTCGGTCCCGTCTGCTTGTCATTCAGGAGTTATGAGAAGTCGTCAGGGCGTATTATTTGCGCCCATCTTTGCTTAGCTCTTGTTTTGCTTTGGTTTTATCCGCATGCAGTCCTCTCTGACAGTTGTCCAGCTGCATTTTTCCGCTGTAAGGTTCGTGCGCTCATACCAAACAAGTGAGGTCACTATTTCATAGGGCGTTTCAGACTTCCTGCCCACGCTCTGCCCTCTAACGCTGCAGAAACAAAGATCGCATATGAGAAAAAAAGTTGATTGAATGGTCGGCCGCTTATTATTAAAGAGCCTCAAAAGTCATCTGTACATTCCCCCTAGCGGCGCAGATGCAACTGGTGTATACGTGACAAACACTGGGCGCCCACTGCTGCTGACACTGGCGCTCACAGGACCGTCTGTACTTTACCGGTATTGAGGCCTTCACCACTTGGTAAGAGTACTTTTCTCTTCCCGAAACAGGTCGGTCCCGCGGACCAAAACTGTCAAGGCTTGTAGGCAAACTGCTAATAACGCCAAGGACTTTATCACAGAAAAGGCGGAGTACCAATACAGTCTGGTCTTTTACAATTGCTTTCATGCATGTCGGTTATCGACGCATAGTCATTGAGAGGAAGGGTAAATCACACACGTGACACCCATGTCATCAATGTACACACCTGTTTAAGCATGAAGTCAGTCATCTCGATTTGGAAGCGCAAGTACTGTGCTGGATGTCAGAGCGCTCTTCGCTGCTAAAGTGCAAAGTCCTGAGCTGCTAAAGTCCCAAACCTTAAGTCTGCCCACGAAGACCTGCGAGCGCTACAACTACACCGGTTCTGGGCGAGGGCTCGGCGACAAGGAGGCTGCGGAGAGAAGAGACGCGCCCACCACGTTTAATGGGATTGCGAAGCTTTTTGTCCCTTGCGCGAGGGGTGTATTCTAGTTATAAAGTTAATAGACGACAGGACCTTACTCCAGCGCTGCTACAAACGGAGACGTGCCCTAACCTGAGGACCTCATACGCAAGTTTATCCCTCTGTATTTCCCGACGACACTTGCCCCACATGCGGGAACACAGCCACGATAGAGCACATGCTGTGGTAGTGCATGACGCCGTAAGTTTACTCCGACACTACCTCGGCTAGACGCGAGGCGGCGCTCCGCAGCCCAATCCTGGCCGACCAACTATGGGCCACCACGGAGGCGCGGTGAGCGGCCACTGCAGTGATGGCCTCATTGTCCCGACCTGGGGAGGCGCCCACTGTGCGCTGAGGTGCGCCCTGGAGGACCTCATTAATGCTTGGTGGTGGTGGCAAAAAAAAGTTTTATTTTTTTAACACTATTTACAAAGAATTAAAGTGGACGAAAAGACAAACCTGCCTTCGGTGGGAGCCGAACCCACGACCTTCGGATGTCGCGTCCGATGCTCTACCGACTGAGCTACGAAGGCGGTCGTCTCCCCGTCCACTTTATTGTGTATTTATGTACGTATTATCCTGGGAGTGTAAGGCAGCGCCACTCGTGGCCAAGGCGGCGTGTGTGGAACACACTTTGTTGCCAGGAGGCGTCACGTAGAACGTGAACTTAGATGAGATGGCTGCTGCCCAATAAGCCCTCGCATGCTACCTAAGGCACCAAGTCTGCCGCAACGAGGCCCAAGCTATGAAATAACGAAAGGGAAGGGGTGAAGGGCTCGTTCTTTATTTGTTAGAAACAACTTAATGAGCAAACAGACAATGAAGCCTAGGAAAGCATAGGGGAAGTTACTTATGTTATTGTAATTGTGAAGAAAGTAGAAAAGAACTACGACCGCCTTCGTAGCTCAGTTGGTAGAGCATCGGACGCGACATAAGAGAGAAATAGGGGCGGTTTTGAGGACAGACCCTGTACAACTTCTAGGAGGGGTCCCTAATCCGGGACCCCTGTGGCTTCCGCGGCGGCACGAGCCCTGGCCACGAGAGCCTTTTGGCCCTCCAAGGTCGAGCAGCCGAGCAGGACAGCCTCTCTGCTCTCTCGGGTAGGGGAGGAAAGGGGAGATGATTGGGGGGACCGCCAGGTTAGATGGACATGCCACTCGATGCGGAAAAGATCCGCAAGCGTATGGTGAACTGTGCCGGTAGTGTTTGATTATCCATTAAGAATTTAGTTTGTCCTTGCTTTCTGGTCCTTTCAGGCACTTTTGAAGCTGCTACAAGGTTAAATAAAAATTGAATGTAGGGCGAAGAATCTCACAGGTCGCGGATGCCCTAGCAACGCACTATATGCCGGCGAACAGCCTAAAATATCGCGCACGCAACGCCACACTAAACTGCAAGTTTAGGCGGGATGATTTTTTCAAGCACCACGTGATGCAAGTGTAGCGTTGATGATTATTCAAGCACCACGTGACGAAATGTAAGCTAGAGATTCACTGTTGCAAGCATGGGGATACGACTGCGGGTCTTGTTAAGCATGAAATGCTTTTATCTTCTGTTGTTGGCGACATTTAAGTGTGCTTGAAACGAAGTCGAGAGCTGTTATGCGGGCACTCAAAGGAGAGCGTATGGAACTTGAACGAGTACATCGGGACATCCCGTCAAAACGTAAGAGAACGCAGTTTGTGGCTCCAAATCGTTTGTGCAGGACCCCACCACACACGCTAATTACTAAGTTTAGTTGCAGAATATATTGATCCCGAGTTCTTAATATTCTTTCAGTGGAAGTGTAACTTCTAGCACGCTGCGGTAGTGCTTCTCCTTTGGAATGGCAACGTCACAAAGGCAGATAAAGGGCACCATACACTTGACTGAAGTCTTTCGGGGCAGACACAAGGCTGCACGTGCTCTTTACAACGTCAAAGGTCGGTTAGTTCCGTGGCAAAGGTTTTACGCCTCCTTTTTGAATATATGGCGCCATGTTGCGTGATCACGCGGGCCGCGGTCGGCGAGGCACGGATGGTAATTGGCCAAGACGTGACTTGCAACGAGGTTCGGTTGTGCTTTGCCGGTAGCCGTTTGTTACTCACATTTACTCTCAATTACGAAGGGGACAGAATTCTTTAAATATTATACAAGCGTGAGGCAGCCGATTAAGCGTGGCAAACCTCTAACACACACATTTCTGTAGAGATCGCGCGCAAGGCTTCTAATGCAAGTGTTACACGGTTCCACATAAGTACGGTGTAATATTTCCTGTGGGCACTGAGGACTGCGAACAACTGAGGGTCCCAAGACATCCTTGTCACTTTCCTGTCGGAAATGTGCCAACTTGTTCCTGTGGTCGATGTCTGAGTGGGCTATTCGACGCGCTGCTATTGAATACTTTGTCACGGTGCTTGCTCAAAGACGGACAATTACCCTCGCGAACACTTCGTAAAGCGTGCGGAAATATGCAGACAGGATGGACTCGGTCGAGTCATTCCAAGCTCTTTGTTGAATCAATTTCAGTTGTTAGACAGCGCTCGCCTATTGTCCTTCTCTATGTTTGCGTTATGTTGTTTTCCCACTGGTGATTTATTGAACACCATTTCCAGCTTGGCCATTTTTCTACCCCACTCAGTGAAGGACGCGAATTTCTGCCGCCAATGTTGGGAGCATGGCTAGGCGCCCGTGGGGGTACAGGGAAAAGGGACTAAAAGAGATAGAAATGATAGAGAAGCCGTTGTGGAGGGCTCCAGAAAATTCTGACCACCTGGAGTTCTTCAACGTGCACCGACAACGCACACTACACGGGCATCTCACGTTTTCGCCTCCATCGAAAATGCGAGCACCGGGGCCTAGAATCGAACCCGCGTGGCTTAGTGAAGGTGTCGGTGCAACTCTCTGAAAATTTCCCGAGCCCTCCACTACGATGTTCCCCTCTTCTTTCTGTCTCTTTCACTCACTTTCCCTTACCCTCCACGGGTGTTTGACCGCGCTCCCGACGTGGGCTGCAGAAAAAAGCGGTATTTTGTGAACCGAACTTCAATTACGATTATGATCTTGGAGATGGTGTGTGTCAGCGTGTTCACCGATAAGAACGTTCTAGACTTACAATTCGCTGGTGTAGAGAGAGAGAGAGAGAAGCAAGAGAAGGCAGTTAGGTTAACCAAACGCACGTCCCTTTGGCTTCCCTGCACTTGGCGAGGAATAAAATTGATGATATATAATGAAAATCAGAGAGAGAGAGAGCGAGAAAGAGAGAGAGAGAGAGCACCAACCACGCGCCCACTTTTACGAGCACATCGTCCGCCGGTGGTCGCTGAGACCTGTCGACTTCAGGTACGTTAAAAGCGTCTTCGGGGCCTTTTAAGCCCTCGAAGCGCATGACGACGGTCCAAAAAGATAGGCTGTCAAAACGGCCGCAAGTCCACTCGGTCGGGTACCATTTGCAGTGTGTATGACTAGGTGCTGTAACGATTGCAAGTGCACAGCGCGTGCTCGGTAATTTCTTCAGTTACAGAAAGGTAACTGGTGGATGTGTCAGCCGTCCCAGTGCGAAACGGCTATGACCTCGCAAACTCAACCTCCCAACCCCTCCCCATCCACAGAGACTGCATAATAGCATTTCATTGGAGTGCGAAGTTCTTGATGGCAGCTAGGATCCAATTCTAACACTTCTGAAAACTAGAACACGACTAACAAGCATGCTAGTCCTCGACATCTTAGCCCGCTTGACAGTGCGATCGGAATGACTCGAGTCTCCTCATGAGTAGATGTGACTTTGTCATCAGCTAATTCATTACTAATAATACCACTATGCATTAGAATATAATGTTGTGTCCTTTCGCTACAGGGTGAAGGTTATAATTTCTTATGCCATGCACCAGCTGCTAGTCAGGCCTCGGCCGTAGGTTGAACTGCAAACTGAACTGGTGCCTTGATGACGCAGCATAGAACCACCAGCACGTAATGTAGAGCTTCACTAATAGCAACAAGCTCTGCCGTCGCGACCACCGCAGCTGATGAGCTAGTAGACGAAACCGACCAATCAGTGTACGTTTTCTGTCCACGGAACACATGCACACAATCGCGTTATAGTTACAGCGTGGCTTTCCTTAAACTTTTGCTGGAGCGTTCGTCTTTCCTTTTGTAACCGGAACCTGAAGGCTGACCTGTGAATGGTCAAGGCACTACAGTGGAGCTGTAAATGTCGTTGCTGATATATACGTTGAAAGAATATCATTTTGGTACATTACTACAAGGCGTGAGAGCATCTACCGTTTAGAATGGTGATAGGTGACGCGGGAGAAATTCAGGGTGGGCTCTCTGAGGCAATCAGAAGCAGTGTACGACGTTACTGAATCTACCACGTTATTGACTCAGCCAACGCAAGCGCGGACAGGTGCAATGGTGGCTATGGCGTCATTATGGCTAACTGCACTACTCGGAACTCAGATGCGGTGGTGACGTCGACCGCTTGGGTCATCTTTAGTGAACCTTTAGGTCACCTTTAGCAACTTCAATGTTCACTTAAATTACCTACCTTCAGAGGTACATTAGCTGTTGATTGATTGATTTCTGGGGTTTTACGTCCCAAAGTCAGCTGTGATTATGAGAGACGCCGTAGTGGATGGCTCAGGAAATTTTGACCAACTGGGGTTCCTTAACGCGCACTGACATCGCACAGCACACGGGCCTCAAGATTTCGCCTCCATTAGAATGGAGCCGCCGTGGCCGGGATTCGTTCCCGCGACGCTCGGATCAGCAGCCGAGTACCATAGCCCTTGGACCAACGTGGCGGGGCACATTAGCTGTTGAAATTTGGTAGTTAGCATGTGCATGTCTACGAAAACCGGTCCTTACAGGCTGTCTAAGCAGCGAAATTTTCGTGTCAGCCCCCTTTAAACTCTATTTAAGTGAATAACTCATAGTAAGCATCCTTTTCAATTTTGTTACGGTTGTCGGTACAATGCATTCAAATGCTTCCTTTAGGTTCGCGTTTTGCAAGCCTGGCTGCCTAACCTAGTGGTCAGGTCCCGGTTTCGAGCATTAGCTCATCACGGCAATTTTATCGCATTTTTTTCTCATCTGGCTGCAAGACGGATACTATATAGTACGACAGCACGAAGTATAGACTATGACCTTCACTGTAATAATTCTTAAAATGAGGCCATGTAAAGCTGTAGCATTGAGCGCACATAAGTGCCCTAGGGTTTCCCCCTCGGGAGTTTCAACGCAAGCAAATTAATGGCAGACTCTTGAGATATGGGCAATGGGGTGCCATGAAAGAGCTGTTATTGGTTATGATGTCCAGGAATAGGAAGAGCGAGTGGATTGTGGGTAGTTCTCCCATTTATGAAGGCAGGATAATGCGTGGTCCGTGTGACTGGGATCAACGGAGAGTTTTCGGTCAATGTCATTATTCCCGAGGTTCGAAGGTAGGTTGTTGTCATCGTTGATGTCCGTCCTCAAGTGTGCACTGTGTGGCCGTCCTGAGTACCAGATTATACAAAATATCGGACGATGGTTCGACAGCGGGAGAACTACATTTACGCCGAAGTTTTTAACACAGTACTTTGCAATGAATATTCAGGTGCACCTAGACTCGCCGCCTTCATGTGCTGAGAAAAGTATACTCACTGAGAAACTCAAGGATAATGGAACGATGGTAACATTCTCTACGCTATACAGGTAAATAACTGGCAACTACTATCCACGTTTTGTTGTAAAATTTTACTATTTGCAGTAGATAGACGGCGAAGTAGCGCTTTGAACTATACGTATAAGAGTAGAGAGGCATTTTAAATATTTAATTCATAATCGCTAGCTTCTATTTTGGCGATAACTGCGCCTTATTGAACGTGTAGAAATTACACATGAAGGCGTCAGCGCCGCAAAGAAAATGAAATTTCGCTCAAAGGTCGATACTTGGTCTCCTGCAAAAGCATGACGCTGTAACGAGCAGCGGTAACGCTATGAACTTCGTTGGAAACTGCATCTCAAATCACTTTATGAGCTCAAGTGCAGCGGCGCTCGGCTTTGTCTTTTTTTGTCGTTTTTGTATACAGTCCTGCGCTGCCAGCAGAATGAACTGTGCGTTTGCCAGGGCCATTACCTCGACTTTAAGTTAATAAGACTGCAGAGGAGAGATGCAGTCTGATCGATGGCTTTAGACATGAACAGCTCTGTTTACAGGATGAATACCAGACGCACAAGCAGCTGCACACTTTCTGTAACAATTCAATGCAAAAAAAAAAAGCAAGGGAAGCAGCTGGCGCTTACCCCTGGACATTGCAAAAGTTCAATCGAAATTAATAACATTGGGAAGAGCAACAGTGCAATTGTAATTCCCGTTGTCAAAAACTATACACCAGGATAAGTGTCAGAATGGAAAACAACGATAATAGGAGCGAGCGGTCGGTGCCCTATGTGAACGTTAAATCCTTGCCTTCATTGCGGAACGCACAAGTTTTGTTTTTCTCGCACACGTCACTCAAGATAGAAAACAGTAATAAGCAGAGCGATCAGAACGTTATTTGATGCCGCTAGCACAATGACTGGAGAAATTCATGAACCGTGTTTTCTCCCATAATTCCTGTATTAGCTGAGCGATCGCGGTGCCACACTACGTTCCTGTTTAATTACTGCCGACAGCTCTGCCGAATGACCGCGTACTTGCTCGCTCTGCCGCGAACTCCGTCTCTTTTTTTGTTTTACATTTGGACCGGTACACTACTTCTCGAGGAACGGCTACTACGTTTCCTGCATACATCGCAGCGAAAGCGCCTATTGTAGCTTTTGGGGTTTTCAGTTAGAAAACCACGATGACCTTGAGAGACGCCTGGAGGGCTCGGGGTAATTTGGGCGTCTGGGGTTCTCTGACGTCCACTTACATTGCAGAGCATACGGGACTCTATAGCATTTCGCCCACGTCGCTATCCAGCCGCCGCGGCCGGGATTCGAACCCGAGAACGTCGCATCAGCTGGTCAAGCGCCACAGCTGCTTGACCACCGCGACGGGTTGTGCGTGAAGGCGTCAATATTTGTCATGTACACACTCGCAAGGGCTCTTACGCGAAATAGAATCAAAATACTGCATCAGATGTCCACTAAGAGATAATGAGCATATATTGGCGATTGAGTGAGTTATGCTACCCGCCTTCCCTACTTGCGGTTTACGGTCGTGGCTAAGTATTTAGCACGAGCCATGTACACGGCCTGCACGAATGTATAAGCGGAGTGCCGCTCCATATTTGTGGAATGTTTGAATACACGGAAGTGTGTACCTGGATGGTTGCCGAGAGCAAAAATCTTTATATCGCTGAGGCAATTTTTATATAGCGGCTGTATAGTGGGGCTGATTATATTTATTGTAGTTTCCTGCGCTCCGTGACGTGCGTAGCGCTCACGAACAAGGGACGAGCAAAATTGCTTGTAGTTATTAATGCTGTTTTTTTTTCTCTTAGTGTATGTCGGGGTTTTTGTGAAAAGGTATGTGTAGAGCATTGCTTTAGTGTGCGAAATGAACGGTATATGTATTAAAATAGTGGACGATAAAATACGCACTTGCGCTTGTACTGCTGGCACGAGCGGAATCGGGTTTTCACCGCAACTAAGCAGCATTCTTTCTCTTTCTGTTGTTCGATTAAAGGAGATTAGCGTGAGAGTTACCGTTTGCAGCAAACATAGTTTGTCCCAAAGCGAACACTTCTTGAGCATTGCGAGAAAACAGCACCTATCAGTCCCGGAGGCCTCTGGGAACACTTGGGCCAAATAATATGTCTCGATACGCATCAGGAAATTAGCAGTTTGATTTCGTATACAGCTGGAAAGCTACCGCTCTTCTTTCAACGCAAGACGTCATTGGTGGCACCGACTACGTCGCTACACTTTTTTAGTTTCTCTTTTAAAAAACTAGGAGACCGTCTTCACCATGAGGTGCGTAATTGTGGAAACAGCGAATCTTACGGTGCACCTAGACTTACTTCTGTAGCGCTATATTTTCGCAAGGTTCTTGCACGGCATCGTAAGGAACCGCAAAGAACACTCAGGCATTAAAGTAGGGACAATTTTGTTTATTCTTTGATTACCAGTAATCCCTTTCGTATTCGCCCGGGGGTGTGACTCGCAGGCTCGTATCGTTCTGGCGATGCCTCCGCATCTACAAACCGGTTTTGCTCGTTGTCATGGTCTCGTAACTCGGATCTGCGCATCGCCTCCACTCTGCCGCCGCTACACCGGTGCAGTACCCAGTGTCGGCCCGAAGTCGTTTCACGCGCTATCGAGCAGTGCTCTCGTTTGGGTGTGACGCACTTTTTCGGTCGCCTCATCTTCACATCGACGTGCTCGGCGCGGAGGAGCGGGGCATTCTGTCGCCGCGTCGGCGACGCGGAGCTTCGATTGCGACGACCGGTGCTGTGACGTCACTTCCGCATGCACAAGTGTTGCGAAATTCCACGTGGCAGGCATCGGCGACGCGGTTGGGCGAAGCTAGGCAGAGCTGTGGTGCTGCTACTTTGCTAGAGCGTCTGACGAAACGCTTCCGCATTTATGTAGTAGTTCGCTGAGAGCGTGAGCACGAAAGAATAAAGAAGTGCGTGCATATATGCCACACATTGTGCAATGGCGCACTTGCTTGATGGTGGGTTAAAGGCGATGATCGTTTCTCGCGAACTATCCGATGCCAACCTCCAGCCTAAACAGCTTCTCTGTGGAAAAAATAGGCACGTTTTCTTTATATATTGAGCTCGAAACGAACAAATGAAACACAGGAGATGATCTTTCCGCGATCATGAAATCAGTCAATGCTGATTCTGCGTCAGGCGTTATGGTCAGATGCCCCCAGTGACGCCACTTGTTGAAAGAAACTTTCTGTGTTTGAAACCAAATTAATTGCGAATCACCTGGCTAGTGCAGCGCAATGTTATTCGCCTACGCTCTCAGCGTCGTCGATTGCCGAGGCAGGGAGTTAGCGTCGGCCACCATAAAGGCACGGAATCCAGAAACTGCGGAAGAAGCGGCGATCGCACTCGCCACCACCACATGTACGGACGCAGCGGTCATTTTCACCGACTCTCAGGCTGCCTGCAGAAACTTCTCAAGAGGCCGCATCTCAGCCCATGCACTCAACATCCTAAAGAGAAGAAGCACTCCGCTCCCGTGCACCTGCATAACGTGGGTACCAGGACACGAGGGACTAGAGGGCAACGAAGCGGCCCATGCCGCTGCCCGCGAGCACGTCAGCCGGGCTGCTCTTGTTCCACGTGATGCCGAACCTGCGGAAGTAGAAACGGAGGCGATACCCATAATATATTCGGCCATCTTACAGCACTACCGATTCGAGCGCCATGTGTATGCCCCACCTCACCCAAAACTGTCAAGAGAAGAAAGCACTTTATTCAGACGCCTGCAAACGAACACTTTCACTCATGGCACGCTAATGCACCGCTTATACCCGACGCTTTACAGCTACCTCTGTCCACTCTGCAGTGTACCCGACACCCTGGCGCATCTGCTCTTGGAGTGCCGTTGCCATGTTGACTGCAAAATGCAACCGGATACACGCGCGGACCAAGCACCACAAACACAAGAAGACCACCTATTCGAAACGTGGGAGGCCAAGCTCGCGCTCATGGACCTGGAAGACCAGCGACAACTTGTCGCCAGGGCCAAGATGGCAGTTGAAGCCAGAGGGTTCCTGGACTAAGGAGTCCTCCCACCTTCGGGTGGCACCGGGCATCGCTCGGAGCGCCGTTTCGAAAATAAACGTTTATTCCTCCTCCTCCTCGTCCTCCCCTGTTCAAAGGAGCCTCCTCGACTAATGGGCGCCAATTTCTCACCTTATTGAAAAAGTCTTGTAGGATCCCTTTTATCGTGAACCGTGCATGTAGCGTAAATTCATGCCTGACAAAGCAACGGCAACCCCCTCTTCACACGTGGACTCTACCATGCACCTGCACCCCGCGTCGACAATGGAAGCCAGCTGGTCGACAGTGTGGATCGTACAGGATGGTTTCACATGCGCGTTGTACCGTTTTCCTTTTTTTTTTTTTTACTCCCATAGCTGTTAAATACCTTAGAGAATGTGCTACTTCACACGAACGAGGGTGAATAGTCATTCACGGGCGTAGCTTGAGCTTGGTGAGTCTCGAATATTCTCGATCACTCTCGCGATGCGTTCTTTCGCGCGATCGGCTGCTCTAGAGGACCCTTGCTTTGTATTAGGTATAGCGGTGAGTAATCGATGACTGATAATGTAAAATCTCCGTATACTGCATATCGCACACGTCATTTCGACGTAGGCCACTGACATGTCCGGTCTACAGAATGAGCGAGGGTCGCGTTCGAAATTTTCAGTACAGCGCGCCTCGCAACCACATCGTGGTTTTGGGCAAGTAGGAGCAGCAGTTATATGAATTAGTACACTGGACGCCTTCGACGAGAAGGCGAGTAGGCATTTTCAGGCAAACTTTTCACCGCATTCTGTCCCGCAGTATATACTCCTTGCCTTTGTTACGTGTGCTCCTCCTTTCCGAATGGACATATACTCAATACTCGTGCACGAAATACAAATGCTGTTTGCTAACCGCACGAGGGTGACAGATTATCCACACGAAACAAAATTGTAATGTTTTGTCAATTGTCAATCCTAAACTGAACCATATATATACAGCGGTCTCGTTGGAACGCGTCGTTTGGAACGTGGGCCATTGGAAGAAATGTTTATGGTTGTGGCAAAATTCGCCGCATTGCCCATGACCGCGGTGAAGACGTGCTTCATTGTAGCACATGACAGAAATGACGGGTTCACGATTAGTTCACTGCTTCAACCCTTGTCTATGCGCTGGCCGACCGTCGATGGTAAAGGCAGTTCATGCTCCGCAACCAAGTACAACATGCTCTGTGCTGTTCTGGAACGGGCTCCCTGGTCGAACGCCGCAGCAGTGACCGCTCAGCTGTGCTGAAGGATTGCTCGCGCCTCACGCTAAGAGTGCTTCCTGCGTCACCGTTTCTTCCGCAAGATGAAACACAGCTAGTTCCCCGGCGCACCGTTCTAAGTGCGCATTATCACGTTGTGACATTGAAGGAAGCAGAATCCAAACCGCTCAATATGATTAACATTTGGCTGCGCTGGTCTGCTTCAGCTTCTCGATCATCATTATCATCTAGAAGCTCAGTGATCACGCTATGCAATATGCTTCTGTACCCTGGCCACCCTTTGTACTGAAAACTGTCTACCCTGTACACACAGTGCCTCGTCAGCACGAGCACACCGGGGTCTAGGAGTAACGCTGACATCGTCTTAATTCATGATTAATATGATGCCCTGAAATGAAAAAAATTACAGCATATCCACGGAGTGAATGCTGATGAATGGGCGAAGCTCGGGATGTTCATCGTAGATCGTGCCGAGTTCCGGATTAATTTAGTTAACGCGCACGCTACGAATCCTCATAGTTCAACTATGCACAAGTGGAATCTCCCACCGGCACTTCATTGCAAGTCAAGATGCAGTGCATATATATATATATATATATATATATATATATATATATATATATATATATATATATATATATATATATATATATATATATATATATATATATATATATATATATATATATATAGGTTGCCGGTGAACGCTTCTCCAACGCGAGCAGTCGGTATTTCTCAATCAAGAAACTCGCTAGGAGACGCTGCCTGCGCCAACGTTCTCTCTCGCGGGTGAGGGCACGTTCTCCTTGTTTGCGAGCTGGTAGAGCGTTCCTCTAAGAAAGAGCGTTTCCATAGCCAACGCGCGCCTTTCGCTCTCTCTCTCTGTCTCTCTCTCTCTCTCACAAGACAGCAGAGGCACGTGCAGGGAGAGAGAGAGGCACGCGCCGAGGGCGAGCGCGTGCCTCCCGGCCATTCTCCGCGCGTGACATGTTTAGACTAAGAGGAGCTTCGCCCCTAAAAGAATTACCTCTATAACACATTTGCAGGCGGAGCACTTAAGTGGCCCCCTGTGTTGTCTAATGCGGGTGGCCGTCACGCAGGAGGGAAGAGTTCTTGCCATTTCCCAGCTACCCACACTGCTATATGATAGTAATTATGCTAAGCACAAAAAAGAAAGAAAGAAAGAAAGAAAGATAGGAATGAAATACAGCAATGAAATTCATAAAGAAAAATGTCATCTGCGCAAATAGAAAAAGCCAACTCGCGCTTTCCCTCATTATCTAGCCT
This sequence comes from Hyalomma asiaticum, assembly GCA_013339685.2. NCBI lineage: Eukaryota > Metazoa > Arthropoda > Arachnida > Ixodida > Ixodidae > Hyalomma > Hyalomma asiaticum. The sequence continues at coordinate 38,007,686 of CM023486.1, forward strand.
TCAGCCAGTGGGAGAAGCTCCCACGTTCGGGAATGCCGGTAAGAAAAGTACGGTTAAACTGTCAAGGCTGCTAATGCGATAGGTAATTACCTATAGGTATTTCCATGTTTACAATAAGTACAGCGTTAGAAGAGCTGCCGTGGACTATAGCCATCTCGGTGTCCCGGAATCTCGGCATCTCGGTGTCCCAAGTTCGATTCCTGCCCGCCTATTATCTGGCAGGTAGAGGATTGTCATGTGTCCGCTTACGTCTACATTTCAATCGCAAGCTACAACAAATGGTGTGTCTTTCTCTTCATTTTAACGCGTGCTAAGTGTGCTCCCATTAGAGTTTCACTTGGCTGGTCATTAATTAATAGGAGCCGCGACGTTAAGATTATTTGAGCTATGGCGCATATCAGCATAGCGCAGGCCGAGTTCTATAGGTATGAGTGGCACGTGATCGTATTGTCGTTAATCGGGGCCTACGTGACCAGTACATCTCTTTAGCCATGTCTAGATCAATCATTCAAGCTAGCCATAAAAAAGGTGACAGTTTCGCCGCAAGGGCGAAGCAATGAATGCGATAGCAAGAAACTGTAATGCTGTACGAAGCGAGGCTCGCAGCTTCAGGAGCAATATTAATTGTAGCAAACATGCACTTGCTAAGTGAGCGCCTCCCGTGGGCAGCGCGTGCTGGTACGAAGGGCTTTATACGTTGTGTCACTAAGCTACACGTACAAAGCTAGGGGAGGCCGCTAAATGAACAAACAGAGGATGAGCGCGAACTATCAAGTGAAGCAAGCACGAAACGAAGGCACATATATACACGGAACGAGCGCGAACAAGCTGTCACAATGGATACTCTCAGTTTGAACAGCGCTCCTGTTGCAAAGGCGGTCGAAGCAGCGAAGGAAACTAGCGTGCTTCAAGTGTCGGGCGGCGACACTTGATAGTTCGCGCTCATCTTCTGTTTGTTCGTTTAGCGGCGTCCCTTGAGCTCGAGTGACTTTCGTACGCTCCCGTAACATCAGCGCGGACATCACGGTGAAAGTTCGAAACATCCCTCTTCCTCTCACCACGAGACAACCGCGCGAGCAGACAGCGGAAGGGCCCTGCGCAAATATTAGAAGCGAGCGAGCTGGCCGACGACTTTTAAATGCGCCCGTGGCGCTCCTCGTGCCATCTCGCCGGTAATGAAGAAACGCTTATAAGCGCCTGCCGTCTCAGAGTCCTGCGAGCGGTAAAGGGTGTGTATATAAGGCTCGCCGTTAGCTCTCTGAAGGATCTGCTCTTTGTGGCGTAGTGGTTAGCACCACGCGCTGCGGAGCGAGAGGTTCCTGGTTCGATTCCTTGCTTCGGAACATTTATCTGACTTATTTTTCTTTAGGATTTTTATATATATATACATAATTATACGTATACGGTTCATGACGGCGGCGACGGGGACGGCAAAAAGCAGCCGAGACTGTCCATATAATTGTTATCGCAATAAAAGATACCCTACCTTCCCAATTTGAACGTGCACGAAGTGAAGGAGACGAGCAGGAAAGTGCCGAGGCGTAGGCGGCTAGCTAGGCAGACAAATAAAGTCAAGGTTGCTGGAGCTCGCTAAGAAATGCGGCGCACTTAAAAACCAATTACTAAAATCAGCAAAGAAAAGGGCAGTTCAAGGGAATTACAGGGAGGTTGTGCAAATAGGATACATCAACAGGTAGAACAAATGCCGTCAATCCATATGTATGAATTCAATGAGACAGTTGTTAGCTGAAGTGTGCGATGTTCACGTGAACTGACATCGTTAGTCGACGGAAACAGTAAATTAGAATTACAAACATCACAGAGAGTAATGAAAGATTCTGACGTCGTTAGAACTACCGTAAAATATGATGCGAAGATTAGAAAAAAGATTTACGCATTTCTATATTTGCAAACGTAGCGAAGTTTGCTTCTTCGTATTTATCATGTACGGATACCAGTGTGAATCTTCTCTGAGACTGCCTCTCAGTGCGCGAACAGGCCGTGCGCGAACGAAGAACTAGCCGCCTTGTCGGCGTTTCTCGTGCACGAGCCAGTGCATCGTATACTTGTGTAGGAGAAATATTTTATGATTTTACGTACACTCTGAATCCTTCCTTTGCAAACAATAAGTATGCATCAACGAAAGTCGAACATTCGTGTGATACGTGAAAGCGAACTCCTGCTTGCCTATTTGGTAATGCGTACGTCAAATCAAGCATTTCGAGCATACATTCTTGGAAACGCTATTTGCACGACTTAATGAGCGTCAGTGAGAAAGTAAACGCGTCGGTATTTAGGTCGATGTTCTGAACAGTATAAGCGAACTGTTTGTTTCGATTTATACAGCAATAAATTACGCTAAAGGGGGGAAATGTGCGATATTTCATGATGAGCACAAATTCTGCATGCAAATGGTGTTGCTGATACCTATTTCAATTCCTTTTTTTCCATATTGGCAGCTTTGAGAAGCCTTTCAGCGCATTTCTCCTCATTAGGAGGAAGTTTTTTTATACGGAATGTTCACAGATGTGGATACTTTTTACTGCGTTGAATGCCAGAAATTATAAGCAATCTGCAGGCAATACTCAAGGAAGGCAATACCTCCCTGCCTTCCGCCCATCATCTCTCTCTCTCTCTCTCTATACGGAATGTTCACAGATGTGGATACTTTTTACTGCGTTGAATGCCAGAAATTATAAGCAATCTGCAGGCAATACTCAAGTATCGCTGCGATCAGTGTGAGGATATGGACCAAACGAGTGCACTGTGTACTTTGTGTTTTACGGCGATGAAAACGAATGCTAACAGAATCTGATCGGCGCCGGTGTGAAAGAACACGTTCTTCCCTAAAGGCGTAAATATAAAATATAGACAACTGCCCGCGTAGTGGTGCAGTGTCAGCTATCAAATTTTATCGGTGTGCAAAGTTAAAAGCTGCGGCAGCTAATGGGTTGACGGAGCATGGTGGCACTGAAAATAGTATGACTGGTAAATGTGGAACGTCTTTGGGAATAGGGGGCAAGCAAGCCCTCATTATTGTGGATGTTTTACATGAAAAAAGCAATACGTAGCTTCGAGGAACGCCGTAGTGTGGCGCTTGGGAATAATTTCGACGACCTGGTATTCTGTAATGTGTACCGGAGTACAAGTACGTAGGTATTATTACATGTTGTTCCCGTCGCAATCCAGCGACCTTGAGCGGGAACCGGTGGCACGCCCCCGAGCACACTAGCGCGGCCTAGCACGGCAAGTGATCGAACCGTTCTTTTGCGTTAACACTTTTAACGCGTCTTTATCATTAACACTTCATTTTGATAAGTAAATACACTAGTGCACTATCAGTTCACAATGTCACTATAAGGAACGCACTGTCTAAACGAGTTTTCAAGATCGTAACTGTATTGAGGAAACATTCATAGCAGAAACAAGCCATAAACAGTACTAAAGCCGATCACGTAGTAATATAGGTCGTCCCACACGGTCAAGCCGCTGGAATGCACAGCAAAGAGAACCTGCACAAGGGGTCGGCTGCGAATGATAGGACTAGGAAAGGCGCACTACATGAGCATGGTAACATAAACACCTACAAAAGTAACGAGCTTGTGGACGCGATGCTCATAATGATAGCGGATGCTGGTGGAGAGAAGCAGTTCGTACAGAAGGGCTCATTGTGCCGGCAATCACGTCTGCACTGCCGAAGTTTAGCCTTAGACATATCGCCATACTATGCACCTGGGGCAAATGCGTTGAGGTCTTGATTTACGTTGAGCTCTTCATTTGCCTATGGGGAACCAGCCTTGGAGCCTTCCGCGGACATGCAGCTCCGCGCTGTCGGGCGTGGCCGGCAAAGCTTGACAACATAACAAAGTACAACTTGCTGGCGGGGACCATGCCACCATGCGCGATATAGTGAATCGAGTAAAAAAAAACCGTCAGACCGGCGTTTTATTTTGTAAGTAGTGGAAACTACCAAGAAGACTTTTATTGTCAGTGAAATGATCTAGAATACAGGCTTTTGCCTCCGTTCGGGCTTGCTTCCTCGAAATGCAGAGGCGGTGGTACTCTGAAATACATCACAAATAATATTTGACAATGCAAGCTGGTATTACGAACAAAGAAGCACTCATCGTAAGTTGCGTAAAAGTCAAGCGACATTGCACATGTTATTCTGTATTGTTGCGATTGTCCTATGAGCGTTACAACGCCACGACTGCTCGAAAAACCGTATCGATGACGAAGCATATTGCGCCACTGATTAAAAATGCACGGCAAAGCCAGCTGCTTGTGCTCATATCCTCAATATAGTTTCCTTAAGAAGTTCTTGATGCGTCAGACTGAGACGACGGCAGACCCCACGTTTGTAAACCCGGTCGTTTTACATCTAGTTGGCGTTATTAATGCAAAGTGCAGGTGATGCAGCATGTTTGCAATTTTCGATCATGTCGGGCTTGCATATTCAGGCTGCCTTGGCACTTTCATGGTTCACCCACAACTTCACGAAAAGCGATAGCAGACATTATTAGGTTCACACTGGTCAAACACCGTGAAAAAAGGCTTCTAAATTTAAGTAACATTGTACGAAAGCTGTAAATATACAAGGATTACGTAAGTCGTTCAAAAGAACTCTCATTGGAAGGAATGCCCCACTCTGGCAAATGAACTAATTTCATTTAAGGAGGACACATGACGAGGCACAGCGCACATGGCGTCGAGCTTCGCACGCTCAATCTGAGCACGCTTACCTGAAACTTTCTCTCGGACGAAGAAGTTGTGTGTGGACCTTCGTCGAAACGTCAGACGTTGTACAAAAATGTCACAGTTTCGCCAGAAGGACGAAGCAAGGAATACGAGAGCAATGCCTGATATAATATACGAATAAGACGAGCAGCTCTAGGGGCAGCCTGAGTTGTAGTCAACGTGGGCGTTTTGAGTAACCATGTAAGTATGCTTAGGCGTGACCAGACCCGCAAGGAGGGGAACAATGACCACGACATGCCGCCTGCAGAAGACTGGTGCTGATGATAAACAGCCCCCGCACTCAGGCCGTCAAAATGTTATTTACGTTCCATGTTGCTGCTGTATACAGTCAGTATTTCCTCTGCACCACGTTGTGGAAATTGAGCAGAGGAGAAAGCGTTAACCTTACGGCACGGTTGCTGATAGCATACGTAAGGGTAGAACACGAGCAGTTGCCATGGCTATAGGCATCGACTTCGTATGGCGGCGATGCGGGCCACATAGATCACACTGCGCGCAGCTGTGGACATGCAGACGGAGGCATATTTGCGAGCAGTTCCTGCGGCTGCGAGAGCGAATGTGCTTTTAATCACTGTGTTGCAATCATTACGTGAGAAGTAAAGCGTGCCTTGCTTCAGCTCGAGCAACATTTAGCTGGAGCTTTTCGGCAGGTGCTCCAATGAGGCGCGGTGGCGTGATGGCGTAAGGGCCGTTTCACAGTGACAGCCGCCTCCCCGCTCCACACTGCCGGTGACAAGCCGGTGACAAACGAGATATAGGGCGAGGTAAGCGGAGGGGGAGGAAGGTGCTTCCACTTCACCTTATCCTCGCTCTCGCTCGTTGGCCATGCGAACGTGAAACGGCCCTAAAGTACCACGTGACGGTCGAGCGGCAGAGATAACGGCGCAGCAAAACTGCGAGCTAGGTCACCTTGCTTTAATTTCTTCTGGCACGTGCTTCAGACCACGCGACCGCGCTCAGCAACGTGAACTTTGCGCCACTGTGCCCAGCAAAGCGGCATCAAGCGAGCGCGTTCCTTCCGGCGGTCGCAGACGCAGTCGCGTGAGCGCATGTGGCGTGGACATTGCCGACATAAGCTGCGTGCTTTTTAGATGATGATGATGATGATGATTGTGGTTCGGTTAGGAAAGGACGCTAATTCCTGCAGCCCATGTAGGGTGCACGGCTAAGCGTCCGTGGGGGTGGGGGAAAGGGAGTGAAAGAGATAGAGAGGAGAGAAAGGCCGTAGTGGAGGGCTCCGGAAATTTAGACCACCTGGGGTTCTTTAACGTGCACTGACAACGCACAGCACACGGGCCTCTGGCATTTTCGCCTCCATCGAAAATGCGACCGCCGCGGCCGGGATCGAACCCGCGTATTTTGGGTGGCAGCCGAGTACCGTAACCACTACACCACCGCGGCGGACTGCTTTTTAGATGCGAAGCAGCTTATGGTCGGGGGGGGGGCTATGTCACTCTCTCCCTCCCTCCCTCCATCCATCCGCCGTGCGGCGTCCACACCCGCAGCCCTTCAGAGAGGAGATGAGGAATGCCGAGAGGAGAGGAGATGAGACAAGGAGAGGAGGTGGAGAAGGACGCGCATGCGCAGTGCGGGTGTGGACGCCGCACGGCGCATGCGCGTCCTTCTCCACCTCCTCTCCTTGTCTCATCTCCTCTCCTCTCGGCATTCCTCATCTCCTCTCTGAAGGGCGCGCGTTGACTATGCAAACGCTCTTTCTTCGATGAGCGCATTACCAGTTCGCAAGGAACGAGAATGCGCCCTCGCTCGCGAGAGACAACGCTGACGCAGGCAGCGTCTGCTAGTGTCAAACCGATGCAAACACGACACCTAGTCAAACCGATGCAAACGCTGTGTGCACCCCCCGTGCTGCTTCGCATCGCCTCATGGTCCCCTTTAGCGGGAGATGGAGGAGGAGGAAACAACTTTATTTTACAAGTCCGGCGAGTTGTTTGGGGATTCGGGCGACTATCCCCGCCTAGGTGTCGTCCACGAGCCCTTGAGCTCTGAAGGCTTCGGTATTAGCACTGCGGGCGCAGCTTTCCATTGTTGTGGTACTCGTCCGGTTTCCCAGCACGCGTTGACGTAATTTGTGAGTTCTGTTATCGATTTATCATCGAGATTCCTGAGTGTTTTGTTTGTGATCTCGTTGGGACCCGGCGCTGATTTCGTGTTAAGCTTTGGTAACACAGCCCTGATTTCGGGCTCACTGATCGGACTGTCCAGATCCTCGTTAACTGCGCCTCCGTAATCAGGATGCAGTTCTGATGCGGCAGAGCTAACGTACCGTTCCGTGAGCTCCCGTAATAGGTCCTGTTCCGAGCCTTCGTACGCATGTATGATTCTGTTAATGTTCTTCCTGTAAGCGGTTTTCGACTCTTCCGGATCTAGCACGTACCTAAGCAAGTTCCACGTCTTGGCTAACCCTAGCTGGTTCTCCATATTACTGCAGGTACTTTCCCACTGTTGCTGGCACAGCTGCTGCGTGCGACTCACAATGTCCCTGTTTAGCTTTGCAATCTCCTTCCTAAGTGATCTATTATGCCTTTGCCGTTTCCACCTTTCCTGCAAGCTCCGCTTGGCGTCCCACATATGTAATAATCTGCTGTCTATGACTTCGAGTTCCGCCTCCGGTGGGACCGTTCGCGTTGCCGCAGCAATGTCCTTCTTCAACGAGTCGGTCCATTCATAAATATCGGTAATGCTTCCTCTGCTGTTTCCGCCTCTCTTATGCTTCTAAACTTGTCCCACTCGACCAATTTGAGCTGTTTACCTCTAGTCTTGTACGGTCCTGCTCTAACTTTAATCTCTATTATGAAATGATCGCTACCCAGATCTTGTTGCGTGTTCGTCCACTGTGAATCACTAATGTTTCTCGTAAAGGTTAAGTCGGGTGTGGTGTCTACACTAACGCTGTTACCTCTCCGCGTTGGCAAGGAGGGGTCGGTAACGAGGGTGAGCCCCTCTTGCTGCGCGTCGAGCACAAGTTCCCACCCTTGACGTTTTCGAACCTGTAACCCCACGCCGTGTGGTGAGCGTTGAAGTCTCCGGCAATAAGGATCGCTCGTTTGCCAGCGATGGGGATTGCTTTGCGAATTAGCATGCCGAACCTCTGTCTGCGTCGCGGACTGCTATAGACGTTGAGAACGAAAAGGCTGCTAGCTACCTTCCGGTTAGGTATGATCTCTATTAAAGTGCGCTCGATATCTTTAATTTCTGTTTCGTGTTGAACGGCCGTGAGATCTCGTCTGACCAGCGTGGTAGCCGCCGACGTCTCTCCCGTGGCGCCACCGTAGAGCGCGTAGCCCGATAATTTTGCCTTCCCGTTAGTTTCTTGTAATATTATGATGTCCGGACGTTCCTTATTGATCAGGTATTGCTGTAAATGACATCTTTTTCTCGTGTAACCCATGCAATTCCATTGCCAGATTGCGTACGTGTCGTGTCTAGCCATGATACTATTACGGTTTGCCGGTGATCTCGCTCGTCTCTGTTACCGCAGGCCTGCTGTAAGGTTTTCCAGTCATCTTAATGGGGCCGCAACTGCTTGCTTGCGAGCCTCTCGTAGGAAGACTGACTGCCACCGATAATTTCCCTTCAAGCTCTCCCACGCGCGCTTGCATGGTGCCTAACTGCTGCTGTATCTGCTGCTGCATTGTGGTGAACTGCTGTTGCATTAATTTAGTGATCTATCCAAACATTCCGTCAATTTTCATTTCAAGTCCTTTCTTATCTTCTTCCATTCGAAGTTCTAACTCTTCCTGCCATCTTTTTCTCATACTATCGCGCTTATATCCTCTACTTTCACTGCACTCCGAAGCTACTTCTATAGCCCTTCGTTTCGTGGGTACAGTCTGCTCTTCGCCCTCCTGAATTACGTCCTTCGGCACTACGGCTATTTGTGCTACGTCTTTGGCGTCCTTGCCCGCGTTTCTCCGAGCGTTTTCTTCCTTAAGAGCGTTTATCTCGTCCCTAAGTTTAGCGTTGTCCTTAGTAAGCTGCAGCAGCATTTGCTTAATCTGTGCTAACTCTTTGTTTGTCTCGGCATTAGCGTTACAGGGAGCAGCCTCGACCTTCGCGCGTCCGCAGTAAACAGCATCTCGCCAGCTTACCTCGAGCGGTCCGTGATGTCCGCTGCCGGTTTCTCCTTCCTTTCTCTGCATCGGTGTGGTTCCATTCCTGGAAGTCGACCTGCTCTGGGCTCTGGGTCCGGAAATGGTCCTCGTCTGGGGTCCATCACCCTGTGTGCGGGTTATCGACCGGGAGCTGGTGCGGGAGCGGGAACGCGAGCGAGACCGACGCTCGCGCCCGTTATCCAACGCTGCGGCGATGTCAACGCACTTTTCGTTCTCCGTGCGTTGTCGTTCTCTCGAGGCGTTTTCTTGCAGCTTTCGCTCCCATTGGCGCTTCTTGATCAAGTACGGCGTCTTAAACCTCGCCTTGCATTTCCTGTCACCAGTCGGATGGTCCCTGCCGCAGAGTAGGCACTTAGGCTCGCACCGATGATCGCTCGGCGCTGCCACATTCACGGCAACTTTTCACTTGCGGCTGTGGGCAGACGTCCGATCTGTGTCCTAGTTTTCCGCACGCGTAACACGTTTCATATTGCTCCTTGTAGAGTACGCATCGGTACTCACAACTCCGGTAGTACACGTAACGTGGTACGTACATGCCTTGGAAGACAATGATAGCCTGATTGGTGCGACCCATTCTCTTGGCGTGTAATATGCCCGGGTTCCTCTCGTTCACTAGGCATTTCTCAATGTCTTCGGGGTTATCGTAGTCCGGTATCCCTCGGATGATCCCTCTCGACGTATCTTCCGGCGCCGTCATGTAAGGGGTGACTTGGTATGTTTTGTCTCCCATGCAGAAGTCCTTCATCGCACTGTATATATCTGCTCTTTCGAGCACGGGCGTACTCACTACAACGATGTTCTGCCTCTCATTGATGCGAATGGAGTGCTTCACCACTTATTCAGGCTTCAGCCCTGTTGCTCTCAGTATGCAGTCGCCTATCTGAGCAACGCTGTATCCAGCCGTGTTAAAGCCATCCTTGGGTCGCATAAGGACCTTGATGTCCTCTTTTGGCAAATGTGGCTTCTTGGGTGCCGCGTTCATCTTCTGTATGTTCTTAGACGGTCGTCTCTTATGCTGGTCCGCGTCTGCCGGTTTGGCGTCTCCTTGCTTGTCGCGTTCGACGTCCGCGTCGGACGCTCTATTCTTCTTGTTACGTGCATGGATCGTTTCCCAGCCTTGTTCTTCATCAATTTCCTTTGCAGAGATGTCTTCGCCTTCCACTACGACCTCCATCGCGTAAAGATGCGATGTGAGTCAAGGGGCCTGCACTCCCCTCGTTGAGACTTGAGCTCCGGCCACGGTTGCGGCGGGAGTAATGGCGTCGCCTAGTCGAGCCTTGGGCTTAGCACTGCTGTTAGCGCAGTCCCAACAAGTGGCTTTGCGGCCAAAAATGGCTCACCTGAATAGACTGTTGGTGTCGGTGAGGTATGTTGGCCTTCAAAAATCGTTGCTGATGACTTCACTCTCGTAAAGTGCGTATTTCGCCACAATCATTAAAAGTTGGCGGACCCCACAAAAAGTGCGTCCGCTCTCTCCCCTCTGTCAGGAAGAAACGCCGCGGGAGATGGAGTAATTTTTAAATGGGAAGCATTTCTTAGCGAACTTCAGCGAGTTTGAGCGTATCTATCTATCTATCTATCTATCTATCTATCTATCTATCTATCTATCTATCTATCTATCTATCTATCTATCTATCTATCTATCTATCTATCTATCTATCTATCTATCTATCTATCTATCTAGCCGCCTACGATTTTGTGCTCTCCTGGCCGTTTCACTAATCGGATGTTTACGAAAATTGGTATGCCACATCATGACTACATGACGAACATAAATGACAGGTCATAATATGAAAATCATGATATGCATGTCATGAGTGGCATGATTTACATGCCACGGTCTTAGTGCTCTCCTGTCCGTTTCGCTAATGGGATGTATATGAACATTGGTATGGCACATGACTGTCTGACGAACAGAAATGGCAGGTCATAACATGAAAAGCATGATATGCATGTCATGAGCGGCATGATTTACATGCCATGGTCTTGGTGCTCTGCTGGTGCAAGTCAAGATCCAGTGCATATATATATATATATATATATATATATATATATATATATATATATATATATATATATATATATATATATATATATATATATATGGGACATGACGGCGATGGTGAAAGCTCCGTTCACGTGTCCATATAATTGCCACCGCTATAAAATATATGTTCCACGTCGTAGGCATACTTCGTAGAGCAGGACTTGCGTCCTTCCGACAGTACACTGTCCGAAACAAACGAAATCGTTGAAGCAATGATGCAGGCCAGATTGGTGGTATCGCTGCTTGGCCGCTCCGCCGGATTGGAACTACGCGTCTCGATGTTCACTCGCCCTAAATGGTCCTTTTAAGCTGTATATTTCGCGGCAGAAACCTTGTAGAAAAGAATGTCCATCAATAGGAACAGAGATTTGCGTAGTCGTGGTGCGTTACGTTCAGAAGCGTGTCCTAAACACCGTGGCCCATAAAAGCGTCCGTGCGATAGGATACTAAGGTCTTCCAAGGCGGAGCCGTCAGGCGACGCTACGCGGCCTAGGCGCACTGGGAGAGCGGTGAAAGCGTCGCGCAAACGCATGAAAGAGTGTGAACCTTTCGCCGGGATCTGCCACGCCCCGACACTACAGTGGCCATTTGGTAGGCTTTCTCTGCTATAGAAGCTGTGCCGTGGCCACGCCAAAGCGTTTTGGGTCAAGAACGCGCTTAATATTTTGGTTGCTATTCGACAAAATTGCGGTAATTCAAGACCTGTGAGGTTCTGCATCACTGTAAGATAATACGGCAGTGGCTTTCCGCACAGAGAACATGTTCTTGGGCCATAAATAATGGTGTATAATGTATCTATGCTTGCAGGAGTGTCATCACATTGGCCCGCACTGACGGGCCTGTTTCAGGCACTCGTTCCGCACATACTACATCGTGAGGGGTGGTGTTCTAACTGAATTCTGTGTGGCACGACGAAATGTTGCTTGGGATCCAAATTGCATATACTCGATAGGCGCGGATAATAATATGAAAATATGGCAGTTATGCACGCAGAGAAATGCTAGCTCGCGCTAATGCTTTGCACATTTTATTTTATTGGCATACGTTAGAATAACTTTAGAGGACTGTCTTCTGCAGATGTAGGTGCATCTAGCCTTACGTGCGGTTCACGTGACAGGAATGCTGGAATGCCCACGGGTCCAGCGCGGCAGAGACGGGGTACGTCAGTTCTTCGCAAAAGTCTAACGAGGACGGTGGCCCTCTGGCTACTCTCCCCCTGTTTTCAGGTCGTGTTAGCATAGTTAGCGTAGACAGCGCTAGTACCCTTGGGTAACCAGCGCTGTCAGGCAGCGGGCCAGATGGCGCGCCTACGCTACCGGAGCTAGCACGACCTGTAATTAGGGGGCTGGCCACGTGAAAGTTACGTTAAACATGGAGTAAATTTTCACTGCGAGCCGAAAAGCAAGTTCCGCTGCACTGGTGTAGTCGATTTTCCCAGGTACTTTGCATCGTACACCTTATTTGAAACGGCCTTACCAGGATGAGGTTAGCGCGATTTGTAAAATGTGCGTGCCTCCTAGAGTTAAACATTTTTATCTAGACTGTGCCGCAGTTCACGCACTTCCTGCCGCAGTTCACGAACTGCGCACTGTGTCCATGTGCTGAAACCATCGATCACCTTTTTAGTGATCGTTCGGACACTGGAGAATGTCCCAAAATATACAGGTACCCCTAAGAAATGCCCTCAGAAAGGCCAAAACGGGTATGCCTTCATGCCCTTAGAAAGAACATGAAGGCATGTTTATGCCCTTAGAAAGAGCATAAGCATACCTTCGTACTCAATTAGGTGCCTACCTTGTAAGACCCCTGGCGTTGCCCCCCGTGACATATTAAAAGCACTTGGTTTATGCGTCCTATGGAGATTGAGATGTGCGATCGCCTGCCGACAACCCGCGTGCCGCGGAATCATTCTACCGTAAAACTGCGGCCTGTGTAAGAATTGTGTAGGCTGCGCGCAAATGGCTACCTGACTGAATGCTCTTGTTCGATGCATGTGTGTGCCAGAGTTTCGAGTGCATAAATGTTCTTGCCCTGTAATATGACGCCAATTTCTTTTCGACGTGTCAAAGAAAAATGTGGGTGTGTAGCCAAGTGGTTCTTACAGTCGCCTCCAGACCGTAGGTGCCTGGGTTCGAATCCCGCCACACCAAGAAATTTTACTCTCTTTCCTTTCTTCCTTCCTTCATTAGTTCCAGCAGTGGGTGGAAGGCGAACACGGGTTTCCATTTCCCTCCTGCGAAATATGCGTCTTTCTTTCTTTCTTTCTTGTACATGAAATGGAAGCATTGGTGCGCTTTTGCTTTGTGCGTGACTAAATACTTTTCTTTCTCTGATGCAGCGCTTTGATGGCATTGTTAAGCAGTCCTCACGTCTATTTTTTTTTCCACTGTAAGAAAAAGGACCGCCGAAGCAAGCGCGCGAGCTCTCCCTCCCACAGCTCGGCGAAACTGCGAGGCAGCGTGACATTATACAGCGAGGTTCCAACAGCTGCTCTCTAAAAGACACCTACCGTCGGTACGGGCCTTGGGGTGACGTGTCCCACGTGTCTGCCAAATGGTCTACGAAGGCGGTTGTTTCCACGTCCACTCTATATGCTATTTCTGTACATTTTTTTGGGTGGGTTAGTCAGCGCCACTCGTAGTGACGGCGGTGAGGGTAAAGCACTCTTTTTGCCAGAAGGCATCATGTAGTACGCGGTATTAATAAGAACTGGCCTAATACGAACGAGGGTTCTCCACATCAGTTTTGGAGTGGGAGAGATTGTTTTTGCGAACGGGTGGGTGGTGGGGGGGAGCTGGGGGACTAGGATGGTCTATATTAAGGGGTGAAAAACGGACGCTCCTAGAAAAACGGCCCACGTTGGGTAATATTTTTGGTCGCGTATACATCAGGGACCTATCGTGCGCACCAAGGTCGCCATTTTTGACGATTCAGAAGAGCATTTCAAGTGTCAAAAGGGTTAGTGAAAGGGGTGGGCGATCTAAAGCATAGGGTGGTCAACAAGAGCGGCATTTGAATCGATCGTGGGGAGAACCCTGATACGAACATTAATTGAAATTAGACGAAATATCTGACATAGTTTCATAAGCACGCGTGCGTGATGCCCACTGAGGTCACAATGATCAATAAATGAAATGAAATGACAAAGAAGAACTGAGCGCTGAGTGAGTTTGCAGTTCTTGGCCAAGGATAACTGCGCACAAAAACCAGGAACGAGGATAGTGCATAAGAGCAATTTACACTAGCAACTCAAGATTTATTAAAAGATGTACATAGGAATGCCATGGTACAAGCAAACGTCTTGAAACTTACAGATTAATGGCGCCATTACCAACTCCTAGTATATCGAGCATTACAGACCTCCTTGTAATACGCATGTAACTATACGTATGAATAAAAAGAGTTTCTTAAATTTAGCTGCAGTCCTGTCCTATGCCGTGAACCTTCATTTTCACACACTCTGTTGCGTGCGTTTTTCGTCCCTGGTTTTCCAGGGAAGTTTTCGCTAATGGAGAGGCAATGCGACGAGTTCAGCAGCTCAAGTCCTTCCCCCGTGGAAGTGTGCTCTTGATAGTCCACTTTTTCGACCGAGTATTTAGAAAGGGACCACATGTGCTTTTTCATTAAGCATTATGAGGAGCTTCTCAAGCTCTTGGTATACGTTACTATAGCGCAAATCCGCTCTTCGTCAGCATCCACCTGAAATCGTGTTAACTTTTTTTAGCGACGCTAGCTTTTACATAAGGAACGTGGCTTGTTGTGCATCATAAGTGTGTGGTATTTGTGTGCTAAAGGGCCTGCCATTGTGTATGAATTGAGGCATTGTATTGGGCTATCTTTTTTAACTGACTCGGTTATTAAATTGCATAATCTATCCGCACGAGGCTAGATTTGATATTTGCTCTTATTTAAAGAAAACCAGTGAGGCATGTTCGGTGGCGCCCCGCGCAAATGTGCGGAAAAATTAGTTGGCATATAGTATGCCTGCTGTATAAGCGCTGCCGAGTTCGATGAATTGCACCGGTGGTCACGTGTCGATGGGAGCGAAAAACAAGAGCGTCTGCTTATTAAGATTTACGTGAGCGACTTCAAGTGGTCGACAGCAATTCCCACTGCAGAGACTCACCGCAGCTTTGGCACACTTGAAATCGCAGAACTTGTTTGCATATTTTATCGAACCCTTAGAAACAAAATGCAGCCATAAGCGTAAAGGCTACTGGTCAACACTCTCTCGCGCGTTGAGAGAGGGCGACGCGAAGGGTCTCGAGCCCGCTTATCGTACTTCCACGGAGACAACAAGGCTTTTCAGCTATCGTTATCGAGGTCTCTATCGCAGGGGCCTCTTGCGGTGTATAGCCTCAGTGAAGTCTGCCACAACATTTCACCGCTCTGCCTCGGAACGACGAGCGCGACAAGGCCAGTGATGGGATTCCTGACAGCTGTCGCGCGGCGGTACGCGGTCCGGGCCTGTAGCCACCTCGCCGGCGCCTCGCACCCGCCGCTGCGGCAGGCCACCCTGGCGCAAGTCGTCTCGGAGGCCGCGGAGAAGTGGGGAAACCGAACTGCGGTGCACTTCCCGGCAGAGAACGTCTCGCTCAGCTACGCACAGTTCCACGAACAGGTATGTGATATCGTCGATGCGGAAGCGCGGGCCTTGACTGTGAGCCAAACGTTGTGCAATGGCGTGTCTCGAGAGAAACTGACTGCGAACCGTAGAGATGGGCTCTGAGATCAACGCGACGTTCAGCACAGCCGATGAAATAACGCAACAAAATGAATTATTCAGCCGAAAGCAGCGCAATTAATGAAATAAGCACGACGAATGAACGAAACACTCTGGCCAACGTGTAAAACTTGTGAAAGGAATAACAAGTTTCGAATGGTGGAGGCTTTCAGTTCAAAGAGAGAACTGTGTACCTTATGATAAGGAATCGCACGCAAATGGTTTCGGGAGAATGAGTGGTACGTCTTCTAAGTGATTGTGTAATCACACTAGAACCAGTATTTGCGTACTTGTTAAAGCATACGCACCGGCAAATCAAATCGAATAGCGTTTTGTGGTGTAATGAGGATTGAGAATTATCGCAGGCTTGCCGAAGTTGTCGGTGCTGGTGCAGGCGACGTATTAGAAAAAGATAACGCGCGCACTATAGGCAGTGCACGCTGCATCATGTGGGAGAATGATGAGGGTGCGGAGGGAGGGGCTGAGGGGGTAGCTCTGAAAACTCGCTGAACCACCTGGCCTGCCATCCAAAAAAAGCTGTACATTCTACGTACGCAGCTGGAAAAAGGCAGCTTGCACCTGTATATTATAATGTCTCCTCCCTTCCTGTGCACTCGTGTGTTTTTTTGTCCGTCTTTTTCGCGATGGCATTCGAACGTTCCACGACAAATCAACTGGCAGAAACGAAACGTTAATAGCTTTACCTCGTGGGCTCCTGCGTAAATACACGGAACAGTAACTATTGCATGTCTTGGCAAATGCGGCTCTGCATTTTAGTGTCTTCCCTTGCATAACGAAGAAAATCTTATGTGAGGTTATTTGTAGCCTGCGGATAATTTACACCGTAAATAATTTTATAAATGATGTCGACACCGACAAAGATAAAAAAAAACGCAAGACGCTACATTGTTTTTGAAAACCAGATCTCAACAATAAACGAAAACACGCCACCACTCTGTAAATGGCCTAAAATACATGTAAAATGCAATATTTTCAGCAAAATTTTCCCCTATTAGAATCCTAGGGCTGCTAATTGAGGCCAAAGGCGGTAACACGAAAACCCTGGTGAAACTGACGTACAAAACTGAGAACATGCTCCGATTGATCCTAAGAGTGACCAACCGCAAGGGAGGACTGAGCTAGAGCAATCTCATGAGACTTTATCACGCCTTTTTAATGAGTCACGTATATTATGTAGCCTCGGCGCTGAAATGGACCAAGAGAGATGCCGCCAAGATAGAGACGCTAATGCGAAAGAGCATAAAACGGGTGCTAGGTCTCCCGATCACGACGAGTACGGAAAAGCTTGAACAATTAGGGGTCCATAACTCGTTATCGGAAATTATCGAATCACAGGCCAAGGCACAGGTCCTGAGGCTGTCGACCACCAGTGCCGGCAGACGCATCCTTGAAGAAGCAGGCATATATGCAGAGACAGAGTGCAACGCACGCCAGGTAGCGCTCAGCGCAGCGGTCAGGGGCACTTTCAAAGTAGAACCGCTGCCGCGAAACGTCCACCCGCAATTCAATGAGGGGCGCCGAAAGGCGAGGGCACGAACATTACTGAAAGCGACCGCCAACAGCCCAGGACTGGCGGCATTTGTTGACGCGGCCCAGTACGGACGCAGCGGCCGGTACGCGGCCGTCTAGGTAGGCTGGGACGGGACAGTCATTAACGCGGCATCAGTCAAGGAAGCAACGGCCGAAGTGGCCGAAGAAATGGCAATAGCCTTGGCGATGAGGGACCCCTAAACGTCCTTATGTTTACACGGATTCGCGATCGGCGGCACGAGCATTCGCCTCGGGCTCTATATCGCGGGAAGCGGCGGCCGTCCTCGCCAACGAGGGAGCCGCTGGTGATCACACTATCAAATGGTTTCCGGCCCACATGGGGGCCGACGTGCACCCAGACTTTCCCAACGCCAACGAGCTGGCGCACGACCACGCGCGAGGACTCACGCACCGCGGCGACCGTGGCGAGCAAAGCAAAGTGGCTGGGAGGGAGGGGAGCACCGAGACCCACTGCTTACCTTCAACGAAATAACGACACACTACCATCTGTCAAGGAGGGTCTTTCCCCTACCCCACGCTAAACTCAATAGACCACAGTAGTCGATATTGCGAATGCTCCAGACAGGGTCGTTCCCTACGAGAGGCAGACTGAGCCTTTATTCACCAGACATAGAGCCCCACTGTCCGGATTGCGGCGAATCGTACTGCTCGCTATCGCACTTGCTTTGGCAATGCTCCGCGTTAAGCGGCACCGAGTTGCGCACAGAAGAAGACTGGGAAGACGCGCTGCGAAGCGGCGACCACCAGACACAACTCCGGGCCGTCCAGAGGGCTCACGAAAGGGCAGAAGCTCACGGGCTTCCCGTCCCAACGTGGGTGCGGCCCGCGACCCCTGCCGACCACTAAACCAAGAGTGGGTGGGGAGGGGTTCCTCGGGACTTAATAAAGTTATTTCCTCCTCCTCCTTCTGCAGTATACGACGCTCAAAAGCTTGTTATAAAAACAGTTGCGAAAGATTTTGCAAGATGTGTTCTAAGCTGTTTAAGAAATCAGCGTGGGACGTTATGAGTGTAAAATTTATCCTGCCTGTTTTCGGCTTGCAATCCTGTAACATACTCACATGTTTCCATACAACGTCATTAAAGATATCTTTTGGTATTTACAATTTTTATTATGTCAGTTATATTTTTAAATGTACTCGTGACAAATTCTAGCGCGTGAATTAGTACGTTCCTTTAGCAATCAACAGAAGTCATCTTTCTCTGTCAAGTGCAACGATGTAATTACAAATGTAGCAGAGGGAGTTATATAAAATCACTTCTACCCGTCGCATCGGTTATGGCACTCGGATGCTGATCCGAAGGAAACGGGATCGAATCCATGCCGCGGCGGCTGCATTTCGATGGAGGCAATATGTTGAGGACCGTGTACTGTGCAATGTCAGTGCACGCTAAAGAACCCCAGGTGGCCCAAGTTTCCGGAGACCTTCACTGCGGCGTATCTCATATTCGCATTATGGTTTTGGAACGTTAAAGCCCATAAATCAATCAAAACGATCGCATGCGTTCCAAGAGGCGAACTACATCTTCTAAACCTAGGAATCGGCTAGTAACTGCTGCTGCTACGCTGCAGCAATCAAAATTTCTTTCTTGCAATGCTTCTTGTCCAAGGATTCGAACTCGGCGCCAAGCTACAGGTAGATTTCAAGTCAGGTCATTTGAAAGGGGTGTAGTGTGTAGCACATTTCAAACGTCCATTCAAGGTAGATCGGGGCGGCTCAAGTGGGAACTTGGGTGCGTTGGTACGCAGCTAAAAGAATGAAGCACCAAAGATAGACTCGCAGGGAGCGATACGAGAATGACGTCAGCACTCGTCCATGTCGTCTCGCTTGCTGTCTCCGTGTATGCGAAAGCATGTGACTTTATTCGTCACCTAAAGATGCCAATTCTTGCAGGTTCAACGCCGAAGACGTGGAAATGCAATAATCGCTTACGAACGTCCAACGATTGCGTAAAGAAAACATTTTTTTTTCTTGATAGCAGTAGAGCAGTTAGACTTTTTATTGCGAACAGAAGCACGCCCGAATTCTTAATAGAGAACTGGGCCTCAACATTTGCCAAAATGAACGCAGAGCTAGACATTGTAATGACACGTGAACGAAACCATAATAACGCGCGCCATAAAGCAAGCAGTTCGATACTGGCTTTTCTGACGCGTAGATAGTAGTGCGCAGTATCCCTGTGCTATTGAAATCTTGACGACAGCACATGCTTTCGGGTCGAGGAGTCGTTGCCATGAATTCGTAGCAGCGCGTTGCGGAATTGTAGGAGGGCCGGTTGCAGGTGCTTGCTCTTCACACGAACCACTCCCCCGACGGTTGATACCGGACTTCTTGTCAGCACACATTACATGAGACCGTTCGGAAGGTACCACACTAGAAGATGCCGGTGTCAGATACTCGCAAAGCAGATGAGCAAGTCGGTTGAAACACAGCGAAGGCTCCACTTGCTCTGCCACCTCAGCCAGGAGCATCGACCTTGGGTACACGTTCTCCTCGACTCGTTCGGGACAAACAAACAAACAAACAAACAAACAAACAAACAAACAAACAAACAAACAAACAAACAAACAAACAAACAAACAAAAAGTGCTGTTGATGTGGCTGCTCGTTAAGCGCGAGTCACGGGCTATTAATTTTTTCGTCTTGAAATAACAAAAAATTAGTAAACAGTGTTCGTCGAACTTCGTGTCCAATTTCGTTTTTCTTTTCTCACCGGATTTCCTTGAAGTGTACGGTTATCTATACCTGTGGTCTGTGCTGTCTCAAGGTGCTTCCGGCATGTTACCTACCGGTGTATGCCCTCCGGCTATCTCGAACCACTTGAGCCCGTGAGCGTTCTAGCTGCAGATAACGAAAACAATACGTTCGAAACGATTGTTGCGAGCATACATTGAGAATAGAGCTCCGCAGAACAAGCTGGGCGAGGCAGGATTATCAACGACGAAGCTTCAGCAGACACGGTCAGCAAATGACCTGGAACGTTGTTTAAGGGGTCATTAGCGATGCATTCTTTTTCTCCCTGCGATAGTGTAGACCAATATGTCAAATCCTCCTGACGAGGGCGACACAGGTGTGTGTTAACTGCGGCCCTCCTTCGACTATACGCACAGCCAACTTGGGCGGCCTGAAGCGTAAAACCCCTGCCATTAGTATTAAAGGGTAACTCCGGCTATTTTTCGGTCTCCACCGATCTCAATAAAATTTCCTATATTCTCCCCGGTACTGTAATAATATATGCCAACTCAGGCGGATGTAGGTCATTTAGTTTTCCTGTAAATGAATTTTAAAATTTTTTAGCGAATTCTCATTCGGGCCACCCTGTGTTTTTGACGTCACCACCTCCGAGCTGCCTACCGGAGCCAGCGGGCCTTCAAAAGCAGAACGGCGATACTTCAGCGCTCAAATCGTCGATGTCAAGGTCAGGAAAGCTGGCATAACTCAATATATCGTCGGATGACCTCGCCACTGACATTTCTTTGGCGCAAGTTCCATATTTCTGGTGACGGGAATGTCCTGACGTCACCGCACAAGTTCCACGAAGCCCCTACCCGTTTCGGTTTCGGTTTGAACACGACTTCAAGTTGCTTATTAAAAATTATTGGTGCGTTTCTGAGAAAAATGAACCGCCCTAGCAGTTACAGGACTATCAATACCATTTGAAAACATTGATATCAGAACATGGCGAAAAAACCGCCGGAGCTGCCCTATATGGCGCGTCGCGCTTGCCATGGCTTGCATATCTTTGAACGCTGTGCACATTTCTCTCAACACTCGCGTTCCCTGACGTGATGCGAACGTTCGCACACACGTTCGCACACACGAGTGCCCTGATGATCATTGAGAAGTGACCAGAAGGACAGTAATAAATTCCCACAATATATTTATTTAAACGAGTCGTCATGTTCGCATTTATGTGCTCTCTGCTGGGATCCTATAAGAACAGACTGAAACAAGTACATCTCGGATTTCATGTGTACCGGAAAGATGTCATGATCGATAGCAATGGGAGCGACAAAACAGATGGACGGAGCGGCTAGTAGGCCAAACTAACTTTCGTTCAGCAGTGTTTCTGAATGTCGTGCGTTTAATGGATGGAACGTTAGCAGTGCGTTACAACGTCATAACATATTTGACATATCACCGACGAGCCATCAGCGACGGCAACGACTCACAGCACCTACTTCATCCATTTGTTCAAACAATCGCCGCCAGCGCCGGCGTCAGATTGGACGCCGCAGGTTATGATCGTCAGAAGATTCCAGAATTCACGTGTTACTAAAGGCGATCGCAACTGTGGAGCATCTAGCACCAACAACACACTTGATTTGATTGATTTCTGGGGTTTTATGTCCCAAAACCAGCTCTGATTATGAGAGATGCCGTAGTGGAGGGCTCCGGAAATTTCGAACACCTGGGGTTCTTTAACGTGCACTGACATCACGCAGTACACGGGCCTCGACATTTCACCTCCATCGAAATGCAGCCGCCGGGGGCCGGGATTCGATCCCGCGACCCTCGGATCTGCGGCCGAGTGCCATAACCACTAGACCACCGTGGCGGGGCTCAACACCACACCTGACACAAGTCATATGCGTAACTGGAGGCCAGAGCGTAACCCACGAATTTTTCTGAGAGCTGCACAACCGCCCTCTCCCCGTACTTGCGACTTCTTTCTTGCGCCTAAGATATTTACGTACCGTCGTATTAGGTTTACACAACATCGTAAAACTCCACTCGAAAATACTGCTGGCCTACACCTGTGGTACAAACCAACCTTAAAGCGCCTTTGCACGGTAATCGGTCAGTCACAATACACTGCTATTTTCATAGATTTCATTTTGTGATATTATCACGTGGTTGTGACGATAACGCGCGCAGCAAAACTCAAGGTGTTTTCTGTCGAACTGTTTATTGGCGTACCTGGGCCCAGTAAAGTAAAGCAAACCACACTGCAAGGTGATAGCGGCGTGAACAGCCCTCGGTCGACGGTAAAAACTGACAAACGACGAAATGCGTCGGCTTTTATACACACCTCATAACGCATTCTCGCATTATCTCTGACATTCTGGAAGACACTCAAATGTGCGCGTGAGGCATGCAAAGTTTCAAGGACGGTCGACACGGCTCCCGAAGCGACATGCAATTAAGATAAACGCGGCCTGCGCTGAACTTAACAGAAAGTGATAACCGCGCTCCCAGCAAACACAAACAAAAACAAGCGCGTGTGTCGCAGGAAGGTGATAACGGCGTCCCCGTAAGTAAGCCAAAACAATCAGGCGTGTCAATATTAACACGAGCAGAAGGTAAAGCGGCAATTCGAGCCGCTCGTTGCTAGAACTGCTCGTATAGGGTCACATACTCTACATAGGCCGTGCACTGCAGTTTTGAGACTGTAAAAGCCTAGCACCGATATTGGTGCCGAACGTACGGGTGTGAAGGCTAGTGCTGCGACCATAGCAAGCTGCCGATTATGTGATGCTATTGGGCTGTCGACAAAGTTGCTACCGTGCCAACCTATCCTTCCTGTAGTGCGAAATATATTCGTTCAGCAAAGTCGTCTAAGTGAACCCTATGTCGTTGTCGGCGTTGTTGTAGTAGTCCTCGTACTATTCACCAGTTCATTGGCTGAACCGGTAGGCCACGTGACGGCAGGTCACTTAAGCCCTCTTCCAGAGACTCACGCGTGAGCAGCTAGTGTGGTGAGGTCAGTCTATTAGCCCCCAAAATTCTTACGGCACTAACAATGTTTTATCGTTAAAGGAGGTCTATGTGTCGTACTTGAACGAGTTGCGCATATCTTCTCCAAGGATCTTTTAAGTACAGAAGCGTCCGTTAGGATTTGTGTAATACTGCCGTGACTACTTAAGTGTATTCAAGTATCCCGCCAATCACCCTTCTTATTGGACAGTTTGCGCAATGTACCTAAGTGCAGTGCAGTGACAGCAGGTGGCGTTCATCTCGGCACGAGTGACCGGCCGGGCCCGGCTTGCATGCGGCACGCGCACGAGACTTGGGAATAACTGTTCGACGCTAGCATTAGAACGCGTCTCTCTTGCGCTGCAAGTTGTGGGCACAAGTACCACCCTTTAATAAACGTCGTATTTTGTCACCGTGTGGTCATCAAGATCGCTACAATACGTTATAGGGCGCAAATTTAAGGAGAACGCAGGTGCGACTACGTCAGGGCAACGTATATTTTTGTATATGTATACGCCAACAACTAACGAGCATTTCAGCGAGTTCTTCAAGCGGAAATTCTAGCATATTGTAAGCCGTTTCCTTAAAAAATATGCTCTGGAGAGCGCTAGATGTACGAAATAATAAAAAAGTCACAGTTTCGCCGCGAGGGCGAAGCAATATATGCGATAGCAAGAAAGTGTAATGCTATACGAAGTGAGGCTCGCAGCTTCAGGAGCAACATTAATTGTAGCAAACATGCACTTGCTAAGTGAGCGCCTCCCGTGCGCAGCGCGTGCTGGTACGAAGGGCTTTATACGTTGTGTGTCACAAACTTACACATACAAAGCTAGAGGAGGCCGATAAATGAACAAACAGAAGATGAGCGCGAACTATCAAGTGAAGCACGCACGAAACGAAGGCACAGATATAAACCGAAGGAGCGCGAATAAGCTGTCACAATGATACTCTCAGTTTGAACAGCGCTCCTGTTGCAAAGGCGGCCGCCCGTTGCGCTTCTCGCGCCATCTCTCTGGTAATGAAGAAACGCTTATAAGCGCCTGCCGTCTCTGAGTCCTGCCAGCTGTAAAGGGTGCGTATATAAGGCTTGCCGTTAGCTCGCTTAAGGATCTGCTCTTGTGGCGTAGCGGTTAGCGCCACGCGCTGCGGAGCGAGAGATTCCTGGTTCCATTCCGCGCTTCGGAAGCTTTTATTCGGATTATTTTCCTTGGGGCTTATATATATATATATATATATATATATATATATATATATATATATATATACGGTTCATGACGGCGGCAACGGGGACGGCAAAAACCAGCCGAGACTGTCCATATAATTGCTATTGCAATTTATGAAAGGGAGCCTCCGGATGGAGTGAGAATGAGATTTGTATTTTTTAACATAAGGCAAATTCCAACACTGACGTGCACCTGAACTCTTTTACGTGCAGGTTGAGAGCGTGGCTCAAGGCCTTCTCTCTCTGGACGTAGAACCGGGGTCCAGGGTGGGTGTACTGTCGCCCACTTGCCACCGGTACATCATCTGCCAGTTTGCTGCGGCAAAGGCCGGACTTACCCTGGTAAGATTTCACGCCGCGAACTAAAGTGAGCCTCGGGACACGGCGCAAAATTCTTTCTAAAAAGTTCGTGGCAGCGACAGAGAGCGGTATCGACAGTATGGTGAGGCAAAATTACGTGCTTGCTTGAGCCTGTAACTGTCGTATCTCTATCAAAATTAAGTTCGAAAGAAGGTAAGTGCGAAGTCCCGGTATCGACGCTCATATACTGTCGAAGATGGCGAACGTGAGTTGCTATTCTGAAGTAGAAGCTAAGCGAATCGCCGAGGAAAGGGCGCCACAAAAGCTTCTTACGGGGAATTGGTTGAGTGGAGGATCTCCTCTGTGATCAAGACGCCATAGCCAGGGCGGTATAGTGGCATTTGCGTTCACGTAGGCACACTGTGCGTAGTTCCCAGTAATTTGAATTTCAACAGTTCTCCTCGGAACACGGTACTCTTGCTCGACCCTAAAGAAAACACTGTGAAGGTCTAGCGAATCCGAGGATGCCAAACAGCTGGCATCCTTGAAGTGTCCGCAGCTGCCACTTCTCAGATCAGACGATATCTTCTTGTCCTTCTTAGATGCTCTCAAGACAGGCACCAATTACTTTGAACACCTATGTCATGTGATCTGTATGCGAACCAGGCACGTAGCCAGGATTTTTTTTCGGGGTGGGCCCAAAAGCTTCATCATCATCATCATCATCATCATCATCATTTATTCACGCTTAAAGGCCCTTCTCAGGGTATTACATAAAGGGGGGACAAAAGCATCAATAACAGCATGGTCATTATTATACAATGCTTCAAAAAACTTGCTCGGGAATATAGAAGGCGCTTAATGATAAGACGAGAAAGAGAACAGAGTGGAATGCAGCCCCAGAAGCGAGTTCATCCAAGATGGAAAGCAAGCTTTTTGACTCTGTAGTAAAGCTAGTGCGTGTACACGAGAAAGAATGCTTTGTAACCAAGTAATCTGGACGAAGAAGGGCCATACAGAGCCAGTGACGGAACTAGGGCGAGAAAAAGAAAAAAAAAAGCAATGCGAAGGAATCAGGCGCTCACTTTCGGATGTTCAGGAAATAAAAAATAATATTCGTTGGACGCTTTCTCTACGGAATTTCTCACACTTTGTCTCAACTACAGGCCTTCGAGAAAAACGTGAGCCACTTTATGACAGCAATACTTAAAAGGAAAAAAAAACAGACATATTCGCGAAAGCAACTTTATTGAACCATAAAGAGCCAAAACACGGATGCTTTCATGACACAAAAGATGCAGAAAGCTAAAAGTCGTTTTAGGAAGCAATATTAAAGAATGACATTGCGAGTGGTTTTACATTATAGCAAAAGCCAATGCAAAAGAAAAGAAAACGAGCAAGCAGCTTGGCCGAAAAGAGTGGTTCACGCTGCAATTTTCATGCGTCGCGGTTTCTCTATAAACACAATGATAATTTCGTCGACACTCACTTGCATCCGGTGAATGGACATAAGAGCCAGGCCATTAAGCCGCTCTTCAGCCATTCGGTGACTCCAATATGTTTTTACTCTTTTCATTGTCGAGAAGCTGCGTTCTGCAGCAGCTGTACTCACTGGGATTGTCGCCAATATCTTGAGTGTGTGAACGTTCGGCGAGAGGGCTTTGTCGCATTCAGTTAAAGCGTCTGTCGCAGAGCGGGGAGGTTCCTCCTCTTGCATGGCTTGCCATTTAGTTTTCCAGATTTCCCATCCATCTCTTAGCGTAACGATATGTGCTGTTGTCATATCACTGACGTAAAAATCGAAGGGCGGCTGACCAGATTCAAATTTGCCCTTGCAGGCGTGCTCTGGCAACAGGAATTGCAAACTTTGCAGCGTTTTCCGATGGTTTGCAAAGCGCCGTTTGGAGGGAAGCTTTCAGGTCATCTATCTATGGAATGAACGTGGCTCGCCTGTAGTACCCTTCCGCAGAACTACAAGCGCAGTTTACCCTGTTTGTTTACCTTGTTTACTCCTTCCGCCACGCGGGCACCTGCCCCCACGACACAGGTGGCGGAAAAAGGGTGGTGGGGTTCGCAAAGGTGCCAGGGGGATTGAACGGGTTAATGGGTTGTCGAATCCGTAGCATTCCATACAGAAGCCCCCTTTTCCAAGCCTTCGGTTAGCTTCCGCCGTCCGTTCGTGGAAAAATTCTGCGTCTGCGGCAAAGCCAAGCCGTGCACATGCGTTCTCCCACGTCGCGCAGCTGTCAGTTAAAGAAAGTACCTGAATGTTCCCTAAGTTGCCGCCACTACGCGACTGTATAAATGATGTCTGCATTATACCGCCTGCTTGCTCTGCAGCAACAAAGACACCGCTCCTCTCATTAAGAAAGACATTTCCTCAGGGAATCCACCGATGGAGTCAACGCTATCCTTTTCTGCATGTCCTGTCATTCTTTGCACAGTTCTTTGAAGCAATCCAACTACCGAGCGCCCTGACCGTAGATGAGAATCCTCGTTTGGGGCAATATAGACATGGTCACTTTTCCTCCAAAAAACCCGACACAACCAACGAACCACCTTCCTAAACATAACTGATGCGACGAAGAAAAGTCACACGAAGTAGGGGCAGATAACGTGTTTTCTCTGGTTTCAAAGCCGTATGGCAACATTTTGTTCGTTCTGGTAATTTCGTTTCCAACAAGCTTGTCTTACATATATTAAAATGTCTGCGTTGCGAAGTTTTCTGCCTTTTTCCGCAGTCACAAAGCAGTAACTGTTTCCGATAATTGGTTTCAGTTGGTCTGACCGTTGTGTCAGGAAGATTGATACGGTGGTCGCTATCTTGGGAATGTTTGGCTATCGGGTTACGATCTGTTGCAAAATTGCAGAGGCCATTCTTGTGCTGTCGAAATGTTTCTTTGAGGTTTTTCGTTTCGCCGATGTAGCTCGCATCACATATTTGTATACAGTGGCTTAGGCTCTCACTTTCGGTGAATGGCCTTCGGCAATATGTAGAGAACATGCGCTCGTGGGCTTGTGAGTCAATCGGATGCCTTCTTTTCTGAGAATACGGGCGATAGTTTCGCTAACGCCTCGGACATATGGGAGAGTGTGGTGTTTCTGTTGTGGTGTTGATTCAGGAGCCGGAGGACGCTGAATTCTCGGCAAGCATAGCCGTGCTTTCGGAATTGAAGTGCTTTCGGAATAAAGGCTCTTGTGTAGCTGTTCTTAGTGAGTTCCTTGAGTATCGTTTGTTTTTCATTTGTTTAAATGCGCACGGCGCTACTTGTACTTGTGCCTATGTACCCCTGCATTGATGCCTGACTTGACGAATTTCGGGGGGGGGGGGGGGCCGGGCCCCCCTGGGCCCCCCCTTGCCTACGTGCCTGATGCGAACATTTATTTTATATTGGTAGGAATGCCTGTTCCATGATTTTTCAAGCAACGCCTGTAAGTGTTCTTTATGGTAAAGACAGTATTCCCAAATAAGTAAATAAATAATGAATAAGGTGCTCCTGGCTGTGGGACTTCTAGTGGCAGTGGCATCGCCTCAGCGTTAAGATCTAGCTTTCCTCGATTGTAGGAGCAGACAGTAGCCTGCCCCGCAGAGAGTGGTTGTGGGAACAGACTAGCAGTACTGCTTCGCGCGGGGGTCTGGAGCATCAGGCACTGAGGTCCACCAACCGAGGCACTCGCGGGCGTTGAATACCAGCTGAGCCGCAACACTACACTGGCATAGTGTTGAACTTCAATGTGTATCCGCCTGGTAACATTGTATCATCGCAGCATCAACCCCCTAACCCAGTTCCAGTTGAGAATGAGCCATAGCCAAACTTCTTCCTGACTGCCCGAGTTAAGGCCGATTACGACAGTGCGCTATGTCGGAAAGAATTTTTTCATGATGCTTTTACGCCTTTTGTAGGTTCCCATTAACGACAGATGTCACGTACACGAACTGGAGTCGGCGTTGAAGAGGGTGAGTAAACATCCATTTGGCCTGTCATGGTGCGAAGGGGTAGGGTACAAAACATAGGACATCTTTGTTATTGACTGATATTGGAAGTGTGTTCAAGGGGTCGGGGTTGTTACAGTTGAACTAACTTCAGTTGAGTATTAACGGCTAGATATAACAATATAAGGCACGCATAATCATGGTAACTAGACAATCGAACAAAGTGCTCTTATTTCTTAATGAAAAGTTATTTGTCGCTGAATTGATTAATGATTTATATTAGTTAACAACGTTTCAGTGTTACTTGTGAACATAATGACATTGGTTAGGCGTATCCTCGCTCATCATTTTTGTATTAGCTGTTGTAATGATTATTCATAGTTATTACAGTTCTACTTTTGGTAATGAAGGGCGTAGGATGTTTTGACCGTCGGATTCTATCCTCTTTTTTTATTAATGTGCAAGATTTGAGGGTACTAAAATGACCACCGGGGGATGTTCTAGTGGCTATGACACTTCATTGCTGAGCCAAACGTCGCGAGGTAGAATGCCGGCCGTCGCAATTGGATTTCGATGGTGGAAGAATGCTAGAGGCCCGCATATTGTGCGATTTCGGTGCACGTTAGAGAGCCCGAAGAGCTCGAACTTTCTCGATATCTCCACTATGGCGTCTGTCATAATGACATCGTAATTTTTGAACGGAAAGCCCAAGAAATTATTCGTGTATGAAGCATACATGTTCATTCAGAGTATCCAGTGCACAATGCAATCATTAAAGTATCAGGTCATTATAATCCTTACCTGGACTGTAATTTCTCCACGCTGCAGACATCGTGCAGCGTACTGCTGGTCGGCCGGGGTTTCAAGAAGCAGGACTACACGAAGTGGGCCCGCGACTTGGCTGGGGAGCACCGGGCGCCACTCTCACTTGAGAGGTGAGGGAGCACCTGCGAATATATATCTGTTTTTTTATTGTATGTGTCAAAGGACTCCCAGCAAGGGAATTTCATCAGGGGGAGGGAAAGACATGAAGACAGTGCATAGACCACCAAGAGGAAAACAAAGCAAGGGTATAGGATAGGTCGGGCGATGAACTGGACGAGGCCTGCTACAGTTTACAGGCGTTAAGGGACTGAGGAGTGGAACGGGTGAGAAAGCTGGCAGCGCACGTTCAGAGGTAAGGCGCACGCCCAGAGGTAAGGATTAATGGCAGGTGCGATGTGTTTTTTTCGATGGCTTCGTTGAAACAAGAACCATCGGGGATAGGAGCGTGTCGCTTAGTGAAGCTCACCAGTACTCGGTAAGTCCGCCTACGCGGTACTGCTCCTATTACACCCACCAGAGCAGTCACAGGAACAAGTTCGAAGGGAATTCGACTGCCAAAGCGTGTGCACTTTAGTGCGCCGCAAGCTCTATAAAAACAAAGGGAGGGATTGTGAATGGGCAAGAAACTACGATTGGTCCCTAAGAAACTTCCCCGCTTCTCTTTTTTCCTTTGAGCGTACTTGCGCTTCGGAAAAGGAGACACGCATACCGCTAGGTTAACTGCGAGAATGTGGCGGCGCGCCACGGGGACCTTGCTAATTGCGTCCGCAAATCAGCCAATGGTAATTCTCCTTTTTTTTTTCTATTGATATGACGTAAGCAGATGGTGGCACACGAATGAGACACAGGCTATTCCTTGGCTCCTGAGTGGGAGCAGCCTACTCAACACACGCGGCCGAGTCTGAAAAGCCAACTGCCTGTGCTTGCGTTTTTACGTCATTTGTTGAGAGAAGAGCAGGCGCTCTCCAGGTATATATTGAAACCATATTGCTAGTTCCCTATTGCGTGCACTCTTATAATATTTCGCTGATGTGCAATATGATTGCTTGGTAGCCTTTTCTGGTTGTGTTCAAAAAGCGTGGCCCCAGTAAGAGCTGCGTCCACGTGCAAGTCATTCTGTTTTACTCTAAATGCTTCGTGGTGTAAGTGGGCGACGACTTAGACGCAGACGTACAAGTTGTTGTTGCGGGGTATTTAAACGCAGACAAGAATTTCTTACAAACGCAGATAGTATGCTCTAAGAACTCGGAACAAGCAACCGCTGGGCGCAGTGTGTAATAACATCTATTACATGACCAGTTGCGATAGTCCTTTAACATCAGATGTGGTCGTGGTACTTACCTAACAGCATACCTGTGCACGCACACTGGAATCAAAAGTTTTGAAAGCGCGCATGCTATTCCTGAAGCGAGAAATTTTTCTACAACAGAAACAACGCTCTTCGCATGTGTCGTCGGCGACGCTGAACATAGGAGGCTATGGTCCCACGAATTTTTGTTTCTTTTTTCAGGCGAATACATTTATTTGTAAGTAACCACACTTTCGTGTTTGCGTTCGGCTACATAGGTTTCCTAATCGCGACGGTCGCGCATTTTTAGGCTAGCGATAAAAATGCGCATTAGTTTTTCAGTCCAACGTCGCCGCGTCATGGTATTCGCGCCCCCCGCTTCACAAAGGCGACTTCACTTTCTTCTCTTGGGACGGCTATCTTGAGAGGCTCTTAGATGCTCCTTAAACCCTTAAACACGAGTGGAAATTTCCATAAACCCCGAACATCCTCACTAGGAAACCTGGTAGCCAGTTCGCTACTGGGATATGCGTGATAATGAAAGGCGTAGGATGTTCGATGTGATGGAACAATATGCGTGATCATTATGTCTATATAGTTTGAGTCCAGACACATCAGAACACTGTACATCTAGATATTGGCTATGTATGTTATTTATGGGATATTTTGGTGATGTAGTTATGAACGTTATATAAATATGTATATGTTTTGTAAGTGCATATTTCATATCTTCAGTTAAGAATGTTTTTGTTTGTTTGAGCACCGCTTCAGCCTGACTGCTAAATATTGTCCGAAGTGTATGCGGGGGCGGGGGCGTTTGTCAGGCTCGCAAGCATTTAGTCCTCGCCGCCTTCTTGATTTCTCAAGGGTTAGTCATTGAAAAGTGCGCGAGTGTCGTGTTTGGTGTTTTGGAAAAGTCGCAGTGGGCGAAGCGGCCTCGTAGATACGCAGGTTCAGTGTAAGGAGAGTGCGCCAGGAGTGTGCACGTGAGGTACATGTTTTAACGACGACGTGGATATTGCAGCAACGTGGGGGTGGGGAAGAGGCATTCCCCGAGCATCATGGTTGAGCGTAGTCCGGCGTCAGGAGCCAGTGTGATGTTCTTCGATTGTTCGATTAGCCCCATGCTTCCTACACCGAGGCCATGGAACGCGCTGCGGTTCACTGCTGCCACTTACGACACGATCGACTGCCGGCCTGAGTGCTGCCTTGTCATGACGAGGTGTATCAAACAGCACTGCTTAAGGTGTCATACCACGAGCAGGTAGGACGAGAGAGAGAAAACAGTAGGAGCACTAATTTTCAATTGCATGTTTATGGCCGGAAACAACAGTTTTTGTACTCAGTTATCATACATAAGGACCTGGAGCGTCCAGAAATGCTAATTCACATGAAGGCAGCGCCCCAGAAGTGCAGCTGACGCAGTTTTTGTCGACATTCGCTCTCAGCTGGGGCGCCTTCAACAATTTTTCGTGTACATGTGTTATCCTTCTTGTACATCGTACAGCACTGCCTAAACAAAACTTTGTATCTATAATTCTGGAATGTACAAGTACATGGCCATCCCTATATCGGTTTAATTTTTGCTAAGGGCTTAATATTCTAACGTTCAAGCATTTCGCAGACTACAGTTACCACAAGAAAATTGGAAGCGATACGCTAGATTCTTTACGCATGCCCCAAAAGGAAACTCGGGCTTCTTTTTACATATTGTGCGCGTTTCTTGGCTGACGGATCACTGGCTTCGCAAATTCTGAGTAGTTTTCGTGGAGCATAGAATGCCACGGTCCACGCTTACTTCCCGTCAAATTTTCTCCAGGGCATGTGACACATTATGTATATGCCGATACATGTACGCGAGAAATTTTCCGATTTCGGAAGTGTCGCATTATTTTTCATGCTAATTTTCTGTGTCCATGCGCTTTTGTGCATGATAAAATTCGCACAGAATGCAGCCTCGCCGTGTTGTTCAGAACGTTGCGCTTTTAAACGAAACGGACATTCATCCTTACTTATTCAGAAGAATGGCATAACAATATGACGTGTCTATATGGGCACCTTAATGAAAGATAAAGGTCTACTGCCACTTCTAAAGCCCCAGAAATATTCCTAAAGTTTACAACGGGAAGTGTATTCTTGTTGAGCCACCACTTTTATTGCTTTAGGTATCCTGCCCTCAAGTACATCATTTCGCTGGACAACGCCGCTGA
Organism: Hyalomma asiaticum; assembly: GCA_013339685.2. Taxonomy (NCBI): domain Eukaryota; kingdom Metazoa; phylum Arthropoda; class Arachnida; order Ixodida; family Ixodidae; genus Hyalomma; species Hyalomma asiaticum. Next base: position 38,040,396 of record CM023486.1, read on the forward strand.
CACCAGGTGAGTGGTCGATGGCACACAAAATTATTGCAGTTCATGCTGCGGAAAATGAGTACACAATCAGCATACGTTTACTTGCGTTTATGTTTCATTGGTACTCGACAGAGAACCTTCTAAATCGTTATGCTGATAGTATTATGCGCTTAAAATGTACCTGGTAAGGTGACTTGCGCGCCTGAACAATTAACGCAATTTCGCTCCCTTGTGTGCCATCCTAAATCCTTAGTCGGTCTCCCCTTTCGACAAGCTAACTTTGCTGATTGGTCAGAATTAGAAACACATCCTGGGTACTTCGGCAAAAGCCTAAGGAAAAGTAAAAAAATCACAGCATATCCACGGAGTGAATGATGATGAGTGGGCGAAGCTCGGGTTGTTCATCGTAGATCGTGCCGAGTTCCGGATTAATTTAGTTAACGCGCACGCTACGAATCCTCATGGTTTAACTATGCACAGGTGAAATCTCCCACCGGCACTTCATTGCAAGTCGAGGTCCAGTGCCCACACACACACACACACACACACACACACTCACACACACACATATATATATATATATATATATTATATATATATATATATATATATATATATATATATATATATGTGTGTACATATATGGGTTGCCGGTGAACGGTTCTCCAACGCGAGCAGTCGGTATTTCTCAATCAAGAAACTCGCTAGGAGACGCTGCCTGCGCCAACGTTGTCTCTCGCGGGTGAGGGCGCGTTCTCCTTCTTTGCGAGCCGGTAGAGCGTTCCTCTAAGAAACAGCGTTTCCATAGCCAACGCGCGCCTTTCGCTCTCTCTCTGTCTCTCTCTCTCACAAGACAGCAGAGGCACGCGCCGGGAGAGAGAGAGAGGCACGCGCCGAGGGCGAGCGCGTGCCTCCCAGCACGCGGGTTACGCCTGACGACTGACGCGTGACAAGGTTAGACTAAGAGGAGCTTCGCCCCTAAAATCAAATGACAATCTGAAGACGTTTAACGTTGGGTTAATGCCACGAAATTGAAGGTCGGAGAACCGTAGGACATGAACAGACTACATGTAGCGAAGAAGCGATCTGAAAATGGCTGCTCTACCCTGACTTCTTAGAACCATTGCGACTCGGTAAAAGTTCAAAAGCGGGAAATACCTTAAGGAAATTTCCGAAAATGTTCCACGTTCTTCTCTGTGCGGTATGGGTTTGTTCGCGAAAATTTTAACTGTTTTCCGGGGAGCATGCATAAACGCACTCGAAAACCACAACGACAATGGCTGAGGGACGAAACAGACGAATAAGTTAAGATGCAAAATGTCATCTGTAAAACGCAGGTGCTCCTAGATCAGCGACAAAGTGTGTACAACATTAATCAGAGGGACTAATTCTGGTATGCGTGCTAGTATGAATGCTAGAACACATACTGGCTAATTCTAGTATACATGCTAATTGTAGTATGCGTGTGTTATAAGCACGGGTGTGTAAAAAGAGTACAAACTTTGCCTATTTGATGTAGCTACATCAGTAACATATACCGCTAGAAATGACAATAATATCATAACCGAAAGCAGAAATATTGCAGTGTTGGCTGGTTGTAGGCACATTAAAGCAAGGTGGTGTGCTTGACGTTACCACTCAAATGAGGGCCATTATCTAATACCTAAGATTACTCTGAATATGTTAGCTCTCATCGGTATCTTCCCACAGAAGTGTACATTTGCACCTTAACTAGCTTCGTGCCGCAGAGCATCCTTTTGCTCATTAATTAGTCCCTTTGTTGAAATGGTACGTGCCGAAACCCATAAGCCAATCATCGTGATGGCGTCTCTTTCGCCTCACTGAGAATGGTCTGCTGCCCCTTCAAAAGCCGCCGTAAGAGTTGAGCTGCTTGCGGTCGAGGTTGATCCGTAGCAGCAGTCACCGTCGCCGTCGCAGTTTCGAGCCTAAATAACGAAATAAAACAAAGGAAACTTCCTTGGCGAGGAGGGATTCTTACCCGGGAACCTCCAGTTCGTAGGCGAGCGTCGTAACTACTAATGCACACGCGCTTGCAGAAAGTGCATTTACGGAAACGATGCGGTTGCGTGGCACCAACAATTGTAACACAACCGCTACGGGCGACAGAAAGAAAAAAATGATAGCGAGGGAGAGCGAAGGAAACAAAGGGCGAGAGAAAGAGGCACACAGAGGGAGAGCGGTAAAGCAACCAAAGTCCGTATAAAGCTGAAGACACAACGCAAGCAGAGGAAACCGGAGGGACGGCATAGAGCGCCAGACAGAGTGTCTCTCGTTTATTGCCACTGCCCACATCACTGCCCTGAGCCCATTGCGACATGATGGTGATAATGATGGTGCTACGTGATGTTGATATCATGACTTATAGTGATCATACAGAAGAGTACGAAGAAGACGACAAATAAGGGGCTGGCAAGGTGAAGCTGTTTGAGCAGTCTTCTAGACGTTAGGGCAGTGAAGCAGCTTCTATGTTTTCTCTAATTGCAAACGAAGGTTTCTTTTTCGGGGGGAAGTAGGGTGGAACGATGCCTCTCGAATTCATAGTTTTGATGGGGTACATATATCAATGCGTTGTTCAGTAGAGAGAAAACACTGCATAGTTGCTGGGAGTGGCGTCGCCGATCATTGCAGAAACATTTTGTGCTCAGGGGCGTCATGGGTTTCTCAGAACTGTTGTCCTTGGGCCAAAGCCGTGCGTCGCGGCTGGGCTGCGCCAATCCGGACCTCCATTCGGCGGCCAGTATGCTCCACTCCTCGGTAAGGAACGCTCGTAGGCCTGTCTCACTCTGTGCGCGTAGGCTGTGCTTATTGTGAAAGCGTTCTATGGTACTGAGAGAAGATTAAGTTTATAAAGAAGACGTTTGAAGTTCCATGACCCGGTGAAATTCGCGGACTTACATTTTCTCATTTCCTTGCTCTTAAGTACGATGACACCCTCCACATGAATGTACACGTGTTTTTGGCACTAAGGTGATGTAGAATACTGCGGATATATTCGCATATGTCGTGATGAAACGAAACTAAATGGTCAGTAAGGTTTCTATGGCCCTGTGTGTCCTAAGAAGCACGGCACTAATGCGGCAAAATCAATGGAACTCTAAACAATTATTGAATGAATTCCAGAGAAACGCGAAAAGATGAGAGCAATATTTATGAATCACTTACCCAGCGAATAATCAAACGTGCCTATACGGACCTGCTTCTTGATCTGCAGAGCGGTGCAGGCTGCACAATACTTCCAAGAAATACCAGCTCAAGGTCTGAAGGAACCACACAGAAGAGACGACATAAACACCGGTGCTGGCCAACATCTGTTAGCACCAGTGTATGCCCTTGCTCTTCTTCGTGGTTCGTCCTGCTGGCGCCTAGTTTTTCACCTTAAACGATCAGGTGCCAGTCGGGCCCCATCGATTCAAGTTTTAGTACAGCGCGAGGACCGTACGTCTGGGATATCTGTTCAGGCAGTGCAAGAAACCTTGCGATGTTGTGGTGGCAGTGAGAGCGTTTGCGCGTGTCTATGAAAGATGGCTTCATTTTTGCTCAGCGTCCTTCGCGGCGCGTGATGTGTGTTGCAGTCTGTCGGCCATGTATTTAATTTTTGGTGCTCATTGGGTGTATGCCACTCAAGTCCTGCACGAATTTAGAACATCGTCTCACTACACGTCCTTTTCCCTTAGAAATGGGTTAAAAATGAGCTATAGTTGGAGCCTGAGCGGAATAAGAAGGAGGAAAAATGGCTTCGACCTGTCTAAAAACAAACTGCGTGAATTCTGTTCCCCTGCCAGCTTTATGCATAGTAGACTTTCTTACTGTCTTTGTAGATGGGGTCTGCGGGTTTTCTCTAGATATCCAGTACCGCGCCTGCAAGATGGATCCTGGAACCTTTCCAAAGCCTGACACTGCCGTCTAAATATTCTACTCACTTATAACGCTTGCTTTCCATGAATATTGGGATTCTTGTGGTCAGGATATAGAGGTGCACACTGTCGACAGTTGGAAGATGCTAAGTTTGATATCTTGTTGAAGTAACCTGGGTTTCCTTACTACCACTGATTCAAACTTAGCTATTATTTAACAGCGCATTACGTTGACTGTAACGCCCGGAACCTTATATGCATGTATTCGCAACTTGCTTCAACTGCCGTGGGTTGGTCACTTTGCGTAAATAACATACAGGTGGCGCTCGCCTCCTCGACAGCGGTGCGTGGAGAGATTATACAGGAGGGACTGATTTTGGTTAAAGTTTCCTGTGCCTTCTAACGTTATAGCATTGCAATACGAACAGAGGGGCGGATAACGCTGTCCCTTTCCACTTGTAAAGGGGAACCTTTGGCATCGTCTAAATTTTCTTTGCCTGTCGTGAAGATCTTCGTGACTGCCACGTTGCATTTTTTGTGGCATTTCGTCGCATCGCACTGACAGTGTGTGGCTGACGCCGAGTGGAAATGCAAACTTTAATAAGAGATTCTCTTGCTAAAAATGTCATACGAAGCGATATTGGAACACATATTTTAGCAAACACTTTGTGCATTTACTACCAAGACATGTAGTGCGTAGGGTCAACCGTGTTTAAGAGACGTGGTTATCGGTGAAATCACGCTGCTACATGTGCAGGGATCTACGGGCACTCCCAAGATCATACCACTGACTCACTTCAACCTGGTGAACGCAGTGCACCTATTCCGCCATATGACCGGATTTGAAGCTGAGGTAAGGGCTGTTTAGAGCATGGTAACACGCAGTAATTGTTTGCATATGAATGAAGCGTTGATTACAGAATCGCATGTGCAGTGTCTTTCTCGGTAACCTGCCTCAACCACACATGGCTCTAAGTTTCAAAAACAGCTTTGTGTGTATAGAAGGCCACTCAGAAACAGGCATGCGGAAGAATTTTGGAAGAAATTTGCTGGCAGCGAAGATATTGCGACCTGTTCTTCCCATTCTTCGTCACGCTTCCTCTCCCATTCTTTCTTAGCTACGCACGATAGAGCTCTAGTGGGCGGCGTTGAAGGAGGTGCCTTGCCCACCACGTCATGTCACCAGGTTCAAACGCCGTGCCTGAATAGCTTATTAAACGCGTAACTTTGAGCGGCTACCTGGGTCTGTAGGCGGTGCACACCTTCACCCCCTCCGCGTCTGGGCTCGGTCATGTGCTCTAGCGATCACTGCGCTGTTTCAGTCGTCAGAAACGTTATTTCCCTTCTTCACACGTGTTTGAAGGTGGATGAGAGAACAAAGCCACACAAGCGCGGCTTGAGGCAACCTCACCCGTTAAGCGTAATATTGCTGCCTAGTAGCATCATAATTATGCAATACACGAAAAAGAGAGGACAATTCACAAGTAAGGACATTGAGACATATCAGCAAAAAGAATAAGTAAGGAATACATAAATGATGTATTATACAACACTCACAACTCATTCTAGAGAGACGAAAGTAGCAAAGTTTAAACTTCTGAGAGTGTTCATTCGTATAAGTCAGAGCAGTAGCGGTAAGCAGTAATTCAGTAGTGGTGGGAGATTATTGCACGTTATTTTGGAAGTATAGATAGTTATAAAGCGATGGACCTTGATGCTGTTGAGGTACCAGTGTTATAACGGTATAAATTCTCGTATATGCCTGCAAGTTCTACACGTTAAGATATTGTTAAGTTTAGCGCGAAACTAATATTTGCTTATAAAAAGTTCTTGCGTTTTATATAAAAAAATAAGTGTTTGCTTCTAAATGTTATAGGCTGTATTTATAGCATATTTCTTTCTTGAAGGGATTTTCAGTATGAGCCGCACACTGTACAGCGGAGACGACACGAATTATTTCTTTCTTCAAGTGAATTAACTTATTGGAGTTAGTACATTGAGTCGTGGTGCCCCGTACTGGATGTCCGCAATGGGACATCAATAGCGTTATAAATGCTTAACTTCACGGACACTGGTAAACTATATTCCTTACAGAGAGAGAGAGAGAGAGATGATGGGCGGAAGGCAGGGAGATTAGCCGGAAGGAAGATATCCAGTTTGCTACCCTGCACTGGGAAAGGGGTGAAGGGAGACAGGAAAGGAATGGAAGAAAAGAAGAAAGCGAGAAAGAGAGAGGTCAACTCGCGCACACACACAAGCACGGCATGTGTCAGAGACGGTTCATGAGGCCCGTTGCGCGCAAAAACTTGAGCACAGCCTTCGTGGCTTTCCGCTGCGAGACACTGTCTGTCCGGCATTCCTATATGGTTTGCTCGGACAGCGGTTGACCATCAAGGCGTGATAAGTCTGCGGCGAGAGTCTGTCGCTGGGAGCAGTACCCAGGGCAATCGCAGAGGACGTGTGCAATCGTTTCCTCGCTGCCGCAGTGAACACAGGCAGCACTGTCTTCCAGTCCAATGCGATAGCCGAAACTTCTCGTGAATGACGTGCCTAGCCACAGTCGGCGGCTAAATTCTTGGAGCACCGAGCACACGTCGTTGCTCATTTGCACAGCACTCGTGAAGTGTACCCTTAACACCGTATGCAGAAGTTCTACATTTGCAGACCCACACGGTAATGGTCTATGAAGTGTTTCGTACCTTTGGTATAGAAGCCGCAGCCTTTGTTTTTTCCGTATTTACCTTGGACCATCGGGATAGACTGCACACAGATTTTTTTCCATTACAGTAAACTAGTATACGAATAAGAAGTGAAGAAAACGGTTGTGCCGTCTGCGTAAATTATAGATTTAACCTTTTCATCGATGGAAGTGATAACCTTGAGCTATGTAAGTTGAATAGCAACGAGCCGGGAATGCTGCCCCTTCGGACGGCACAAAATATTTGGTTTTCGACATATAATTGCTTCTGGAGACAAAGAAACCAACTAGCCGCTCTTATTAACATGAGATTTAGTAGTTAATGTGCAACTCTTCTAATACCGGGTTTCTCTAGTTTTAGAGCACACACACATGGTTAATGTGGCCAAACATTTGTGTATAAACAGCAGATGTGCCTACTTGCCCGACGTTTTAAATTCCGTAGTATATAGCCCTTTGGTAAAGAGGAGATAATTAAGCTATTTTTACGAAGAGCGCGTTCAGCATTTGAAATTCTGTTGCGTTTTTTCATGAGCGAGACACCTCGTGGGGCAATTTTTTCAGGACCTTTTGAAGTAACTAGAGGCACTTATATCCGGTGGTAGTTTTCATACCTAGCTCACCACCGTTGTTTAATATAATGCTGCTACATCAGCAACCTTCATGCTTCCTAGAAACACGCCCGTGTAAATGCTCAAATGTATATATGTGTTTAATGTTGTACATGCTCTGCTAATCTCCTTTTAGGTTCTCCGATATGGACCGTTCACTAGCCAATGTAGGCTAACGGCCCAGATGTCTTGTAATCTTTTCCACGCTTTGTCAATAAAAACCAGATTGATTGATTGATTGGTTGATTGATTGATTGAAATTATAAATGTGCGTCAAAACAGAGCCTATGTCACGCATGCAAACTTCACAGGTTGCATATGCAGGCCATCAGCGTCGGAGCTGCGAGACGTTTTGAGCCTTAGATATACGGAAGATATATACGAAGTCATCACCGGCTGAAAAAGAATCGCTTTTTTCCTTAGATGGAATAAGTATGTTATGCGCCATGATGCGCTCGCCGTCAGCGTCTCTGTATACGATGTAATCGTTGAAGGCGTCTGCCAAACCTTCCTTTATCAAAAACCTACCCTATAAAACTAGTTCGTTGCACAGGATATAACTTGTCTGCTTTCTATTCATGAGAACGCTTGGCCCATTCCACAGTTCCTTTGAGTCGTGCACACAAGATGACAACACATCCAAAAAATAAACGTCAAGTGATTTCCGTAATTCCTTCGTTAATTTCTTACGAAAAGTTGTAATGTTTATAAATCAAGACAACCTAGAGTTTCAGTAAACTTTCACATAGCTTGTTGAGCTTCTTTTCCTTTGTCAAGAACATTAATTAAGTATGGCTTTCTTATGCGTCTTGTTCCGCTATAGATTTTTTGTGTTTTTGTGTTCCGCCATAGAGAATGTGTTTTGTACGCAACGTCATTTTGCAAACAAAATTAATTACGGAGCGTCCTTGAACCTTGCGGAGAATTCTCGCTCTGTATTCGGAAGCCTCTCAGTTCGATTTCCATATCGACCTAATTTTCTTTCCCCCAAACTTCTATTCAGCTCACCTTTCTCACTTTGTCAGCCGGTGGTGCTTTGAGAAACTCGGAGCCAATGAAAGGCTTCCCTTGCCTGTCCTTATTTTTGGCACCCATCAAAACTTTCCGCCCACGCGGTCAATGAAGCCGCTATTTTTTGCGCACGGTCAACGCGTCGCACAACAGAATCAGTAACCGAGCTACCTCGCAGACAGAAAACAGAAATGCTGAGGTCGCTTTGAATTTGCCGCACCAACTCGCTGTGGCCTCACGAATTGTGAAGGTGCCTGCTGGGTTCCATATTCTTACTTACCGGTAAAAATGAACCGCGTTTAGGTTTCCAGCGGCCTAATACATCAAGTTCCTGGAAATTTCATTGGCCCCGCCACAGTGGTCTAGTGGCTATGGTACATGGCTGCTGATCACAAGGTCACGGGATGGGGTGGGGGCGTTTAGATGGGGTCTAAATGTTGAGGCCCGTGTACTGTGCAATGTCAGTGCACGTCAAAGAAACCCAGGTGGCCGAAATTTCCGGAGCCCTCCACTACGACGTCTCTCATGATCACATCGTGGTTTTGGACGCAAAACCCCAAAAATCAATCAAGGAAATTTCATTGAGCAAATGTAACCGATATGGCAAAAAGAGATAATTTTACGTTCATGACGTCATGCTTGCCTTAAGGGGGCCCTGCAACACCCTTTAACATTGAAACAAAGTGGCGTCGATTAGTCGTGGATGTTTTTATGAACATGTGAGCGAAAGATTATTGTACTACACACACCATATAGCGCGTAAAAGAGTGTTACAGGGCCTTTAAAGGTGCAGGGCTTTCAGCGCGAAATGTGGACAATGGAGCAAACCTTTCATTTCTCGTCTGATATTGAGCTTATTGTGGCAAAATAGCCTAGAACAGTATTGCTAAAAACGGACTCTCAGTACAAGCTGATGTGTTGCTTCACTTTAGTTTCCCTTTAACACAAGTGAGCATGAACTTGCCCGACTATCGTTTTCTTTTTGTACTTTCGCACAGCGTACTGTGATGTGCTGCGTGTTGCCGCTATACCACGCCTTCGGTCACGTCGACTTTTCCATCTTTGGAATAGCGGAGGGTGTTACAACGGTCTACCTGCCACCCGGGACCGCACCCGCCGACACACTGGCGTGCATTGAACAGTACAGGTAAGTTGCAAAGGAAATGCCATGCAATAACTAACTCTAAGTGTGTGTGTGTTTAAAGTTACTATAACCTCGCCTATTAACATCGGAGCTGTTTAAGCTCTAGCAATATCTTCGCCGCAATATGTCCGTCACGCTACAGGATTTCTCTTGTACTCGACGCGCTACCTACTGCCGCGCTCAGCCGACTCTGCCCTCAGGCTACTGATACAGCACAGCGATTATGCGGAGGCCAAGAAAGAAAGAAAGCAAGAAATACGGCCTTGTCGATTTCGGGAATATGTTTAAGATATGGCTTACATGAAATATTAAGCAACAGTGAAATCTTTGTAAGGTATCTCTTTTTAATATACTTGAGTGTTGTGCAATATTTTGGTCTGGGCGGGGATTGGTGCATTGCCAGGCATTCAATCGTCTTTTCGCCATCCCTTTCCGCTGGACTACTGCACACAATATGTACTATACTGACACTGGTCATCAAATAAACTTCAAACTACAAATTCTCGCGCATCCCTACATGGTGTAAGACATCGCGCGTTGTATCTGTGTCGACGCAGATGCACAGGCATACAGGGAACGCCCACTCTCTACCATGACTTGCTACACTGTCCGGAATTTGGGCGCCGGGATGTCAGCAGGCTTTGCGAAGGTTAGCCCAAGTCTTTTCTTTTTCTTCATGCGTGCTGGCAGCGCAGATCTCAGCGCAAATACTAAGGGTCCTGACGCAGGGCTGATCGGAGCGACGAGCTTGAAGAGACCGGCCCTGGAAAACATCGCCGAGAAACTCCGCCTTCGTCGCCTAGTGGTGAGTATTGCAGCGACTGTCTCACGGGCACCTCGCACCTTGACGAAAAGTTTCTTTCACCACCCCGAAAATAATTTGTTTTACGGGAGCCTCGGCCTGTTCTATGAGTATTTGAAAAAAATACTGGTGGTACCATTGCAATTCTAGTTGCGTGTATGGCTCCCCTGTGGTAACCGTTTCAAGAGCCGTGTGTACGCGTAAGCCCGTTTGCTACCTACAGATGTGCAGCCCAACCACAGTTTCCTCCTCAGTTCCGTGGAAGTCTTTCATAGGTGCCTTGACGCAGCGGCGTTCCGACTAGGTCATGGTTGATGCCCCCCGAATAAAAATGCTAATAGGAGCGGCATTCATATTCGTCCAGTCTTTGTTACAAGCCACCGGTATGCTCGCCCGCCATGCCATCGAGTGATACAAGTGACGGGGAAAGGGTCCATTTGTTTTTGTTAAATGAATATTAAGGCAAGAAGTAATTCAGTTTATGCTGGTTATTTTTTTAAGACTTCTATTGTTGACTTCACCGCCATGCGTTCAATATTCCAAGTGTAAATGAATTCTAAAGTACAATTTCTTAAATTTCGCGCTGAAAGCTCTCGACCCGAAATTGAGGATCTTTAGCATAAGAAGAAAATTGAGGTTTACTGTTGAATAATTAGGTTTCAAAGCCGCAGCAGGTTCCTTCAAAATTGCACGGTGTCACAGAGAACTTCGGGCGCGATCGGAGATCTTTGTTCAGCACACAACGTGTTCCCTCGCTGCAACGTCACGTGGGGGGGGGCTTTCGTTGTGCGCGCTGAGGATTAGCTGCGGGTTTGCGCGACTGAGTGCGGCGCAGGCTTCCAGCAGCTGTCCCTCACTTTTATTTGAGCGGGTACTGTTTCATGAAAGAGTGACCCATAAAATATGCGAGAATAAGAGGGCGAGAGCAGCCAATGGGCAAGCGGTGAATATGCCAAATATTGACGAGCATATTTTGTTGTATTCTTTTAGAATATATGGCAAAACGAAATGTTTTTCTTCTTCAAATGAACAAGACTGTTGTATGAAAACGAATAACCTTTTTTTCACGGGCGTAAATGCGTGACGTGTAGAGAAAAATTGGCAATACAAAAACGCAGGCGCGCCCCGCTGCTTACGAGGTCAGAATGACCGCGGCCAGTGGCTTGCCGTGAAAACCGAACAAGACCGCCCGAGTTCGCAAACACCCATCTCCGATCTCTCCCTTGTTCTCTCTCTCTCTCTTTAGTTTCAGTGACTACGTTATTGTTTCCTTGCATATATAATTCAAGGGAGTGTTGGGCCTTTCGTCCCAACACCCTCTTCAAGAAAGAAATAGAGATACACCGGCGATATGGCCCAGAGTCAGACTGCGATTGTACAAGAGAAAGGGGCAGACCCTGCACCTAAAACATTGATATGAGCACCACTCAAGCACAGAAAAATAAAGCAATTGAGACTTCGTGAAAGCAGCGAAAATAACTTTCGCTATGTTTAAATAAAATACATACAATGCATATTGCCTAGCCGCAGTGTATGTGCACAGGTGTATTGGTTATTTACGTTCTAACCCTGCTAACGTACATTTTTCTGCATTCGGAGTTTTTTTTAACCGTTAACTTGAAATCTTTTTCAGAACAACTGCAATTGAATATTTGTTCTAATTTCGTCAATATGGTAGTTTTGGTGGATAAAAGAAAGTTACCCAATACTCGTTTCGGGATCTTTGTGCACGACGCATGTTTTCACCGGTACCATAATGATGCTATCTTGCTCATTCACTTCGCCCAAACAATGTTTCACTGCGTATCATTTGTAAACCTTTAATCCATTTGTAAAAGTCAGCTATCTTACATGTATCTTCATTTCTTGCGATGTTTTGGCGCTGTAACCACCGTGTCCGCCTTATTATATATACCCAGCGCGACTAATCCCCAAACGGCGTGGATATCACGTACTTTGACATTACAGCAATACTTAGAGATTTAGTCCTTGAACCTCATATCTTTCTTTTATTTCATAGCCTGGGTCAACTGTGCTTGAAAGGTAGGCCTCTTGTACATGCATGTTTTTATAGTTCCTATCGCGCATTTCATTTTCGCTCCTTTGTGAATTGGTACTTGCATTCGCCCATAGAACAGGCGTAAGACAGTCGAAATGAGAAGTTGCAAGACAGAAATAATATGCTTGAAAATAAGGGCGCCTGCTTAAAAGGACTCGCTACTGCTAAGAATTCTTTTTTATTGCGGCGAAAATAAGAGGATCGTCTCTTAAATTGACGGAAACGAGCATGCTTGTACACCATAAAGAAGGAAATATCTTTAACCTAGCCTTGAAAGTTGTGAATAAAATGACCGGTGGCGCCATTCTCGGTGATGAACATCAATCTCGAGGTGTAACGAGAAACCAAGAAATACCCGTGGAGTTTCAATTATCCCGCTTTAGAACGATAGTTTATTATTACAATGTATTTTACACACATCTCACATCGCGTCCCTTCGCAACAAAGACTAACCTTCATTTTTAGCTTATTCTTGCGAAAACTTACTAATTAGCGTTGCCGGCGTGAATACGCACACAAGAAGGGGTGACTACGACGATCGAAAAATTCCGTTTTAAAAACTGCTCCTGACTTCGCAGCGAAGCCACTGCGAGCATGTACACTTCGAATGGTGCGATTTCTATCGCGATAAATAAAACATACAAACAAGAAATCGATTAAGGACGACAGAAAGTCCCTTTAAAAGTGGTAACAGAATAATCGCTGTAGGCACACATCAGGTGTGGGTGTAAAGAGTTCAGAAACGCAATGTTACCACCAAATATGGGTAAGGTAGTTAAAGTTAAAGTAGCCGCGGTGTTGTACACAAATATGTGCGGTAGCCGATGCGATCAAGTCAAAAAAGGGAGAAGTCATTTCCCCAAACGAACTTGATAATCCGTCAGTAATGACACAGGGAGTAAATAAAGCTTTGAAAGAAACGCAGAGAACGAAAGGGTCTGGTACCACTGAAACTCTTGAACGATGGGGGGCAGATTGTACCAGAAACCTCCTGCATAACCCCCTGCAAGCCCTCCTGCATACGCAATCCAACAATTAAGGTGATCGCTCACCGTAATTCGGGCCACGTTACATTCCAACGTGCCAAACTTTTGTAAATTCCATTCGAAAATAGACCACATTCACGCGTATTTTTCCAGCAGGTGATTGGAAAATATGCGGGTTATGACCAATCCCTTCATATTATATGAAGAAGAATTTCACTCAGTGAAAACACAGTAGTTATGCAGGAATTGTGTAATCAGGGCGTAAACAAGCCATATGATTAAAGATGCTGGAAGGTATCTAGGGTGGCTCTATACCTCCTTGACAGTGATCAATAAAGGAGTAAATAAATTTTCAATAAAGAATGGAGTAAGACAGGATGTTACGGCCTTTCCAGTGCTATTAAACGAATGTTTTTTTTTTACACTCATTCGTTTTTGTTCATACGCACAACATTTTGTTATGCAAGAGTTCGCCTGTATCGCCGAAGAATACATGCTCCATCTTATTCGTGCAAGTGACGACAAATCTCTTCACTTTCAGGGACTCTGGAATAGGGGGGGGAGGGAGTGTGGGGGCCTGTCGCCTCCCATAACATTCTTCCAGAGAGGGCAGGGTCCCCTCCACTTTCCGGCTGTTTACGCTGAAATCTAATTTTCGACAAGAATTTTCAAGCTATTGGTTGTATGATTCAGTGCTTTCGGAAGCACTGTACCACACAGGCACGCGGTTTGCGCGGTCTGCGCATGGTTTGAGTACTTCCGAAATTTCAGACCATTCTTTAAAATGTATAAGGACGCAAAATTAGCGAGGACGCGAATATTTAAAAATTAATACGGCTGAAATGAATTAAAACATTAATCGATGTCATTATAAAAACTGCCCCGCCGCTGTGGTCTAATGGTTATGGCACTCGGGTGCTGATCCGAAGCTCGCGGAATCGAATCCCGGCCGCAGCGGCTGCATTTCGACGGAGGCGAAATGTTGAGGCCCGTGTGCTGTGCGATGTCAGTGCACTTTAAAAAACCCCACGTTGTCGAAATTTTCGGAGCCCTCCACTACGGCGTCTCTCATAATCAGAGATGGTTTTGGTACGTTAAACCCCACAAATCAATTATCATTATCCTACTAATTAATAATGTATAATGTAAATAAATTAGAATCGACAAATATCAAGAACAAATGAACAATAAAACACAACATATAAAGACTACCATACTTGCCTCCCCCCCCACGCACACACCCCTCTTTACTCTTACTCCCGAAAACGTTCCGGAGTCCCTGGTCACTTTGCTGCCATTGTGTAAGAAAAGCTGTTGGTTGGTAAGTGCGACCATTCCTCTGCAAGACTCTGTGGAAAATCTCCGCTTCCTTCGTGCCGCAGACGGGGTACGGATTGACCGAGACGGCCGGCCCTGTGGCTTTCGGACTGCACCAGGAGGAGGTCTACCGTCCTATGCCGCACACAGAGATCCGAGTGCGCGAGAACGAGATTCACGTGCGCGGACCCACGGTGTTCCCTGGCTACTGGGATCATCACGAGTCTGGTATCTTGCCTGACGGATGGCTGCCCACGGGGTAAGACGACAGCAAAATGCATCTTTTCAGCCTTGGATCACTTGTAAGAAAAGGGTCGCTGCAGGCGCAACATTAAGCAATGTGAGACACCGATATGCTGGGTTCACGCGAAGTTAGGACATCCGGTGTGTGTTGATGTGTTGACTTCAAGCGGTGATGGTGCTCGAAAAGACGAGAGACTGCACCGCAGAAAGGGGAAACGCGATCACAAAGCTCAGTGGTCGGTCCCTCTGGTGTAGAGAAGAAATTTTGCGCCGCGGGGATTGCTCGAAACCTGCTTCATTTAAAACAAAATTGTATTTTAAAAGGCTTGGTACTCCATATTACAACACAAACGGCCCACCGTTCGAGTGGGGTAAAGGACGTTGCCTATGCAATCGCCTGGTTTTACCACGTGGCAGACAGTACCGCGGTTTTCTGCACGGACCACGCATGAGACGCAAAGCGGTCAGAAATCAGCCGACCGCAGCTACGCAGCCGTCTTGCTTACCTGCAGTTCAAATTTCGCATCCCGACAAAGCCACCGGAGGAATGTAATAGCCATATAGAACCAGCATTTTATGCTGGTCTGGCAACGTAGTGCAGTTATCTTGTGATAAGCGCTTCAGTATTAGTCACGGAAATATAGTGTAGACGTGCTACGCCACTGGGTTTGTATTAGAATATTTCGTAGGGGTCGCCTTGGCGTCGTACATCTAATTTAGTACATCTATAAGAAAGCGTTGTTCTTCGTACTTCTTGCACGTTCTCAGTATAGTGCCCCTCTAAGTGCAGGCTCAAAGGGAAACTAAATAGAAGGGACGAAAAAGTTTACGCTGGAAGATTTTTCTTTTCGAACTCTACTATCGTTGAGTTCGTCACCGTAGGTTCAGTACCACAGAACAGAAAACGAACATTAATGTTGTGTATTTCACGCCCGGCCTGAGCACCCGAACGCAAACGTGACGTTACAGATTTCAGTTCTTTCCTCTTCGTTTTTTTTATTTTGGCAACGTTGTCTCAATGAAGTTGATGACACTTGCCACGTCGGGTTTCTGGCCCACCCTGCAGCTCAACTAGATTCATATTTAGAAGAGCACAACTTCGTGCACCTTAGCAGGCACCTTCAGAATATCTGACGTCACAGCGAGCTGGTTCAGCCACGTGAAGGTGGCGTCGCCAGCCGTATTTTCTTTTTGTGCGTTTTCTCGTTAACTAAGCGCTCTCTCGTGCTAAGAGCGTGTTGTTGTTGTTGTGAAAGAGTAATTTGGTAATAGCGAGAAATTCTTTTGTTCTTTAGTGTCCCTTTACTGTTAAATCCGAAGCATTTCTTGGCGCAGTTACGTCACTTTGACCGCGTGTGTCTATCTAGTTAGCCGCTTACGTCTGGGTGCTCTCCTGGTCGCATCATTCGCATTTTATGTCCCAATGTATGGATGGTAGGGTATACGCGATGCGCAGCGCCTATAGGGGCGCCACTGAAAGCCGCGTAGCGGCGGCCGTTGGAACCGCTGATGGGTCGCGTAGCAGACGCCTCATTTCGCTGCAAGCATGGCGGAAGTGCGCGCGTGCGATTTTCCGCTTGTGCGCGTCCCAGAAAATTATTTTTGCGGTGATAGTGTGCGCAAAGGAGTTGCACATTATAATAGTGGGCATGTGTACGTCCGAGGTCACAGCTGTGTGGAACGACAATGTCACCATACCCGCCAAGTGTTTGCCGCAGACAAGCGACGTCAACAAGCTCCCCTACGAAGTGGGGCTCATAGCACCGCCTTCTTTATAACGTCCCGATCACTAATGCCTGCATGCGTTGACGCGTGAACCAACGTTTTTTCTCGACACAGCAGCTTCGTTTACGTGCCATGTGTTTATATAGTAGATTTTGAGGGATCGCTGTCGCACCGGCGCATGGATTTAACGGGTGCGGCCACGCGAAGGGTCAGCGTTGGTAAAACTTTGAAACCAGCACTATAAACTTGTGAAAATATATCTCGGCAGCTTGCGCTAGTGGCGCGAGACTTAGTCACTGCGGAGCTGGTGGTCACGTAGCTTGTCATAGCAGCTTGGCTACGTATTTGCTAGGTTTTTTGCAAACTATTACCAGGTGTTTCAAAATGGCGTTAGATTCTACGTGATCGTCAAAGCCTTCAATACGCACAGGTGTCATGTTTTACTGCAATATGCATATAGTTGAGGCGAGCACACAGCGAACATTCTGAACCGGTGATCGCATTCCAGTGCCGTCAATAGGTAGAATGCAACCGATTTCGTGCAGCACACGTGTGATTCCACGGCGCTTTTGTTAAGGAGCCGTCATCTGCCCCACATTCTCTGACATTGCGCTTCGCGCCATTCGTTTTTTCAAGAGAGCCTAGGCATCGCGTCTTATCAGTAATAACAACCTCATGTGCATTGTAGCATCTATAATGCAGGCGAGGTGACCAAGTGTAAACGTAGTAGCGTTCGCTGAAGACGTAGCGACATAAATGGAGAAATAAAAACACGGCAATCCTTCTAACACTGCCGTAAACAAAGCGCGATTCTTTACCTTCTGCGTTGTACAGCCGCAATCCACAGCCGCCGCCGCTCTCGCTCATGAAATAGCACTGGAAACCTTTATAAGTGCGTTCCTGGCGATTTGTGTGTGTGTGTGTGTGAGCAATCTACAACGCAGCAGTTATTTTTTGCGACATCGCTGAATCCCGACAGAGTCGTCAAATCACGATGAAAACACATCCATCCGTGCACTCGCGTACACGCTCGCGGGAACACTGCTCGCCCGGACCCACCAACGCTTCCGCGCCGTGGTGGCAGATGGCGTCGTCGGCGCTTTGCGCATCGCCTATATATGTACAACGAGTATGAATGACTGATCTTTACACTATTGCCGTGATGTACCCGTCACGTACGTGACAAGCAGCGATACTGCTACGACGTGTGGCTCATGCCCGTGTTTCTCGGCCCATGGTGAATGGGTATACACCACAGGTGTTGTAATTCTTGTAGAGATTATCAAGCAACTAGTATAAATTGGAACTTAACATATCGTTCGAACACACTTAAATTGAGAAAGCCATGACGTTTTTCGCGACTAGCGATTGAAGTGTAGGCATAAACACGCAGACACACATGCAACAACCAAGCGGAAGGGGGAAGGAGGTACCTAACCCGGGCCCCATAGGCACTGAGCAACCACGATGGCGCTAGACGACAGCGGCTCCTCCCACACGGTATCCACAATAAAAAAATTGGCAGATCCCCCTTGCAGTGGGAATCAAGGAAATGCGAAGCACGCATCAGGAACGTAAAATTTGCATTGTTGTCTCGCTATACCGACTTTGGTACATATGAAGTTAACGAAACGGCCGCCAGAGCACCATGACTGTGGCATGTAAACCATGCCGCTCATACACGCATGTCATGATTCTAACCTTATGACCTGTCGTTTACGTTCGTCATGCAGTCGTGTTGTGCCACCGCAATTTTGGTATGCATCCCATTAACGAAACGCGTGGCATGTAAATCATGCCGCCCATGACATGCATGTCATGCTTTTCATGTTGGGACCTGTCAGTCATGTTCGTCATGCTGTCATGTTGCTGCATACCAGTTTTCCTATACATCCCACTTACGAAACGGCCAAGAGAGCACCAAGACCGTGGCATGTAAATCATGTCGCTCATGGCATGCATATCATGATTTTCATGTTATGACCTGTAAGTCATGTTCGTCATGCAGTCATGTTGTGGCATACTAATTTTCGTATACATCCCATTAACGAAACGGCCAGGAGAGCACCTAGACCGTCACATGTAAATGATATCGCTCATGACATGCATGTCATGATTTACATGTTATGACCTGCCTTTTATATTCGTCAGGCAGTCATGTTGTGCCATACCAATTTTCGCTTACATCCCATTAGCGAAACGGCCAGGAGAGCTCCAAGACCGTGGCATGTAAATCATGCCGCTCATGACATGCATGTCATGATTATCATGTTATGACCTGTCATTTATGTTCGTCATGTAGTCATGTTGTGGCATACCAATTTTCGTAAACACCCGATTAGCGAAACGGCCAGGAGAGCACAAAATCGTAGGCGGCTAGATAGATAGATAGATAGATAGATAGATAGATAGATAGATAGATAGATAGATAGATAGATAGATAGATAGATAGATAGATAGATAGATAGATAGATACGCTCGAACCCGCCGAAGTTCGCTAAGAAATGCTTCGCATTTAATAATGCCATTGCACCAGCAGTGGTGATAATGGCGCCTGTATAACGTGATCTGCCTTCTCAAGTGTGTTTAGTGCTATCATAGCAATATATATAAAAAAATCACCGCCCTAGCACTCCGCACAAATGGTTAACCAGGGAAGCTGAAATATGCGGCCCCGAAGCCAAAGTGCCGCTGGAGAAACTCTCGCCGAAAGCGGGTGTTCGCCCCGGCGAATGCGCTCCCGCAATCATCAAGTCGACGCTGTTCTGCCCGCAACGCCGCTTCTTCGGCGCGCCGTTGTTGCAAGCGTTTGACATCGCGAGCTAACTCGGCGGCGTCGTTTGCAGGATCCGCCCTCCTTACCCATGTGGAAGCTCTCAGTCGAAACTGATGCGCGTGCTCTCGGCGCCACGGCTGCGACGGGATGGACGACGTCACTCACGGCCCAGCCAATGGCGCGCGAGCTTGGGTACGACGCTCAGAACGACGTAACTGATAGCACAGCAAATGGAGACCGCTCGTGACACAGATTCCGAGCGGTTTTTCGTTTCTCCTAGCCATATACAGCTTTCGCTGTAAAAGAATTCTGCACATCTGACCCATTATGGGTATTGGTTGCATGTGAAGCCGTCAGCGAGGAAATTGCCTATGACGACTTGTTCGGCATTCAGTCAAGTGTGACCGGTAGGATCGAGGTCTATGTGCAAAGCGCATGGGAACCCACTCTTGAGTATGCTTAAGATGATTTAAAGAGGAACGTCGGCAGCACCGTGACGTCTGAATGATAGCTCGCGGTACGATGTAACGTCGTAACTCACGTTAGTCCAAAGCACAGACGTCAGTTTTATCGAAGAAAATACAGTATACGGTGTGTTGATGTGATATCATAAGCGTCGTTCGTTGAATTATCCCTACGTGATGGAGCAAGGTTGCACAAAAGCATACCGAATGGAAACAGAACGTATATATTAATATCATAATGCTTATCACACATTAGAATTGCAATTAACATTACACAGGCACCGTTATTACAACTGCAGGTGCAGTCGGTTTATTTGCTCCATATACTGTGTGGAAGAAGCGACCGTATCCTAGTGGCAGCGTGCTCGCTTGGCACCTATAGAGGACCCGTGTTCGTACCCCATCATACCTCTCAGTAAGTTGCACGTCTGTCTGTGTGATCGTTATGTCTACATTGCAATCGCATGCGATGACAAACAATGTTCCTTCTTCGCTAAAAGAGCGGAGCTGTTTAAGCCGGCCGCTCCCTGTGGGGCAATTGTGAGGTGCCGAAAACTAGGCGTGATTGCAGGACCCCCCCTCCCCCCCCGGGATTGTTATTGTGACGTACAGGACAAGAACATGTCACGTGACATTGCTTTATGTGACTTTCGCGGGAACATGTCACGTGAGTGACGTGACATGTTTACAACCACCACAACCTTCAAAACAGTGACAACCATAAAAAGAGGGTTTGCATCCGCAGCTTTTGCATTTGGGCGAGCCAATCACCGCGTCTGAACGTCTCCGTCCTTGTCAGGAATCGTATCTGTGTCCTCGCACATTTGATGGAGATGTGATTAATAGAGGCCCGTCTCCTGTGCAGTATATTTGGAGTTTAAAGAACAAAGGTGGACAAAATTTCCAGAGCCTTCCATTTTCATTGTACATGTATTTATATATATTATATCATTGTAAATATTTTGTCACTTCGCGACCAGGGGCCGAATTCACAAAACTTCTCCTTCGTAAGTGCTTTTTCCATTGGCCAGCGGGCTTCGCTAATGATATTCCCAGCGTCAGGATTGGATGAAAATTTTCTCTGACAAATATTTTTGTCCTAAGTTGTTTTTGTGAATACGGGCCCGTTTACTTTTTTTAGCACCACAGTTATCATTCATCGAGGACGTATACGTCCACCCCACCCGTCAATGTCGTAATTTTATACCCTGTGTTTTTTACGCCATTTATAACGATCTGATTTTAGGGCCCCTTTAAAGCCATGTTGCATCTTGTCATCACGACTAACGGGTCACCGTAACATCGCATCACCTGCAATGGCGCTCTTTGGCTCATTTGACGCTTGCGCCAATAAAAACCACATACCATCATCAGGGCCTTGCACTACGGCGTATGTCATAATCATATTGTGATTATGGAGCCTAAAGCGGCAGCAAACTATGCCCTTTTGCTTAGTAGCACAGCGCCACAGCTTTAATTACCTTATAAAATATAGTAGCATCTCGAGAATGCTTACGCTGCATATTCTCCTGAATATCCGTGCAGTTGCATGTTCGGTTATTTTGTGCGTAGGTCTTTTCTTGTCGAAGCGGCAGAAACAGGTGTGATTCTTCTGCACATCGAAGGGGTATTTAATGCGTAAATTAAAATGACTACATTGCGATCTCTCACGCAAAATAATGACTAGAGCACAATACATGAAATCGATCTAGTAATCGCTAACGCTAATAAAGCGCTAACGTTCAGCATTTACCAGCCTGACTCAAGTATTCAAACTCATTACTATTTGCGTTTCTCTTAGTTGGGGTTCCTGTGTATAAAACACAGTTCGTGAGAATATTTTCGAGTTTTCAAAAGTCACTTTCGAGAAGTCTTCGAGTTTGCCTCTCACAGCTGTGACATACACACGGTAAAATACAACTACCGTGTTTAATGTTGCCTTAATGAACGGCAAGATAGCCATGTGACATGACGTGCTTGTCTTAAACACTCATATATTTTATCACGACTGCGTGTTCGAGCTTCGCAGCTGCCAGCACTACCAAACCACTTTATAACCACGGCGCGTGGCTATTAGAAGCAGCATTCGAAACAGACGTCCTATACGCGAGCTAACCTTCGTGTGTTCTCTTAGATGTCATTTTTATATTGTCATGGGTATAAAGGTATTTACAAGGTGTATTCACTTAGGAACAGAAACAACAACGAAGGACCTAGTAAGGCTGTTGCTACGTCTTCGTCGTCGACCTCATCTACTTCCGTCAGCTTAACACTACCGCAGGCGCAAAAACCACCGTCCCGGTGCCTCATACAGGGCCATCAGGAGGAGCATAGTGTGGATTTAGGTGGGAGACGTGGAAGACGTAAGGTGATGTGGAACCGGCAGGGCAGAGATCACGGGGATTGTCTCATAAGTGACATTGCTCACTTGACATAGAAAGCGGTAAGGACCTACGTAGCAGAGAAAAAGTTTCTCGGAAAGCCCCACTCGACGGCAAGCGCACCGCATGTGGTCAGCCTGCCGTCGAGTGGGGCTCTTCGTTGGAGTGCCCGCTTCGGCCTTCGTCAGGGACTACCCAAGCCTGGACCCGAGCCGATACGTTGGAAATACAGTGCTCGCATGTTCATCCGCTTTTTTTTTCAAGTGCTCATATTCTTCTGAATATAGTTTCATATATATAAGGGTGTCTTGAAGAGCAGAGTAAGATCGGGCACAAAGTGGTATGCACTATAGTGCTGCTAGGACACAATTCAGTTCGTTCTTAGTGGGCTTAACTTTACACGGGAAGCCTGACAATTCATATATCTTTGTTTATCCGAGAAAAACACGCAAAATGCTTCGAAGGCGATGCGTCAATACGTGATCTAATATTTAGAAACTGATCGGTCAGCCAGTCACGGAGTCTTGATTACTACAGCCTGCTATAAGGTTGCCGTAGCTTGGGGCGTTAACCTCTGACTAATAGTGTTGTGTGTTCCTTCGCTTAAAATTTTCTTGATCGCAGGGACCAGGGGGAACTGACGGAGAACAACCTGCTGCGAATCAGAGGCCGTATCAAGGACTTGGTTATCAAAGGCGGCGTCAACATCAGCCCCGAGGAAATAGAGCTTGCTTTAGCTGGTATGCTGCATCGAGGGTGAATTTTGTGTTTGAGTTTGTGTTTGAGTAGGGTGATCCGTCCAAAACGGCTGCAACTAATTGAGGGATCTTGAGAGTACGTCTTGTGGAGCGCCCCGACACGGTGGTCTATTAATATGGCACTTGGCTGCCGATCTGAAGGTTGCGGGATCGAGTCGCGGCCTTGGCGACTGCATTTCGATGGAGGCGAAATGCCAGGGGCCCGTGTACTGTGTGATGTCAGTGCACGTCAAAGAACCCGAGGAACTCCTAGAATATCCGGAGCACGCCACTACGGCATCACTAATAATAATGTCGTGTTTTGGGGCGTAAATCCCTGAAAGTATTGTCCTGTTGAGTTAGTTGGCAAACGATAGCCCTGAATTTAGGGTGTTAGCAAAAAGCGCGTGAGAAAACACGGTGATGAAAAGCAGACCAACTATAAAGCGAAAAGCGGAAGCGCAATAAGACAGAGACAACACAAAGAAACGACCAGAAAACAGAGATTGTCCTGGTCGTTTCGTTGTATCCCAACTCGGCCACACTATAAAGCGCTTGTCCAGTACTGTCTCCTTTTCGTCTTTATCTTTCGTCCTGCTGACTTTGTTATTAGTATAGGAATGACCAAGCAGCTCAGTCATACACGTTTTGAAGTGGCGGGGCAAATCAGGACAATCCCAAATTGAACAAGCCAGGAAGATCGCACTTGTCTTTTCCCTTTCTCTTCTTTGATTGTATTATGTAACCTCCCAGTTCAAAACAAAGGAATCCAGTATTACAAGGAAAATGAACGTTTATAGACGATGGTTGCACCAGTGCCAAAGATGCAGTACTTGTAGGCACTGTCCCGAACGTTGCAGTAGTTCACCCGTGACAGGTGTCCAGATTAAAGAAGTATTGATATATTAATTTAACCCACGCACGTGAAACGCCTACGTCGGAACGGTGACAACAGAAACCTTTCGAGGCACTGAAGTAGACGTTGCTGGCAGTGCGTAGCCAAAGGCTTTACTTCGTGGTGGCGGTGTGCGTAAGGTCCGACCTCCTAGGTTGTATTTGGGTTTGAGCATTTGTACGATTAGGCATGTTGCCGGGCTAGTTGGTAGGCATAGATAACACGGAGCAGCGCCTTATGTTCTTCAGTCCCAGTCTTGTTGCGCTGCTTTGTGTCTGTACATGGTCCGCACGTACATATATTGCAAACGATAGCAGTTTTCCGAAGAGACTGAGCGACCTCATTCCCGGGCCACCTCCTAGAAATAACCGCAGCGGGTCTTCACTAGCATAATCTGCCACCCAAGTCCGCCATTCGCCGAAGGGGTACGCCATTCTCCAACATATTGTGCGGGGGCGGATTCACTTGCATCTATTGTTTTCGTTGAGAGAGTATAGTGTTAAAAAACGCGTGCGTACAAAATCACCTGGATAAATAAACGAACATTTCTCGGTGCATATCACAGAGCACGAATCGGTGGAAGAAGCGAGCGTCGTTGGCGTGCCCGACGAGAGGCTGGGAGAGGAACTTTGCGCCTGGGTGCGGTTAGCACCTGGCACGAGACGCAACCTCACTGAACAGCAACTTCGAGACTACTGCAAGAGCAAGGTGAGATCGCAGCGTACGCATTCAAGATTGACGTAGTACTTTTTTTCGCACCTTCTAATCTCCTCTATACCGTTTCCATGTGTAGGGTGGCAAACCGGTTCTGCACAACCGGCTAACCACCTGGCTTTCCTTCTCCACTGTTCTCTCTCTATTTGACGTAAGAATTTTATTATGGCGTCTGGTCATCTGCATGTGCTTCTGAGTAGAATTATAATGTTCGGGAATGCCCAACCCCCACGGCCTGGTGCTGCCAGTGGAGTCAAGTAGGTTGCTGCAATTTATGGAAAAGAAATCCGAGTGCTTCTGATACTCCTCACAGCCTTACAAAAAACTACCTCGAATTGCTTATGCAGTCTGTCGTACCATTCCACGTTGATAAATATTAAATAGTAGCTGGTGAGAAACTGCAATATACACATAGACACAGATGACGAATGACAGCTTACCAACTGCTCGTTACATGAAATAAAAAAGACGCTATTAGCCATCCTTATCGCAAGTTATATATATCCTCTTCGCTACAATATATATATATATATATATATATATATATATATATATATATATATATATATATATATATATATATGTTGCGATGTATAAAAACAAAGAGCTCGCCATGCCCAAGACGCTCGCGCTAGGTGGTCAGAACAGAACATCCGGCCTGCGGCAAAGGCGCTGTGTCTACGACTCCTTCTTTTCTACACTAAATATATAATATATATATATATATGAAGGACGGGCATTTCATTCCAACATTCTCATAACGTGCTCAGAGTGCGTCACCCTGCGAAGTCTTGTAATTTTTGTATCAATGGGCTCACTCATATGAAGCTCGGACTTAAACAAAGCACACCTTAAAAAAATTGAGCCTTTAGGAACCTGTACTCGCGTGCTCAGTCATAGCACGTCGTTGTCTTTGAGGCTGTCTTAAGGCGTGAATCAACAAAGTTTTCTTCAATGTGAAGAGAAAGCTAATCTAATAATATATCTTCGAATTAGCATCTGCTAACCATTGAAACTGTGAAGTACTTCTAGAAACCAAGTCCGCACATGGTCTCTCTTTTACATAGAAATTAGCCGCACATAATAAGCAGTATGTTAGCATACTCAAGAAGCAGGAAGTATGGACAAAGTATGGACAGAAAGTATGGACAGAAAGTATGGTCAGAAAGTATGGACAGAAAGTATGGACGTTGATTTATGAAGACAGGCGACCTGGACTAGGAACGTAGCATGCAATCCGTCATTAAAGGGTCCCTGAAACGTCTTTTTCGACATTGCGTCACTGATTAGGCAACGCAATTGTGAAATAATTCACACCGTAAATAAAGCGAAGCACCATGCGCTAAGGCAGCTATGAGCTTATTTCTGTAGCCTTCCTCCTTACCACTGCTGTTTCTCCTCAACTCGATCAGCTGCGGAGTGCGCGCTAGCGACGACTGCGCCTCCCGCGTCAGCCGCTAAGCCGAGCGCGACATAGCGCCCCGATATCTTTATTGAGGTCGCCAGCCTCGGCAGTGCTAGCCTCTGTAATAGTGCGCCGGCAACTCGTGTGTACGCCGCCAGATGCCGCTACGATACCGTTGGCTGAAACGAAGGAGCACATTGTACGAGCACGTTGTTCGCAGTTAGGTTGGGAAAATTACGTGCACGTCACTGATTAGGGTCCAATCAGCGGCTTACCCATCCATCGTTTGATGGCGAGGACCTTTGAAAACGTCTTTTGGCGAGCCGCTCCGATCATTTGCGATGCGCGTGTTCCAAGTCTTATAGTAAATTACACACTTTACGCACAGCGATGAAACCTGTCCTATAATGATCCTAATGACTCGCTCTACTGGATCACCATGTTTGCACAAGATCATCAAAACCGTTTCAGGGTCCTTTTAAATATCATAGATGGGTTTCTTGTTATTTACTCATCGATCTGATTTCATTTACCGTGAAATAACGTCTGCCTTTTAAATTATAATCCAGCTCATCAATGCTCCTTAGCGCTTTCTCATGCACGTCGTTTGGAGGATTTGCTTGGAAAGTGTTCCACTATATTGAGTTATGAACGTAAGCTGATGGAGTGGTTTCTGCTGACGCAGGTGAACAGCCTGAAGGTGCCCAAGTACATCGAGATAGTAGACGACTTTCCGCGGACCAGCGTGGGGAAGATCTCCAAGAGAGACATACGGAGCTCCATGGCGCAAAAGCTGAACGCGAGATCGTAGGTGTGAGCCGCCGATAGTTCTGCATGACTCAGGAGTGCTTTGCCCAGAACAATGGACGTAACAGCACGATAACACAATGGACTCGAGATAAGCCACGAAGGACGCGGCTGCTATATACTCTTCGCCACGAAGCACCTCCAAGTAGCCCTGTTTGCAGTTGTAATGGAGCATCGCCAGCACGTTGGCAAGAAAATCGCCGAGAAGCAACTCTAGCTGCAACTGGGCGCACCCGACTGCACTAATGGGAGCACATCGGGCTGCAGGATTTTAGATGATTTACTGTTCCCTACTCTTCCTTTGTGATGTGTTTCTTCTCTTCTCGCATGCTCATTTTTTGACACGGAAAGCTTAGACGTGTTCTCACAGGCGTGAGCAGGATTATGCATTAGTGGGTAGAGTGACAACAGTTTACTGCAACGCATCTCCTCCTCTCACTGAGGCCATTTTGGTGAAAACGCAGCGCAGCGCAAACACATGGAGCAGATTTGAGGACACTCTTCAAGGGATTAGAGGATCCCCCGCCCCCTCTGTTTGCTCCCATGTGCTCACGTTGACGGTGACGTGGAGAATAAAAAACAGAGTAAGAATGCACAATAAATATCCATTCCTGATCCCGTCAGGCGCATCTCCTCGTACCCCAGGACAGGTTACGCGAGTATACGCTGCACGCAGTTTTCCAAGGAGCGAAAGCCTACAACACCTCCGGCAATGCATTGAAGAAGCGCACACATTCTGGCATACATTCGTTGCGACTGCCAGCGTATACGTCCACGCGTGTCCTTACTCATTGCAGGCAATCAAGTCTTGCGAACGTCGTGCCCCAAGATGCCTGTCGGACGAGTATGACTTAATGTATAACGTGTACAGTGTGTTTGTTTATGAAAAGGAACAATCGATGGCGTCGCACATGCTCTGCGGCGACTGCCCAGAGCGGCACAAAGCGGCGTCGGGAGGAAACACGTGCGTTTTCGGAAACGTCTACTGACGTACGCGCAGAATAATAACTGGGTGTGGCCGATAGACGGTTTCAAGTCTTTCCCCCGATTAGAAAGGTATTCTGCCGCCTGATATGTAGGGTGCAAAAGCAGAAAGGACTTCTCTTTTCGCTTACACAGTCAGGCACAGGAAGCAGTCACTGCAGAGCAGAGGCCACGGGCTTGCGTGAGTCGTTTTCATAAAGACGCTGTACAGGACCAAGTGCTCAGGAGGCTTTCGGTTCTAAGTGTTGTGTGTATGCAACACCAGCCGGTATTCTTCCTTATTTCTTGCGCATTGTTCCTCCGCAGCCGATCGGACGCACTGATGTACTGAAATGTTGAGTGGTTGCAAAGAAGCAAGAAAATTGAGCGTTTCATTGAACGTCACGCCATTGCAGCACAAAGCGCAGGACACAGCGCTGAACATTGAAACATATCAGTGTGAAGACGTTGCCATGACTCAGCCTGAAATAAACTGTTTCACCACTTAAAAAGAATCGAATTCTCATCTTGTGTTCTTATGGAATTAAACATCTAAAACCTACTCGTTGCATTTCTTGTTCTTTATACTTCTTATCGCGAAAGAGTGCAAGCAGAAAATCCCTCTATTTCATGGCTTTAGGACTTCCTTTGGTGTCGTGGATGCGACCGACGGCAATGCATGGAGAGTACCATTGTTGAGAAAACATGTAGAACCGTTTGATGCTCTAAAAAGGCAACTTTATACGCTGCCGGAAAGATGTAAATATGTGAATGACTCCGTGCAAGAAGACGCATATATATATAATACGAAGAACAGACAGACAGACGTAAGCAAACAAGCTACATCTACAGCCTGCTCTAGAGACTTCATAAAAAAGAGCTTTTTGTAGGTACTCAATTATGCTAGTTATGGTGAAAACAAAGTAAAAAGAAAGAGGCTAATAAGCCAGGTCGATGATGTTTGACAAGCGTGTAACATCGGCGCAGACGGGCGTGATATCAAGGTAATAGAGGAATTAAAGGCATCCTGCCTAAATGGGCAGCGTACAATGTTTGCATTATCCTAAAGCTGCGCAAAGAACCTTTTGCAATATTCTTCTTCATGCTACATTTGTGTCTGCGAACACGCCTGTTGTGTGGAAACGATGGCTCTCCTCCTGCCGACTGTGCGACAGCCTGAAGGGGGAGGACCATTTCTTTGCAATGGTCGGTCCTGCCTCGTGGAGCAGTGGTTCTTGCCCAGGCAGTGACGACGAGAATAAGATAGTTATACGCAGCTTCGTTGTAGAAAAACCTTTCTCGAGGGGAGCACCTGCGATGCTCACTCTCTTAATTTATCGTGCTAATTCATTTATCTTAATTTGTCTTCATTTTCCTGTCTAGCCACACACAGTTTCAAGCAATTGATTCTTGCTTTGCCCCCAGGCCCTCAGATACACGACGAGGTCCTGTTACTGGCCCACTACTAGTTTTCGCTTATATTAATAATTCAAACAATAATGTATATTCCAATCCCTTTCTTTGTCTGACAAAATTGTCTACTGCGTTATTACAAAGAGTTGTGAGTACGAAACAACTCTGGTATATTCAGCCGCTGGGTGCCTACGGAGAACTTTAAAAATGACCTAAGTAATACAGTGCCGCGGTGTGGCCTCTGTAAAAGAGAGCGCTTTATATATAGCGGAAATGAAACTTGCCGTCAGCTATACATCTTTCGCTAAGTATATATAGTCCTCTATATGAACGCGATCCCGTCCGAGTATGTTCGGTATTATAAGTATTGAGGCATTGAAATCGCTAGTCGTCTGTCAAGACTTGACAACAGTGACTGCATAACATTAAAGTATAACCGCATGCTCGGCATCAAAGAACACCACCTTTCACTTATACAATGCTTTTATTGCGATAGCAATTATATGGACAGTCTGGGCTGGTTTTTGCCGTCCCCGTCGCCGCCGTCATGAACCGTATATGTATGAGTAAGCATATATATATACAAGTCCAGAAGAAAAATAATTCGGATAAATGCTCCCGAAGCGCGGAACCGAACCAGGAACCTCCCGCTCCGCAGCGCGTGGCGCTAACCACTACGCCACAAAGAGCAAATCCTTCACGGAGCTAACGGCGAGCCTTATATACACACCCTTTACGGCTGGCAGGACTCAGAGACGGCAGGCGCTTATAAGCGTTTCTTCATTACCAGCGAGATGGCGCGAGGAGCGCAACAAGTGGCCGCCTTTGCAACAGGAGCGCTGTTCAAACTGAGAGTATCCATTGTGACAGCTTATTCGCGCTCGTTTGGTGTATATCTGTGCGTTTGTTTCTTGCATGCTTCACATGATAGTTCGCGCTCATCTTCTGTTTGTTCATTTAGCGGCCTCCCCTAGCATTGTATGTGTAGCTTTGTGACACACAACGTATAAAGCCCTTCGTACCAGCACGCGCTGCCCACAGGAGGCGCTCACTTAGCAAGTGCATGTTTGCTACAATTAATATTGCTCCTAAAGCTGCGAGCCTCACTTCGTACAGCATTACAGTTTCTTGCTATCGGATTCATTGCTTCGCCCTTGCGGCGAAACTGTGACTATTTAAAGAAGTGGGACTTCCGTAACTCCTGTATACGTGTCGTCCGTGTGGTATGGCACCTAGGACAGGTAGCACTCAGAAACCCGCTTGAAAAAACTACTCCGCTTCGCTCAGCATGACAATACACACACACACACACACACACACACACACACACACACACACACACACACACACACACACACACACACACACACACACACACACACACACACACACACACACACACACACACACACACACACACACACACACACACACACACACACACACACAAGAAGGAGCACGACTTGGCGGCGGTTATCCTTTGTTTATTGCCTACAGCATCGACCGCGGGACCGCACTACTTCAAGTCATGCAGAAAAGTGAGGTGCTATGCGCACGCCCACACCACCGCTAAGAATCTTAGGTGATGAAGCAAAGGGGGACTGTAGTAGCCCTCGGGGTCATTATGTTACAAGGGAGTGTTATGATCGACACGTTCTGCCTAGATAATGTCCGATATATGTGACAATTTTGGTATTATTGTCATATACAGTTTTACGTGACGTGTTGCAATTAATCAATTGCTTGTGGGACACTACGCGAAAGGTTAACACGACCAGATAAAGCATTTCACTACTGGAAACGCTGCTTTTGCGCTTCTTAGCCTCGTATGCGCTGCTGCCTTTTGTTTAGCTTACCCTTCTTTCAGTATCAGGTTGTCTTACATGTAGAACAGAAATCATTGACCACGGGTTTTGACATTGCTGCTAGGGTTTATATTTTTGGGACGTACATCAAAGAACAGTAAGAAAAATTGGCAGATCCCACGTGGAGTGGGAATCAAGGAAATGCGAAGCACGCATCAAGAACGTAAAATGGATTTGCATCGTTGTCCGGCTATACCGAGTTTGGTACATATGAAGTTAACAAAACGGCCGCAAGAGCACCATGAGTGTGGCATGTAAACCACGCCGCTCAAAACGCGTGTCATGATTCTAACGTTATGACCTGTCATTTACGTTCGTCATGCAGTCCTGTTGTGCCATAGCAATTTTGGCATTCATCCCATTAACGAAACGAGTGGCATGTAGATCATGCCGCTCAAGACATACATGTCACGATTTTCATGTTACGACCTATCATTTATGTTCGTCATGCCGTCATGTTGGGGCATACCAATTATCGTATTATGCATCCCATTAACGAAACGGCAGTATAGAACCAGGACCGTGGCATGTAAATCATGCTGCTCATGACATGCATGCCATGATTTTCATGTTATGACCTGTCATTTACGATAGTCATGCAGTCGTGTTGTGCCATAGCAATTTTCGTATACATCCCATTAACGAAACGCGTGGCATGTAAATCATGCCGCCCATGACATGCATGCCATGCTTTTCGTGTTATAACCTGTCATTTATGTTCGTCATGCAGCCATGTTGTGGCATACCAGTTTTCGTATACATCCCATTAACGAAACTGCCAGGAGAGCACCAAGGCCGTGGCATGTAAATCATGCCGCTCATGACATGCACGTCATGATGTGCATGTTATGACTTGTCATTTACGTTCATGATGCCGTCATCTTGTGGCGTGCCAATTTTCGTATACATCCCATTAACGAAACGGCCAAGAGAGCACCAAGACCGTGGCATGTAAATCATGTCGCTCATGACATGCATGTCATGAATTTTATGTTATGACCTGTCACTTATGTTTGTCGTGCAGTCATGTTGTGGCATGCCGATTTTCGCATACGTCGTATTAACGAAACGGCCAGGAGAGCACTAAGACAGTGGCATGTAAATCATGCCGCTCACGACATGCATGTCATGATATTCATGTTATGACCTGTCATTTATGTTCTTCGTGCAGTGATGTTGTGGCATACGAATTTTCGTAAACATCCCATTAGCGAAACTGCCACAAGAGCACAAAATCGTAGATGGATAGATAGATAGATAGATAGATAGATAGATAGATAGATAGATAGATAGATAGATAGATAGATAGATAGATAGATAGATAGATAGATAGATAGATACGCTCAATGTCACCGAAGTTCGCTAAGAAATGCTTCGCATTGAAAAGGATGCACCTTCAGGTTCCTACGGGATCAAATTTCTCACAGTCGATGATGACGATGGCTTGCGGCTGGATTTAATTCTGCTTACGGGCCTCCGCTGTCTATGGCGTGCTCGTATGATAGGGTTTTATTGCGAGCCTGATGCAAGGCCCGCGCGGCTATATTTTCGAGGATGTAGGTCAAAATTTATTGAATTGTGGAAAACGAGGGAATGTCAATCTGAGTGGTTGT
This sequence comes from Hyalomma asiaticum, assembly GCA_013339685.2. Lineage (NCBI taxonomy): Eukaryota > Metazoa > Arthropoda > Arachnida > Ixodida > Ixodidae > Hyalomma > Hyalomma asiaticum. The sequence continues at coordinate 38,072,879 of CM023486.1, forward strand.
CAAGGGTCGTAGCCTTGACAACACTCAAGGAATTCTAGATGGTGTCTTTCCAGTTGTACTGAGTCTATTTTTTGTATACATCTGCCGAAGCTTGCTTTTATATCGGTTATGTACAAAGAGGCAATCGTTATAACGTGGGAATGCCCATGTCCACCGGGCTGTTCCCCTTTCCCATCACCATCACATTCCTCCTGGGAGGCTGCGCTCACCAGCTCAGCGCCGCAGGAGCAGCGTCGGCTGATCCAGCGGGCACGTGGAGTGGCGCGAGCCAATGGGGCCCTCAATTAAGGTCTCCACCCTACGAGGAAGATGCCTCATTCTGCTTTTCAGTAAATGTTTACTCTCTCTCTTACAACGCGAAAGCGTTTTATGCTGCAGTCCACCACGACCCCACTACGTCATTTCCGTACAGAGTAGCGTGTATAGATGCACCCTAGCCACGGCCTACTCTGCGAGCGTGATGGCAAGATAACTGCTGCGTTAAGTGCCTAAAGTCGGCAGCGACGCTGGTGTGTTAATGTCGCGCAAATAAACATGATAGATGCGTTTGTCGCCTATATAGTATTTACGTAAATATCGACTGTCTCCAGTTATTACGTAAGCTATTTCCGTTACCCCAAGGAGAAGACGTTGGTCATAAAGGTTCTGAAGGGAGTGCGCGAACATGGGTTTATCCACGTCGTACTGTGCGGCACCAGCGAAACAGCGACAGAAATGGGCAAGTTCCCCCCGATGCACAATAACCATTCAACTGCTTATGTGAGGACATATCCAACTTTCGCGTTATACCAAATCATCTGACAGAGGGATAAGCCATGTTCTTTCGTAGAATGCGTACTCTCTCGCTTTATTTTATGTTCATATTTTTTATGCATGCCTGGCCCGGAAGCACCAACTTTTTTTAGGGACGAAGCTCCTTAAGGTTTGGGTCTGTCCGTCCGTTGTATTAGCGCGTTACCTACTAGGAGGGCGCGTGCCTCCCGGCGCGCGAGCTCTCTCACTCTTCCATCTGCTGTCTTGTGTGAGAGAGAGAGACAGAGAGAGCGAAAGGCGCGCGTTGACTATGGAAACGCTCTTTCTTCGATGAACGCGCTACCAGCTCGCAAAGAAGGAGAACGCGCCCTCACTCCCGAGAGACAAGACGCAGGCAACGTCTTCTAGCGAGTTTCTTGATTGAAAAATACCGACTGCTGCTCGCGCTGGAGAACCGTTCACCGGCCACCCATATATATATATATATATATATATATATATATATATATATAGGCACTGGATCTTGACTTGCAATGAAGTGCCGGTGGGAGATTTCACTTGTGCGTAGTTGAACCATAAGGATTCGTATCGTGCGCGTTAACTAAATTAATTCGGAACTCGGTACGATCTACGATAAACATCCGGAGCTTCACCCACTCATCATCATTCAATCCGTGGATATGCTATGAAATTTTTTTTGGTCTAAAGCGGTTTTGCGTGCCAGTAACCCACGCCTGCCAGTATCCCGTGGCGCGCCAGCGTGCCAGTATGCAGCATCCTACTGGTCCCATAATAGGGTATGGTGCTGGACGCTGGCACCCAATGTAGCTGGGTTTCGCAATAGGGTCTCGCTTATTTATGCTGCATAATGAATGACACGCAACCCTCTTCGTACACGCGGTCTCGCTGCGAATGCGCTTCTTCTGCGTTAGCGTTTGTGGAGTACAAACCCGATTCCAAAACCGTTACGCTAACCCAGCGAACCCAACGAACGCTACGTACTCTATTCTACTAATGTGTAGAAAGGCTTAGGACGCTCGTAGAGTGGACTCGATTTCCGCAGGTGAACGTGGCAGCATTTCCACATCTCTAAAGGAAGGAATAACCCTCACCTGCCATCCACCCACTACACCAACTTGCCACTTGACATACCTGCCGGTTATGCTAGGATTAAGGACAAAACAAGAGCCTTGTTGTTGCGACGGATTGTGCGCCGTGGTAAAAGTTTACCTGAAGTACTCATATGCCTCCTGGTGCTCTTGAGTATTACTGTTCTTATAGCGGGTACGTGTCATGATGCTTTGGTTAACATCATCGCCATCAAGTCGGTGAACCCACGACCGTTCCCGTTGCAGCGACTGGTGCGAAGGTTTCAGCGTACGCCTGAAGGAATCGGGGGAATTGCTGCTCTGTCTACCGTTTCAACCAGACAAGGAGGCCCGGGAGGTGAACCAGATCCGCTCCAGCCGCAGCGACTGAAGAAGTCTTTGGGAAGTACCGGCGTCGCAAGGGCCATTGGAAATGGCGCACCAGTTACTATACAGGCAATGGCTGGAGCTCGAGTTGATGGAGTATCGGATGCTTCTCAGAGAACTAGAGCGTCGCTTACTACTTCAACACTTAAAGCGCCTATTAATGTCTCTGCAACTACTAATGCAACGCCTCCGGCTTCGACTACTTGAGGACCGCTTATTCTTTCAAGAATAACTCAACGACAGGTTCTTCTTCATCCTCCTCCTCTGGGACAATCTGCCGCACTTTATCAAGTGAGAATGGAAAGCTACTGTCGTTCGACTACTTGTGGCCGTGGCTCAGTGAACTACAGACGTTACAAACGCAAGCATAGTCAGCAGTGCAAAAGAAAATGCCTCATTATTACGGACACCAATAGAATTCTCTCGAAAGAATGCCAAAGTGCGTTTTCGTGACATCACCCAGTGGTCCAAATGTCAATGGCACTAGCTTAGAATAACAACGCAAGAGGGATTTGTTGAGACTGAGAGGCAATAAACAGTTCAGGATTCAGCATGAAAAAGTGTTCCAAATGGGCCTCAGCGGTCCCGCAAGTAATTTTGAAATCCTGGCGAATTTATGCATCATTAACATTATCTATCTATCTATCTATCTATCTATCTATCTATCTATCTATCTATCTATCTATCTATCTATCTATCTATCTATCTATCTATCTATCTATCTATCTATCTATCTATCTATCTATCTATCTTACCACCCACGTCACGGTGGGTGGTAATATGCACCAAGGAAATTTTGACGACCATAAATGATGAATCTTGACATCACTAACACGATGTACGCACTTGTTCGCGTCACAGTTAATAATGGTACGATGATGTCTGACCCATGTACGCATTGCCGGGCCTCGGGATGCAGGAATGCGCCAGATATCATTGAATGTTATAATTTACAGCCTATTTAAATGAAGGACCAATCAAAACCGACATTGAAAATTTGGTGAGCGCGTACTTTGCGTTGTCAAAGAAGAGAAAGGTACACCAGTCGTAGCTTGCAGTTGAACTGTTGACGTAAGTAGCAGACAGGCACAGACAAACCTGCCGTAACCACCAAAGGCAACCTACAACATGGTAGGAATCAAACTCCACTTCCGAGGTGAAACTCAAGCGTCCTATCTCTCATCCGCGGCAGCTTGGTACACATCGAACATGAACGCATTGGTCCGCCGCAGTGGTGCAGTGGTTGTTGTGCTCGGCTGCCACCTAGAAAACGCGAGTTCGATCCCTGTCGCGGCGGTCGCATCTTCGATGGAGGTGAAAATGCCAGAGGCTCGTGCACTGTGCGTGTGAGAACACGCTAAAGAACCACAGGTGGTGGAAATTTCCGAAGATTTCCACTACCGCTTTTCTCTCTCCTATCTATTTCTTTCAGACCCATTCCCCCAACCCCACGCACGCTTAGTCGTGCTCCCAACATGGGCTGCAGAAATTAGCGTCCATTCCTTAACCGAACCACAGTGAAACGCATTGCCTCAGCAGGTCCGTGGAAGAGTGCAAGGAACACATGTAACGGGCGAGCGAGCACCAGAGCATGCGGATAGCAGAGTAGAAAATAATAGGATGCCGCAACTAGAAATAGAAAATGATAAGCTAAGAATGACGATAGAAAACTTATTAAGGAAATGGCAGAACTTCGATGAACCCTTCATTTAGCAGCAAAAAAACGCCAGGCCTGCGCGGAATCGCAGGACAGTGACAGCGTAAGCTGGAGGGGAAACCTTCTTAGAAGCCATTGTAAACGCTTTGGGATTTGGCCAAGGGATCTGGCTGTCATGTATACCGATGAATTCGTTTAGCGATTATGGAACTTCTAATTGAAACCGAAAGAGTTTTACCTTAATTGGGTTTGTACAGGGTCGTCCACTCTTAGGGTGAACACGACGCAACGTGGCTCCCTTTTTGGAACGCCAGTGCTTGCGACGTGGGCACGCATCGAAGCTAATAATGTGCAGGCGCACAGAGTGATCCAAGCCCCTCTACGCCTGCACTATATTAGCGTCGATGCGCCGTCCGATCGCGAGCGCTGGCGTTCTAAAGAAGGCAGCCACACTGCGCCGTGTTCACCCTAAGAGTGGACGACCTTGTACATTGGGTATGTGCTAACCTAATCAGGACAAGAAGTCAGGTTGCTGTCGGGCTGCGCACGTCACCTGTCGCGTGACTCATGCCCGGATACGACAAAACTGCCTCACGAGGCGGCGCTTTGTAATAGTGATGACAGTAAAGTTGAAGAAGATAATTCCATAATGATGATGTTGATGATACCCCTGTAAGGGGTGCAGGTCTACAAGGAATGCATCCCTGTGTGCTTTCAAATTATTCCTCGCACTCGTTATGCAATCCACTTTCCTCAACGCTTTGAGGCGTATTACTACTATTGACACGTAATATTCCATTTGCGAATGAGATTCCTCGGCAGTCTTTATGCTTGTTTAGATCTATTAGCAATGGGTTTTTAAGCACAGGTGTAGCTCATTGGTAGAATGCCCGACTGCCACGTAGAGGGATGTGGGTTCGAATCCTCCTCAGTACTGGTTGTTTTTTCTCTAAAATTGGCGCTATTGTGGTCACGGACACCAGCGGCAGTGGCGGCGGCGCACAACTACGGCATGAAAAGCGGCCGTCGTTGTGACCTCATAACAGCTTACGCTGTAGAAACCAACCAGTCTCGGTTAGCAGCGGGAGCAACAATGAGACGTCGTTTGTCCCATGGACAACACAAATGAAGAGGTGGATAAGGGGAAACGTACGCCCAAAAAGCAGGCCGTAGCAACATGTGAAGAAGCGCATACCAGGGTAAGTTCAAAGATCCTGGAAATGCTCGCAACCTTCAGTGAGAACGTAAAGCAAATAAACGACAGGCTGACGCAATTTCAGTGCTTTCAAATTATTCCTCGCACTCGTTATGCAATCCACTTTCCTCAACGCTATCGCAGCCATGGAAGAGTGCGCTAACCAGAGAGTATTCAAGGTGGAAGAATGTCTTAACGATACGGTGCCACAGTGGTCCCAGCTTTTGATCCCAAGGCCCTCACACTTCTCGTACAATGCACTACTTCGAAAGGTCTCACTACGCTAATAGACCCCAGTCCAAGTAAGAGGACTGCACCAATTAGTCATGTTAAAATCAAGTTAAAATGCTGCAATGAGACTGCAGGAGCTACCGAAATAAAGAGGCGCCCTTGCAGCATTTTATTCAATTCCACTGAGAGAAACCGCATGTCATCATACTGCAACAAAAGATCACCCCCATCGTCACCTTGCTCGGGAATCGCTCGTGGATGAAGACAAAACCGAGGGGTGTCGCAAGCCTGGTTAGCAGCAGGGCGTACTTTTCTCTGGTGCCCCAGCGTACATGGTCAGACCCTTAATGGTTTTGGAAAGAAAAGCATTGCGCTTATGCCTTGGCCTTCCAAAAACAGTTGCAAATGTGGTGTTGTATCTGGCATCGCGACTTCCATCCCTATCATGCAGATTTCGCCTTTTGAGTGTAAATACATTTTTAAGAATTTATGAATCACCATTAAGGCTGTCTGAAACTGTTTTTATTTCTCATTCGGCAATGTTTTTCGGCACTAATTGGCCACGGTTTCACACTCCGCAAGTTATATTTGTGAAACGATTACTCGACCCCTTAAACGTGCGTCTATGCGATGTACGTCCGGTCATTGACAGAGCTTGTTCAGTTGAAATTGAATTCGATGACATTTTCCCGAATAATGCAAAGTTACTTCCACATCGCATCTTAGATGGCATATTACAAGACCATCTTCAGAGACTCGGAACAAATGCCGTTATTGCCACCGATGCATCACAGCGCGAGGAAAAATAAGGTGTTGGAATTTTTAGCCCGAATCTTGATTGGTCTTATTCCGTGCGGCTTCCTGATTTCGTGCCTATTTTCGTGGCTGAATTTTTGGCAGTCGTACTTGCGCTGCGCAACTTAAATTCTTCATTTCTGTCAGCCGTGGTTCTCACAGATTCTCTATCGCTCTGTACTTCTCTCACCGCTAGCATGGACACGCACGTGATAACGGCATTTCAGGCATTAGTACCTTCGCATTTGAGAACAGTCCGTTTAATATGGGTCCCCGGCCATAAAGGATTGCTCCTAAACGAAGTTGCTGATTCTTTAGCAAAGGCTGCTTTAGACGGACCGATTCTATCCTACTTTCCTGCGTCCGCTTATGTCACGGCTGCTAGGTTTCGTAGGCGAGTCATAAGGGAAGCGTTGATAGATTCCGCGTTGACAAACTCGACAGATTATTGTCACCTTCTATACCCCTGGCGGAGAACAGTATGTCAAACACGTCAGCTGGAAGTGTCCCTTACGAGGCTACGCTGCCGTGTACCGAGCCTAAATTTCTATGAACACAGGTCTGGTCGGGTTCCTTCACCACTGCGTGCATTCTGCGGAGAGCCAGAGACGATAGATCATTTCCTTTTGAGCTGTCGGCGATTTACCGTGGCTATGAAAACATGCTTAGAAAACCCCTTGCGGGCTCTTGGAATAGACCTATCTACGCCTGTGGTTCTGTCTTTTGGTGCCTCCATTTCTGGATATTGCAATACGAATGTTTGCTTGGCCGTGCAAAATTACATTAATGAAACTGATCGTTTCTAAATAAGCCAGAAATATCCTTATATTTATTCAAATGCACAGCTAACTTTCAATACAAATTTTAGTCTTTTTCTATTATTCTATTTTTCATAATGTGAATCATTACAGTCCCCCCCCCCCCATATTACATCAATACCACTTCGCCATTTCTCTGTGTAGATTACTGCAGTCCTAAATATTAATTTTTGTAGCACCCAATTCTTGGCCAATCCCCCACAGTGGGCGTGAGCCATATATTGTCAGGTGAAGAAGAAGAAGAAGAAGCAGGGCTACACACATCAGCCATGGTCTTAAGATGACCCGTAGTAAGATTGAATAGATCACGACGGAAATCATTGCAAACACTGCAAATTCTCTGCCTTTCAATAAAGAGCTCTCTCTCTCTCCCTGCAAATGGTATTAGCATCTTTATTCTTAATGTCCGCAGCAGCCCTACAGCAGCCGGTACTCGCCAAAACAGTCACGCTTGCTCGAGACTCGCTGCTAATCGTTGCGGGAGGCTATAACGGCTCCTGCCACGCATGGGGTTACTCTTACAATGTGAACAAAGGGGAGAGCCTATGGCGCGAAGCGGCAGGCCTAGAGTTAACGCTCGTCACGGACCCAGCTTTTCCAACTAGATGCGGCACATCGACATGTCGAGATACAACTCCGGACATCACTTTTGTTCGCAACGCTACTGAATCAACGTGGATTAGTTTATACCAAGACTTTGGTAGTGATCATAATATATTAACGATCAACTTACAGATGAGGCAACAGAGACTACGCAAATTTCAGGTTGTAGGTTAGGACGAGTTCCGTAAAATCAGAAAGAAAAGGTGATAGGAGAAGTCAACCTAACCTTGGAACCATGGTACGAACCAATAAGAGAGGAGGTTGCGGCCACTACGAAAGGGGTGCTAACGGACCTCCCAGTAGACAAGAAGAGCCGGTTGGCGCACGTCATAGGAGCTAAACGATCCCTAATCAACCTATGGAATGTTCAGAAACGCAACTGTAGGTTAAGAAAGAAAATTGCTGAGCGATAGAGGGGTACTAAAACACCACCTGCAAGCATCAGTGGGATGGCGTTTGCAACTCTATAGATATTCGAATGAGAAAGCGAGGAACCTAGAATCTACTGAAGCACCTGGTTTCGAGCTCATGTGGGAGAAGTCAACCGTGCTCCCGCGAACATCAGAAATTTTGCCCACAATGCTGCACGAGGGTGGCGGGCCACCCACGCAGCCACAACGCAGCACGATGCTGATGTTCCAGATTGCAACGACTGCCTGCTGACATAGAACGAACTAACCAAACGCATCTACTTATGATGCACGATATTACTCCGTCTGCACAGTGAAATAAATAGAGCTAAGGTTATTACGCTATGACTCTTACAAGCAAGAACGTACCCTAACTAGCTTTAACCAGAAAGTCATATCCGGTGTACCACACTCCTACAGCATGCGAGAAATGCAACGCCCCAACTGGTCCCAGTCCCATGCTGTGGCACTGCACTGCACTACGCAGCGACAGGGACAACACTGAAGAGCGGTGGGACGTAGGTCTCCGCAGTATCACATTAGAAGAGCAGCTATGGGCAGTCCTACGGTCCCGCGAAGCGGCCGATAGGCTACACCTTTCGGTCCCAACGTGTAAACGGCGCGCTTCGGGCTAGAGCGCAACCTAATGGACCCGAAAGCGACGGCTTTCACGGCGTGGAACAAGTCTGCTTGTATTTTAACACGAAAGTGTTTTATGCCAGGGTCCACCACGACCCAACTACGTCATTTCCGTAACGGAAGTGAGGCAGTAAAATTTAAAGTGAAAAATGGCAGATCCCACGTGAAGTCGGAATCAAGGAAATGCGATGCGCGCATAAGGAACGTAAAATGGATCTGCATTGTTGTCTCGCTATACCAATTTGGCACATATGAAGTTAACGAAACGGCCGCAAGAGCACCAAGACCGTGGCATATAAACCTTGCCGCTCATGACACGCATGTCATGATTGTAATGTTATGACCTGTCCTTTATGTTCGTCATGCAGTCATGTTGTGGCTCACCAATTTTCGTATACATCCCATTAACGAAATGGCCAGGAGAGCACAAAGCCGTAGGCGATTAGATAGATAAATAGATACGCTCCAAGTCGCGAAGTTCGCTAAGAAAGGTTTCGCATTTAAAACTGCAAAAAATTGGCAGATCCCACGTGCAGTGGGAATCAAGGAAACGCGAAGCACGCATCAGGAACGTAAAATGAATTTGCATTGTTGTCTCGCTATACCGAGGTTGGTACATATGATGTTAAAAAACCAATATATTGCTAAGCAATATATTGGTTTGGTTTCTTGTACTTTCCTGGTTTTTTTTGCGCCTGCGTTGTTGACATGTCACCATCCCCCCCCCCCCCCTTTTTATTCTTTTTTCTCCCCCTCCATTTCCCATGCTTCTTTGAGGCACTTATAAAACCACGTCATTTTTTCCAAATAAAGCCAGTTGATAGTCCGCGCTCGTGTGTCCTTGTCTCTCCTTCTGTGTCGTCTGGTGGCGCCGGTGCCTTTAGGTTTCAAGAATGGCAGAAGAGCGGTGGGACGTCACTTTCACAGCCAAGACTCACAAGCCCGAAGTACCTTTTAGGACTATTATTAGTGAAGAGGGATCGTGGCAGAACTGTGTCAGCAAATTTTTGTTAAAAAATCTTAAGTCGCTAGTTATTAAGGACCCCTTTCTTGTTAAGAATTCAGCCGCAGGAGCGCAATTTTTAGAGGGAAATCATGATGTTGGTTTTGGTTTTTCCATAGACGTGCAAGACTTGTTTTATTCTGTCCCGCAAAATCAAATGTTGGTGTCCGTCAAAGAGTGCGTGGGAGCTAGCGGGGAAGTATCCTTCCAGAACACTGTGGGCCTGTCAGTTGACAACTTCCTCTCTTTGCTGCAGTTTTATTTGAAATCAACTTTTATTGTATTTGACGAGCAGCCCTTCTTGCAGCGTGATGGTATCTGCATAGGATCATGCGTAGCCCCTATCCTTTGCGATATCTTTCTGGCGAAGGTAGATGGCACGCTTGCGCAGGTTTTAAATGGGGGGCCGGTTTTAAAAGTTTTCAGATATGTTGACGATTTTTTAGTGCTTTTAAAAAAGACTCCCGCCTTCACCTACCCCTCTACAGTAGGTGAAGTTTTATCTGTTTTTAGCAAACATGGACTTGGGTTACGTTTTACCCATGAACTTCCGGACGCTTCTCTTTTACAGTTTTTAGACCTAAAAGTCAAGTTTTCTGATGCGCACGTCTGCTGGGGTTACTACCCACGAGCCAAGAAGGAGCTGCTACCGTTTGACTCGGCACATTCCAAGACAATTAAGAGAGGAATTGCGTTGATGTGCATGAAATCAGCTCTCCAGAAATCGTGCCCACACCAAGTCACTTCCAGTTTCTATAATCAGGTAAGCCGTCTTTCGGCCGCAGGGTTCCCCCTCTCGGTCTTGACTGCCGTTTCTGAGTCACTCCTTCAAAAATTCAAGCGTGGAACGGGAAGCACTACGGCAGAGGTTCACCAGAAGGCCCCTAGGCCTGAGGTTGTACCTTACATCCATAAGCTTTCCCACAATTTCAAGAAGGTGGCAAACAGGCACGGTGTGGCTATTCGTTTCTCTGCCCCAAACAAGCTGGGAAAGTTGTGCCCACGTATTTGCAATGCAAATAAACGTGGATGCTGGAAGAACCATCAAACGCCGTTAGTAAAATGTTCCACTGGAGTGGTCTATTGCATCCCCATGTCATGTGGGATGTTCTACGTCGGCGAAACTGGCCGCTGCGTCAATGACCGATTGGGGGAACACGCTCTAAATCTGAATAAATTACATGACAAGTACGCCCATTTGGTTGCGCATGTCATCAAGTGTCCTGGTTGTGTGGCGCGGTTAAAGGAGACGACGATCCTAGGCAAGAGCAGTGACAAAATTGCACGTCTAAGTCTGGAAGCCTACCATATTAGAAAACTTCGCAGCAAGTGCATAAGCACCCCGTCTATCGCTCTATTTGACGCGGAATTTAATCTTCTTGATGCGGCTATCGGGGGGTTACATTGCTAAGCAATATATTGGTTTGGTTTCTTGTACTTTCCTGGTTTTTTTGCACCTGCGTTGTTGACATGTCACCATCCCCCCCCCCCCCCCCCTTTTATTCGTTTTTCTCCCCCTCCATTTCCCATGCTTCTTTGAGGCACTTATAAAACCACGTCATTTTTTCCAAATAAAGCCAGTTGATAGTCCGCGCTCGTGTGTCCTTGTCTCTCCTTCTGTGTCGTCTGGTTGCGCCGGTGCCTTTAGGTTTCAAGAATGTACCAACTCGCCCAACAAGAGGTTTTGATGATGTTAAAAAAACGGGCGCAAGAGCACCATGACTGTGGCATGTAAACCATTCCGCTCATACACGCATGTCATGATTTTAACGTTATGACTTGTCATTTACGTTCGTCATGCAGTCGTGTTGTGCCACAGCAATTTTGGTATACATCCCATTAACGAAACGAGTGGCATGTAGATCATGCCGCTCATGACATGCATGTCATGATTTTCATGTTGTGACCTGTCATATGTGATCGTCATGCAGTCATGTTCTGCCAAACCAATTTTCGTATACACCCCATTAACGAAACGGCAGTGTAGCGCCAGGACCATGGCATGTAAATCGTGCCGGTCATGACATATAACATGAAAATCATGATATGCATGTCATAATTTTTATGTTATGACCTGTCATTTATGATAGTCATGCAGTCGTGTTGTGCCATAGCAATTTTCGTATATATTCCATTAACGAAACAGCCGCAAGAGCACCAAGGCTGTGGCATGTAAACCATGCTGCTCATGACACGTGTGTCATGATTCTAATGTTATGACCTGTCATTTGCGTTCGTCATGCTGTCGTGTTGTGCCATAGCACTTTTGGTATACATCCCATTAACGAAAGGCATGGCATGTAAATCATGCCGCCCATGACATGCATGTCATGCTTTTCATGTTATGATCTGTTATTTATGTTCGTCACGATTTCATGTTGTTGCATACCAATTTTCCTATACATCGGACTTACGAAACGGCCAAGGGAGCACCAAGACCGTGGCACGTAATCATGTCGCTCATGACATGCATGTCATGATTTTCATGTTATGACCTGTCATTACGTTCGTGATGCAGTCATGTTGTGGCGTGCCAATTTTCGTGTACATCCCGTTAACGAAACGCGTGGCATGTAAATCATGTCGCTCATGACAAGCATATCATGACTTTCATGTTGTGACCTGTCAGTCTTGTTCGTCATGCAGTCATGTTGTGGCATACCAAATTCCGTATACGTCCCATTAACGAAACGCGTGGCATGTAAATCATGTCGCCCTTTACATGCATGTCACGATTTTCATGTTATGACCTGTCATTTATGTTCGTCATTCAGTCTTATTGTGGCATACCAATATTTGTATACTCCCATTAACGAAACGGCCAGGAGAGCACCATGACCGTGGCATGCAAATCATGCCGCTCATGACATGCATGTCATGATTTTCATGTTGTGACCTGTCATTTATGTTCGTCATGAAGTCATGTTGTGGCGTACCAATTTTCGTAAACATCCCATTAGCGAAACGGCCAGGAGAGCACAAAACCTTAGGCGGATAGATAGATAGATAGATAGATAGATAGATAGATAGATAGATAGATAGATAGATAGATAGATAGATAGATAGATAGATACGCTCAAACTCGCCAAAGTTCGCTAAGAAATGCCTCGCATTTAAAACACACAGAAGAATTTTCTTGGATGAGCTTCCAATCGAGCTGACAGGCCCGCGTTCCACGACGAAAGGTGGCGGTTCTCTACCACTAAGCTATGATGATGATGATGATGATGCGTGTGGTTCGCTTAGGAAAGGAGGCTAATTTCTGCAACCCATGTAGGGAGCACGGCTAAGCGTCCGTAGAGGTAGGGGAAAGGGAGTGAAAGAGATATAGGAGAGAGAAAGCCGTGCTGGAGGGCTCCGGAAATTTTGACCACATGGGGTTCATTAACGTGCACTGACAACGCACATTACACGGGCCTCTGGCATTTTCGCCTTCATCGAAAATGCCACCGCCGCGGTGGGGTCGAACCCGCGTTTTTTGGGTGGCACTGAGCCATGGGTGCACAAGCTCGAAGCTGTACAAACGCAGCTTATGTCCTTTCTTATCGCTTGTTTCCCTCTGCCTTGAAGCGCGCGCGGCGTTCTTTGGAATGTGCCTGGAATGTAGAGTAACTCTACTGGAATGTGCCACTTGGCGCCATCTAGGAGTCGCCAAGTGAAGTAGGATGCGCTCGTGCGGATTTGCGTATCTAAAATGGAGCACAATTCCTGGCCAGTTCCAAAGTGCGAGCCGCGTCATAGGTGTTCTTAGGCCGCGTCGTCATCGCCTTTCGTCGTGGGTGCCGTTTGCCCATGTCCCAGGCCTATATGGTGCTTCGATACACTGGTACTCTGTACAGGGTGGTGGCAACCCCCGCCATATTGAATCACACGATCTCTGGGACTCAGTTGAGCTGGCGTTCATAAACAGGTTACAGCGTGCGTACAGTGCCTAGAAAATAGTGTATTTTCTAGGCACTGTAGCATGCGTCTGCGTCTTGAACGAAGCACGGGAACCAGACGCGTACTGCGTTTCGAACAAAGCACGGGCACCAAATAGACGCGCAACAGCTCGCTGTGGTTAAAAATGGCGTTGCCGCGGCCAATGGTTGCCAGCGCTCTGTACAGAGTAGCGTGTATCAAGGCGCCCTAGCTAGAGTGTACTAGTCTATCCTAGTGCGGCCTACTCTGTGAGCGTGATGGCAAAAAGGGAACTGCTGCGTTAAGCGCCCAATGTTGGTAACAAAGTTGGCGGGTCAGTGCGCAGCAAGTAAACATGACTGATGCCTTTGTCGCACGGCATTTACGTAAATATCGACTGAGTCCAGTCTTTACGCAAACTACATCAGTTACCACAAAGACAAGGTATTGGTCACGAATGTTCTGGAGGCGATGCGTGAACGTGGGTTCACCTATGTCAAACGGTGCGATGCTAGCCAAATACCAATAGCAATTGACCAAGTTCCTTCCGATGTTCAGTCAACATTCTTCTGCTTCCCACACATCCCACTTTCGTGTTATAGCGATTCCTCCAAGAAAGGATGTCAGTGCACGTTCAGGAACCCCAGGCGGTCGAAATTTCCGGAGACCTCCACTACGGCGTCTCGCATAATCAGAGCTGGTTTTGGGACGTTAAACCCCACAAATCAATCAATCTAAGAAAGGAATCATCGGCATTTTTTTTTCATATTCCCCCTAGTGTTCGACTCGAGAACACTTTCTCTGATAGCGGGTACATGTCATGATGCATTGGTCAATATCATCGCCATCAAGTCGGTGAACCCACGTCCGTTCCCGTTGCAGCGACTGGTGCCAAGGGTTCAGCGTACGCCTAAAGGAAGCGGAGGACTTGCTGCTCTGTCTACCGTTTGAACCAGCGAAGGAGGCCCGTGAGGTAGACCAGATCCGCTCCGCTTACAGAGACCGAGTACGTGTTTGGGAAGGACCGGCGCCTGCTGCCGTCGCAAAGGCTATTGCAAATGGCGCACCAGTTACTAAACGAGCAATGTCTGCTAATCGAGTTGATTGAGCACCGGATGCTTCTCAGACGACTACAGCGTCGCTTGCAACTCCTACGATTTCAGCGCGAGTTACTGTCGGCGCGGCTAGTATTTGAACGCCTCCGGCTTCGACTACACGAGGAACTCTTGTTGTTTCCCCGTTAACTCAACGACAGTTTGCTCCTGCTCCTTCTCATCTGGGACAATCGGCGGCACCTTACCTAGTGAGAATGGACAGCTGCTGTCGGTGGACTGCTTATCGCCGTGGCTCAAAGAACTGCAGTCGTCACGAAAGCAAGTACGGTCAGGAGTGCAAGGGAAAACGCCTCATTAATACGGACACCTAGAATTCTCTCGAAAGAATGCCAAAGTACGTTTCCGCAACATCAACCAATGGCCCAAATATCAATGGCACTAGCCTAGAATTAGGACGTAAGAGGAATTTTTCGAGACTGAGAGGCAATAAACATTTCTGGATTCAGCATGAAAGTGTTCTAAACGGGCCTGAGGGCTCCTTCAAATCATATTGCAATCTGGGGAAATTTAAGCATCTATCTATCTATCTATCTATCTATCTATCTATCTATCTATCTATCTATCTATCTATCTATCTATCTATCTATCTATCTATCTATCTATCTATCTATCTATCTATGATTCATGCCCGCATTGCCGGGCCTCGGGATGCACGAATGCGCCAGATATGATTGAATGTTATAATTTACAACCTATTTAAATTAAGGACCAACCAAAACCGATTTTGAAAATTTGATGATCCGTTTTTCCGAGAACGAAACGAACTCTCTGCCCGGCATCGACGGCGAGCTGCGGTTTGGGCTTCTGTCTGCACAGCTGTCTGTGCAATATTTACCCAAGTTCTTGGGACCGAGTCTCCATAAGTGAGCCGAAATGAATATCGCGTAAAATAAAGCAACAAGAACAACAACAAAGTGACCGCATAAGGCGAATTCCAATAATGGAAGGTAAAGGAGTCATAAGTAGTTCGTGTTCTCAGTTTCAGTTTCAGTTTATAAGCATGAGTTACATGAGCAGTTATAAGCATGAGCAGTTATAAGCATAAGTTACAGAATACTTGTATACAGATGAGGGTCCCAGAGTATGAATACTGAAAACGGGACCCTCAGTTAAAAACTACAACAAAAGTGAGTTAAAACAATTGGCAGAAGATGAGCAGGTGGTAATAATAATCATTTACAAGGCAAAAGAAACAGCAACATGCCAGAATAGTTGAAATACAAATGAGATAATAGCAATACAATAAAATAAAAAGCAAAATGCGAACTACAATATACAAAGCAATGCAACGCAAAGTCAAATACAACACGAACAATACGTAATAAAGTAGAAAAAGTGCACAAAAGAAATGAAAACAACTCATGCAGGAAACAAAAATAAGCGCAAATAAAATAAGTGCGGACAAGTGAAAGAATATTTATACGTTAACTAAGTTGAGTAATCAGCAGTTAAAAGGAAACATTTTATTGATGTTTTGAAAAGTGAAAGCGTGCGCACAGATTTAAGTTCGACAGGTAAACTATTCCAAAGTTGAATAGTAGAGAATTTAGATGTTTTCTTACGGTAACTAGTATCCTTGAGGGAGCTACGTTCAATATATTCAAGGGAGAGCTGGGAATTAAGTAACTTATAAACATTATACCTTTGTTGTTCTGAAATAACTTTTTAACAGATAAAATTTTGCGCTCATTAAGCAGGCTAAAGGCATCTGAACGCGAAGAGCTGCACGTTATTATGCGTATTGCTTGATGTTGTATATGCTGGATGGAATGAAGAGAACAATCCTATGTATTACCCCAAGCGCCATAGTTAATATGAGAATGGATAAATGCAAAGTAAAGTGAAAGCAATGCAGGAGGTGAAAAATACTGGCGAGCCTTGATGAGCGCACGGATACGGAAGGCCGACTTCTTTTTAATATGAATGATGTGAAGATGAAACTTCAGATGGCTGTCCAATGTCACACCTAAAACTACGGCAGAGTCATTCATGGGAATAAAATGATTTCTTATGATAAGGAAGGAGAATCAATTAAAGGCCTTTGGTGTGGATGGAAAACCAAAAATTTAGTTTTAGATGGATTATTAACTAGTTCGTTAATGTTACATCATTTAATTTGGTGATCAAGTGACATATTTAGCTTATTTAGTACTGAATGCATGCATTTATCAGGTACAGGTATAGCTGTATCATCAGCGTACATTACATAGTGGCATAAATCAGTGACGTCCGGCAAATCATTAATATAAAGGGAAAAAGCAGTGGTCCCAAAATCGAACCTGCGGCACTCCTTGGTTAGTTATTTTAGGAGGAGAGAATGTTTCACGAGCGTAAACCACAAACTCTCGGTCACTTAAATAATGCTTTAAAAACGTTAGAGCAGGTCCAGTGATCCCATATGCTTCTAGCTAACGATCTTGAATCCATCTTGAATTTTTTTTCCGAAAACCTTTAGCGCACAAACACACGACCACGAAGAGTAGAACAGAAAAGGACGAGCGCCCTTGTTCTACTCTTCGTGGTCGTGTTTGTGCGCTAAAGGTTTTGCGAAAAAAAAATGGATATGTTCCAACTAGGCCGACTCACAGTTCTTCATCTTGAAATGTTTTGCAGCGTAAGCTGTTATGAGATCACAACAACGGCCGTTTTTGGCGCCGTAGTTGTCCGCCGCTGCCGCCGGTGTCCGCCGGTGTCCGTAACCACTATCGCGCTATTTTAGAAAAAAAAATAACCCGGACCGAGGAGCTTTCGCACAAGCGTCTCTCCGCGTGGTAGTCGACCATTCAACCACTAATATACGCCTGTGCTTGAAAAATCACCGCAAAAAGAACTACACAGGCATAAACCCTGCCGAGGAGCCGCATTAACAATTGTAATGTTACGTTGCAGAATAGTAACACGCCACTACGCGTCGCGGAAAGTGGATTGCATAACGTATGCGAGTTAATCATTTGAAAGAACACAGGAGTGCATGCTTCGTAGCTCTGCACCCATTACACAGGCATCATCAGCATCATCATTATGAAACGATCTTCTTCAAGTTTTGGGTCATCATTATTACGAAGCGCTGCCTCGTGGAGCAGTTTTGTCGTATCGTGCCATGCCTCACGCGACAGGCGACGTGTGTGCCCCGACAGCAACCAGACTTGGCTCTTCGATGTTCCTGATGGCCCGGTCACTTGGCCAGATCTCCAAGCATTTACAATGGCCTCTAAGAAGGTCGCTCCTGAAGCTTACGCTGGCACTGTCCTGCGATACCGCGCAGGCCTGGATTTTTTTCGTTGAAGAACGCGATTCATTAAGAAAATAGTTTCAACATTGTGTCATGAATGTGTAGCCGTGTTTCCTAACCTTTCTTCCACGAAACACAAACACGTGATCTTTGGGATGTAGATTGTTATTCGCGTATGTGTAACATTTCGAAAATTTTCCCACAGATATTTCAAAATTTTCCCACAGATATTTCGAAAATTTTCTTCCATCGACCTCTGAATTAATCGAGCCTCAGTTTTAACCGTAGAAAAGATGTTTCTACAGTACGCGAACCGTACTGAAAATGCTTGCCGTATTTCATCGTTAAATTTTGAGAAATGCAAGTACTGTGCTCACAAAGAACCACGTGGATGAATTTATCTGGCAGGAGTAACATCGTTATGTTCGCGTTTTCCTTGAGCCTTGATGGGATCAGACACTGAACCGGCTGAACTTTGTGAATAAGCTTTAGCAGGGGAGCTGATGTGATGGGATCGGCCAGCCGCTCTGACATGGTCTGTGGACGCGAATCGACAGACGGGCGCATTTTCGACAAATGTTAGCCATATAAAGAATAACTGAACCCATTATATCTTTGGTTCACTTAAGGCATGATTGAATCCTTGGGTCGAATTGACATCAGGTCCTTTTTAGTACGCATATTGCGCTCTTGATTCGTTTTTATTCTGAACTGGTTCCCTTAGTTCAATTTTATTTTGAGCATGAGTCACTGCAGTATGCCGTCCACTGCCCTCAGGATCGCCACATCGCTGTAAAATAGTTGTCCTACGCGTCGCTCTGGCCGCTAACGTAATCCGTCGGAGCCTAGCCATATACGTTCGCTACAAAAAGAAAAGAAAATACCTTATTCAAATGAACAAAGCGAAGTTACGCTCTTTCGCTGCGGGGAAATATCCTGGCTGAATTCTAAGTACTACGCCCACACGGCGAGGGGGGGGGGGGGGGGGCTCGGTTTGTTATCACCGTCATTAATATGACTGGAAATATGTCTAAAAATAGAAAAAGAAGGAACGAGATTTAGGCATGCTGCGCAGTGGATAAGACAGTTGCGCAGGCTAGTCAGTAAGGCGCGTTGATGCTCTGGTTGGTAGAATACCACGCATCGGAGTACGAAGTGCCAACAACAAAGAGCTTTATTCACCTTAGCTCTGTTATATACACTTCAATCGAAACGGTAAACAAACAAATGCGAGAAAAACCGCAAGGATGAGAACCGCAAAAATGAGAAGTGTGGAACACGATGCACAGCTGAACAACAAAAGTACCCGCTTTCCCTATCGCTCTTTTCCTGGGAAAAGCGAGTGGAACACGTTACAGCGCTGTGACTGTTTTGTCATGTTGCTTTGGTTTCTTCTCGTGGTCGTTTTACTAATGTCCACGTGTTTGTAAGTTTGTATGCAAGGACCTCATGTAGACCAACTCATTCGGGTGCTTGTGGTCCCCTAGTAGATTGTAGCTGTCTTGTACAACTGCTTCAGCTGCTGCTTAATGACTTTTCCATTGACGTTCCTTGGCAGCCTCTCAACGAAAACAAGGCCACCGTGAAGGTGCTTGAAGGATTCCTTGTTTTCTGTAATAAAAAAATAATAGAATGAGCACACCATTCGCGCCAGGAAGAAGTAGCAGGTACCCTTTGTTCACAATCACAGCTTCTATAGCACATGCGAAAAAAAAGCTCTTATGGTTTACTGTAGTTATCTTGCCAATGCAGCTGAACAAAGCCGAGATGATCAACGGCAATTTCCACGTAATTCAAAGGAAGACGCCCTACATTACTGTGCGCATGATGAAACAAACTCCATCCGCCCTAGGTGCGTCAGGGCCAGTATGGCAGGAAGATGCGCTCATGTCTTCAGAGCAAATGATGACATTTCGCTTGAGATAAGCTCGATTGTGGGTTTTAAGCAGGCCTTCGACAAAGGGGAACTGCGGGGGTTTGAATAGCAAAGCATTTAAGCTTTTCGTAATTTATCGTGCCACGATATATGACCTTCAAATAGCCTTGCTTCGCCACCAAACGACGCTACATCTAGTAGCATAACCTCGTGAGGCCTCGACACCATGCTGCATCACGCAACATGATGTCACAAAGACACGCCACCGAAATAAGCAGAAGCGGAAGATCAAGATGAGCAGGTAGTAGAAAAAGACGACGACGGTACATCTACCAGCATAGCCTTGTATGAATTTGAGATCTTTTCAGATCACGTGACATGACGTCCCATCGACATATGACCGGAAGATGATCACGTAGCATGCCGTCTCAACGACGCGTGACCGGAAGACGACGAAGATAAATAAGAGGATGAAAAAAGATGAAGATGGAGAAGATGGAGATTCGAAGCAGAGCTCTTAGCCATTCTTATAGCCATTCTCAAACTTCCTGCACAAAATTCGCCAGTTGTTATAGTGACTGATTCGCTTTCGGTATGCACATCACTCGCTTCAGCTTCTCCTTCCAAGTCTTCTGCTCTAAACGCATTCACTTCATTAATTCCTCTCCACGTGCGTGAAATACGATTGGTGTGGGTGCCAGGCCATCGTGGAATATTTATAAACGAGATGGCTGATGTTCTCGCGCGGTGGTCCCTAGATGGGCCAGTAATGTCCGTGGTGCCTACTACTGCCTTTGTTACTTTGTCTAGATTTCGTAAGTACTCCTTACTTCAAGATTCTTTAAAAATGAAGTTACCTATTGAAGAATATGGGCATCTTTCTTTTGTTTGGGATAATAAGTGGTGTCCCTCCCGTAAACTGGAAGTGGCAATAACAAAATTTCGCTGTCGTATCCCTCCATTAAATTTTTATTTACACAGGTCTGGTCTGGTGCCATCTCCGCTATGCTGCTATTGTCAAGAGCCTGAAAACACTGATCACTTTTTAATTACCTGTCAGCGTTATAGTAGTCAGAGGAAAAGGCATTTCGAAATTTCATTCAGGAACTTAAAAAAAAATGACAGCATATCCATGGAGTGAATGATGATGAGTGGGCGAAGCTCGGGATGTTCATCGTAGATCGTGCCGAGTTCCGGATTAATTTAGTTAACGCGCATGCTACGAATCCTCACGGTTCAACTATGCACAATGCACAAGTGATATCTCCCACCGGCACATCATTGCAAGTCAAGATCCAGTGCATATATATATATATATATATATATATATATATATATATATATATATATATATATATATATATATATATATATATATATATATATACAGGGTTGCTGGTGAACGCTTCTCCAACGCGAGCAGTCGGTATTTCTCAATCAAGAAACTCGCTAGGAGACGCTGCCTGCGCCAACGTTGTCTCTCGCGTTTGCCGGGGCAGTGTCGAGTTTGCCGGGGAGCGCGTGGCTCCCAGCGCTCGCGGCGAGGGAGCCTTGTTTACCTTGGAGGTAAACAATGGCTGCTACTGGGAATGAGAGACAGCAGAAGTCGGCTTTTAGCTAACACTTACACTTCTACTTCTACTAACGTTTACTACTGGAACGTGCCAATGGTGCTAATGGGGAATGAGAGACAGAAGAATTCGGCTTTTAGTTAACGCGCACGCTGCGAATTTTTTATTGTTCAACAACGCACAGGAGAAATCTCCCACCGGCACCACCTTGGAGGTCAAAGCGTAAGACTGGTTACATACTACGACACGACGAGGGACGAACGGGTGCCGCCTTAAGGAGCTTCGCCCCTAAAATTCCCCTGAATTCTCAGAATATTCTTTCCTTTCGAGCGTCCTCACTAGGTTACAGCAACAGGAACGTCTGCTTAGCCATGTGCAATTTCCTTCGTGACACAAGAAGAATTCGTTGCTAATCAACTTTCCAACCAAAACTTCGTACCTCGAAATTGCCGCCACTAGTTTATTGAACCTCAAATTATTTTATTATGGTTCATTTGTATTATAAATAGTCTATCACTCTCTAACATTTCATTCTTCCTTACCGATTCCTTACTCTTCCTTTGTTTTAGCTCACTTTTTTTTTTCCTTTTTCTTTATATTAACCGCCGGCTTCATGGCCAATCCCCCGTAGTGAGCAAGAGCCAAATAAGAAGGAGAAAAGAAAGAAAAGAAAAAGAGATGAGCAAGTAGTAGAAAAAGGGTGGTGGTCGTGGTGATGATGACTACGGCGATGACACGAACCAGCCAATCGCCCATCAGCTTCGCTAGCATTGCACCATTTCTGCAAGCTGGGCTAAAGTTTTTCGGAGGCATCTCGAGACTCGGAGCCAATGCACAGCTAGAGGATGCAACTCCTCACACGGGTCGCAGGTGTGCTTCTAATTGCCTGTAAGGTCTTCAGACCCACGAAAAGAACATCGTCAGCGGCAGTCAACTTGAATTGATCGAGTCCGAGGATGAGTGCAAGGAACACAGGTAACGCGCGAGCGGGCACCACAGCATGCGTATAACCGAATAGAAAATAATAAGATAGCGCAACTATAAAGAGAAAATGATAAGCTGAGAATGACGATAGGCAAGCTCATTAAGGAAATGGCATAACTTAGATGCACTCCTCAGATAACTGCAACCAGCTTCTTTTAGCAGCGGTTGCAAGCAATCAGATGTCCTTTGTCCCATGGACGACACCAATGAGCAAGGGGATAAGGGGAAACGTACGCCCAAAGAGTAGGCCGTAGCAGCATGTGAACAAGCGCATACCAGGGCAAGATCAAAAGTCCGAGAAATGCTCGCAGCCCTCAGCGAGAACGTAAAGCAAGTAAACGAGAGGCTGACGCAATTTCAGTCAGCTATGGAAGCCATTGAAAAGCGCACTTCACAGATTATTCAAGATGGAAGAATATCTTAACGATGCGGTGGTTCCAGCTTTCGATCCCAAGGCCCGTACAACTCTTGTACGATGCACTGCTTCGAACGGCATCACTACGCTGAATAATAGACCGCAGTCTAACCAATATGGCTCTACACACTAGTCAATTTAAAATGCGGCAACGGAACTTGAGTAGTTACCAAAAAATAGAAAGGCGTCCCTGCTGCAATTTATCCAACCCCACCCAGAGAAGCCGCATGTTATCATACTCCAGGAAACGCCCACCCCCAACGTCGCCTTGCCCGGGGAGGGACGTTGGAACCTTAGTAACAGGAATACGGACATCAGCCATGATCTTAAGATGAGTCGTAACACGTCTGAGTACATCATGACGGAAAGCCTTCCAAACTCTACATCTGGTAGCTGATAATCAGGATAGCATCTTTATTCGTAATGCGCCCAAAGAGTTGCTAACGATTTCCCAGACGACAAAGTGGACAGCCGACTGGCGCCCATCATAGAAGCTAAACGATTTCTACTTTACCTATGGAATGGTCAGCGACTCAACCATAATTTGAGAAAGAAAATTGCCGAAACTTACCGAGCGATAAAGGGGCACCGCACAACCCTCTCCAAGGAAACGTGGGACGAAGTTTGCAACTCTAAAGATGGCCGAATGAGAAAGGGAGGAACCTGGAGTGTGCGGAAGCAGCTGCTAGAGGAAGCCAACACGAAATCGAATCAACGCAGAACCTTAGGCGAAATCCTCCACGTGACGCAGAACAACTCATAGTCGGAAGTTATTGCTCAGCTCGTGATAGATATCTATTTGCGGAAGACACACACCAGCCACTTCCTGCTCGACTGAAATGTGCGGGACCAAGCAACGCGACTTTAAATGCTGACATTACAGTGAAGCTTTATACGACCTCAGCGGAAGATCTTCTCCGGTGACCGAGAGGACAACGAAGAAGATACTCCGCTATCCGGATGAGAACTCCATATAGTACTTTATTCAAAGAATTAACGACATGTGAAAAAGCGCCGATGTTCCTAGCAAACGGAAGAACGTCAACACCATTGTAATCCCATAAACGGGAAGCTCCCTGGCCTCGAAAATCTACGACCACTCTCACTCACATCATGCGTGGAAAAGTTGCTGAACATGAATCGGTTCTCTCGATATCTGGAAGGGAACGAGCTTTGCCCTCACACGATTATAGACATCTGACCTGGTCTATCTATCCAAGGTGCAACGCTCGTACTCAAGCACCGAATAATCAGCTTGAAGAACAGGGATACGAGACCAATACTGGCACTGGATATGAAGAAAGCTTATAAAGTTGGGCTTGTTGGTACATATCAAACACCTAAAGCGCAAAAGGCAAGGGACGAGACGAGTAGACACACTGCGCTAATCCCCCCCCCCCCCCCCCCCGCCCAACAACTTTATTGTGAAAAATGCACACACTATATACCAAAACCGTGATGTCACGACCGTGCCGGTTCAACGCAGGCGCAAGTAGGCAATCTCTTTTTTTGATACATGTATTGAAGGGGATCTAACACAGTAACGCCCTAATCTAGCAATTTTCTCAGCTTCTATGATGTCCCTAGTGCGCTTATCTTTGCTTTTACCAACTGAGACACATTTATCAAAGAGCGGCCTCCAACCTGTACACTTATTGCAATGTTTTACAAGTTCCCCGTCTTCTTCTTTATTTTATACATTGCACTTGTGCTCTCGAAGGCGATCAATAAGGCAGTGACTGGTCTGGCCTACTGTCGTCCACTTGAGAGAGGAAGTTCTTAAACGACGCTTTCATTGCAATTACCCAACGGAGTATACTAAAAGCCGGGGATTCAAAACAATCCTGGTCGCAGTCAATAAAAATCAAGAAGTCCTCCACGTACACTAAAGACTTTTACGACCTGCATTGTGTCTAAGGTGTCTTTAACGGGCTTGTCAAGTTTTGCTAGGAAAAGGTCGCTTAGTATCGGCACGATACGCGAACCGATACACATCCCTTCCTACGTGAACGATTTCTTGATTTTTATTGACTGTGACCAGGATTCCTTTCAATCCCATTATAATCACCGTTCTCAGACAAAAGTTTAACCCGCTCGCTGTAGCTTTTGAGATGCCCACCGATAATAAGCTGATATTTCTGGACGTTAGCCTCATGTTTCACCCCAGTCATACTCGTTAGATGTACCCACGCAGCAACAAGCCCCTACTGCCCTTCAATTCTGCCCATTCCAACCTCGTAAAAGCAGCCATCGCCAACCTATGTTTCCATAATGGCCTGGAAAAATCATGTCCCCATCTGATGCATGCAAGTTTTCAGCAGCAATGTAACAGCCTTTCGCTTTGTGGCTATGCTGGCCATCTTCAGGTCTCAGTTGCTGAAGTGTTTCCAAAGAAGTTAAAACCTGACAAGCAAGCACGTGATCGCGGTGCTGTTCAAAACAAAAATCGGTTGTCATATCGTATTTTCGCATTCTGTCCCATATTCTTAAACGCATTGTGAAAAGATTATATGTTGCACTTGTCTTTTCAGCCCCTGGTAAGTTTGATAAACTCTGCAATGTAAACATTTCCCCAGAATAACCTGGTCTGATTTGTCATGAACGATGTCCAAATGTAATACCGAAAGTGATTTAGCTAATTCCTGCCTTACATTTGGACTTTCAGAACTTGTCTGCGGTCCTACAAGAGAAACCAATCGCTCATCAAGCATCCTCGACCTCTTACTAACGTCCCAACCAGAGAAGCTTTCATCCGTTTCTTATTTGCCTGCGTTAATTGACCACGCTGTAGCAAATGCTGCATTGCAATTGCAAACCAAAAAGCGTAAAGAAAAAGCTAACACTTTACGATAAAGGAAACTACGTGGCAATTAACGAGGACCTCGTAGCTTTTTATAACTGGTCCTGCCATGATTTTTCGCAGCGCTCCGTCGAAACAAACTCGCGTGTTTTTAAGAACAAGGTGCATGATCTCACCCGTACGTAGATCCCTACTGTAATAATAACAGAACGACCACAGACCCCGTCATTTAGTGCGAAACTAAAGCTTCTAAAAATACAAAGAAGCATCATTACCGGTCTGCTAAATTATTGAATACAGTGCGCGCCCGGGAAAAGTACCGAACCACCGAAAAACTGGTCGAATGACTTGCCACCAAAGCCAAACGTGACTTCTTTGCTTCAGCATTACCGAACATGCTAAAAATTAATCCCGAACAATTCTGGACATTCATGAACCCAAGCACTTCTAAAACATTATCACTGTGTGACGAATACAATAGACCCATTCCCTTAGATAACACTGCACGTGTGTTAAATAGCGTTTCATGCTCTGTCTTCACCGATGAACCTGATAGTGAATTGCCCAACGTATCCCCGATTGAATGCCCGTTCATGCAGGGGATAACGTTTGAAGCGACTGGTATTCCCGCATTAATCGACAATCTAAAGATGACGTCATCAGCCGGCATAGATGGCATCAACACTAAAATACTGAAGAGTACTAAGCAAATCACCAGTGTGATTCTCTCATTTCATTTAATTTTTTTCCTTAAAGACCATTCTTGGGGGGTGTTACATAAGGGGTGGGTATGCGTGCATATAAGTTATACAAAAAAAACCACATATGTTAACTGCGCGACAGATCATGTGTTACACTTTGCAGGACTAAAGTCGGAAAGGTAGTGGCGGCAATGCTGTGGGAAAGGTCTTCCATTCAGATGATGCACCTGGAAAGAAGGAGCCAGAAATTGTCGTGGTGCGGCTGTGTGGTCTGGTGACTTGCAAGGCATGACCGGTGCGGTGAGGTAAGCGGGATGGATAGGTGATAAAGTCTGGGTAGTCACGTGAGTTGTAATAGAGCTTGTGGAACTGAGCTGATGTGGCAATGCGACGACGAAGTGCGAGAGTTAATAGGGATGACTTTTTTAATGATGACACACTGACACGATACGAATATGAAGAATAAATAAATCGTACCGCGCGGTTCTGTAATGCCTCAAGTGAATTGGTTATATAAACCTGATGCGGGCTCAAAATGGCAGCGGCTTACTCATGCTTTGGTCTGATGATGGATTTATAGGCTAGCAGTTTTAATGTTTAGGAGAGTGACGTCAATGCAGTTTTAGAAATCCTAGGAATATGTTAGCACCAGTGATTATGTTCGTGACATGTGCAACCCACATTTAATGATGTTACAACGTTACACCTAGGTACTTGTAGGATCCCACTCTGTCAAAAGCAACGTTACCGATTGTGTAAGGGAAAGTTAAGGGGTTTTGATGACGTGAGAAAGATAATAATTTATAAAAAGAAGAGGCCGATGAGACACATTATCAAACGCTTTCGCGAAATCTAAAAAGATGGAGTCAGTTCGTTGATTAGAATCTAAATTTAATCGTAAATCATGAAGGAAGTTAGCTAAGTGAGTTTCACAGGAGAAACTTTACTGAAACCGTGCTGCGAACAATGAAAAAAGTCGTTTGAATCTAGGAAGGCCATGATTTCTGAATAATTTACATGCTTGATGATTTTGCATGGTATGCTTGTTAATGATATTGGACGATAATTTAATGGTGACTGCTTACTGCCAGATTTATGGATGGGAACGAGCTTTCCCAGTTTCCAGTAGCCGGGTAAGTGACCATGCTGAAAGGGACTGGGAACACAAAAGACACAAGTAAGCAGCAGAAATCTACTTCGTATTCAGTAAAAACTTTGAATTAGTTTCGTTAAAACCAGCTGATGATGTGATCTTCGGATGTTCTATACGAGACATTATACTATCCATGGAAAATACAATGTCAGGCATCGGAAAGTTCACTGGAAATATGCCTAGATTTTAATACGGGTGGAGGCACGGCATGATCATGAGTAAACACATCCTGCATATTCCAGCAATCACTTCCTACTGGTATCCTCCCATAGGATTGGAAGGTGGGCAAGGTCATCCTAGTGCCCCAAAATAAAAAAAAAAGTGACCCGGCTTCACCTAGAAACTATCGACTAATCTCCCTAACAAGTGTATGTTCAAAATTACTTGAACATATTCTTCATTTGCGCATTGCGAAGCTTCTTATCTCTGTTAATTTCTTTCATCCCAGTCAGCATGGTTTTCAGAAAGGCCTTTCGTGCGATGCTCAACGAGCTCTGTTCATTAGCGACATTAGCTCTAACCTTGCTGCAAACACTCCGGTAGACGCCCTATTTCTGGACCTTGAAAAGGCCTTTGATAAGGTACCACATAACCGTCTATTTCTACAACTTTCGCCCTTAAACCTTCATCATCATGTCTTCAAGTGGATACAAAGCTTTCTAAGTAGCCATCAGCAATTTGTCTGAGTTAACGAACATTTTTCTCCTCTCGCACCCGCTACCTCCGATATGCCTCAAGGCACAGTTCTTGGCCCCTTGCTCTTTCTCATGTACATCAACAATCTTTCAACTAACATTACCTCAAGAATTCGGCTGTTTGCAGATGACTGCGCACTATACCGTCCTAATAACAACAATAACAATGTTTCATCCCTCCAATCCGACCCTTGTCAAATTGAAACTTGGTGCCACAAGTGGCTGATGTCATTAAACGAAGGAAAAATCTCCCTTCTTACTTTTCATCGTAAGAAATCATACCCTACTCGCGATTACATGATATGTGGCTCTGCAATATCGTCTGTTAGCACCTATATGTATTTAGGAATTAATATCACTCCCGATCTATCATGGCACTCGCACATATTAAGCATAACAATTTCTGGAAATCGCGTTCTTGGTTTTCTACACTGTAATATCCGTTTAGCACCCTCCTTTCTCAAACTTCTGACCTATTGCAGTTTAGTCAGACCCAAAGTCGAGTATGCATGTGATCTATGGCATCCTCACCAAGACAACCACATTAACAACTCGAATCTGTCCAAAGCCGTGCCGTCCGCTTCATTTTTTCGGATTATTCCTACTCTTCCAGCCCGTCCAAACTCAAAGCCCAAGCCAACCTTCCGAGGCTCTTATCACGCCGTCAAGTCGCCCGTCTTTCTCTCTTGCATAGGTTCTTTTATAAATCACCTCAAACAGATCTCATTCTCTCTGCGCATAGTTACTCAAGGCGGACAAACCACGAAAAGACCGTATACCCTTCCTGAAGCTCACACAGTCTCGCGTGCCTCTTCGTTTTTCACCGAGACATCAAGGGACTGGATTGACCTTCCCACTAACGCAGTGATGCAATGTAGACCAGTCATCTTCAAACATCAACGAAGAGCTGTTTTACTAGATAAGCCCACCCCTCATGTAAAACCCCTTCGTTCAGGGGCTTTTGGTGTATTAGTAATAAATAAATAAATAAATAAATAAATAAATAAATAAATAAATAAATAAATAAATAAATAAATAAATAAATAAATACAACAGACCGGCCTGTGGTGTATGACTGTAGAAAAAGCACCAAACTCCGTTGGGTAATTGCAAGGAAGGTGTCGTTTACCAACTTCCTCTCTCATATATGGACGACACTATATAGGCCAGACCGGTCGCTGCCTTAGTGATCGCTTTCGAGAGCACAAGTACAATGTAGAAAATAAAAAAAGAACAAGACGGGGAACTTGTGAAACAATGAATAAGTGTAGAGGTTGCAGGTCTCTCTTTGATAAATCTGTCTTAATTGGTAAAAGCAAAGATAACCGCACTAGGGAGATTATAGAAGCTGAGAAGATTACTAGATTACTGTGTTAGCGCCCCTTCTATACACCTATCAAAAGCAAAAGAGATTGCCTACTTGCGCATGCGCTGATCCAGCATAGTCGTGACGTCCCGGTTTTGGTATAGTGTGTGAATTTTTCACAATAAATTTGTTGGAAGTTAGTGCACTGTGTGTCTACTCGTCTCGTCCCTTGTCCTTTTTGCGCTTTAGGTGTTTGGTATGGAGAAAGACTTTGATAGCATCCTACATATGTTTATACTCAACATCATTTCGAACATCGGTCTGGGAAGTAGCTTTCAGCAAAACGTCGAGGCCTTTCTCAGAGGAAGGATGATCGCAATCTAGGCTGTGAACCTAACATCGGATACGATGAAGTTAGGCAACCGAGGCACTCTCCGAGGAGCGGTCAATCTCGCCTGTGCTCTTGAATATCGCCATATTTGGTCTCGCCAGAATACTCGAAGACACAGAAGGCATAGAACCATTTACGAGGACGACGATACGGTGTGCTGGAGGCAGTGACGGAGAAAGAGAACAAAGGCTATTCGAAGCCGTAAACGTCATGAAAGGCAGCTCGTCTCAACGGGACTCCGACACTCACCCAAGAAATCCGACCTCCTACTATACAGACCTAAGAGAAGAGGCCGCCAACATAAAACATGGATTGCTCCTGGGGAGAACGACGTAACGCTGAATGCCACGAGCGGGAGCGCCATCCGAGTCCTAGGCTTGGTGACAGAAGCCAATGGGTCCAGTAATCAAACAATTCTACGATCGCAAGGAAGTCGACAACGTTATCAGGCTCGTAAAAAGAGTAACTTACCGCTGACATGGGCTAAGAGATGACAGCGCCGTCAAGCTAGTCCACGACTTTGCACTTTGCCACTTCTACGTAGCAGTCATGCACGAGTGGCAGAGATCCGAAAGGAACAAGCTCAATGTATTGTTAAGGAAAGTAATAAAGGTAGCTGTTGGGCTCCTTATGTACACGGAAAATGAAACGCTAAATCAATCAGGGATGCACAATACACTGGAAGAAATTGTGGAGGCACTAGAAAGAGCTGAGTTTATTAGACTCCCCACCACGCGATCAAGAAGAGACATCCTCAAACGGATTGGCATACAAATTATAGGAATAGATAAAATCAGGGTGAAATTTCCAAAGATCTGCGGGAATATCGCAGTGATGTGTGTGCTAAGAAGCTCTCACCCCATTTATAACGTGGGCTTAAGGCAAGCCAGAGCCAAAGTCTTACTAAAGAAATCTTAAGAAATCCTGAAGGTCCCACGCGCGGTGGGAATCGGTGACAGACTGCTCATTAATCGACGCCACTTTTATACCGAAATGGTGAGCATTCACAGTGGTCTTAACGGCAAAGGGGAAAGTGTCAACTCGGCTTCCACGTACACCACAAAACGAGAAATTGCAGAACAAGTAGCGATCGCATGGACACATTTAGACCCAAAGAGATCTGCGAGCCACAGCGATTCCAGGGCAGCCGTCCGAGCATTTGCCAAATGCGTCGTCTCTAGGCAGGCCCTGGCAATTCTCGACGGAAAGGTCGTGAAACCCCCACACGATCATCTGGTTTCCTGCTCATATGAGAGAAATCAGCGGCGCTTCCGCGAACGTCGACAATTCTGCCCACAATGCTGGGCGAGGGCCGCCACCCATGCAGCCACAAGGCAGCACGATGCTGACGTTCCAGATTGCAGGGATTGCCTGCTGACGTACAACGAGCCTGCGAAACTTATGACGCAGGGTGCTCCCCCCTCTGCACAGTAAATTAAATAGAGCTCAGGCGATTACGCTAAGGCTCTTACAAAAGAGAACCTATCTGAACCCCCTATTAATCAGCAAGATATATCTGGAGTTCTTTACTCCTAAAACAGGCAAGAGATGCAACGCCCCATAGATCTAAGGCACAAGCTCTGGCACTGCTCCGCGTTACGCAGCGCCAAGGACAACACTGAAGAGCGGTGGGAAGCAGTGCTCCGCAGTCTCACATTAGAAATGCAGTTATGGGCGGTCCAATGGGCCCGCTAAGCGGCAGAAAGGCTATCCCTTTCGGTCGCAACGTGGGAGCGTCCCGCTTCGGGCTAGCAAACTAGCTAGACCTAATGAGCCAGAAAAAGAATTCTTTCCACCTATCCATATTCTCATATGGATCCTTTCCAATAGTACTGCAGAGCGGTTCTATTTGCTCAGACTCACCAATAATCTGAAATAACAAAATCAACGAGGTGCTCAAACTGAAGCCGGAACGGACAGACGCGTTGTGCAGCGTATGCGCTGACGTCACAGCCTCCTCGCCCATAGAAATATGAAGCGAACAGAAATATTGACAGATTACAGCGGCTTTTATAGCATGTTCGCAATCCGGTGCAAACCCCACTGAATTCCTGGTCAAGTGGTGATCGTCACCGCAATCTCGATGCCGCGTGGACTTACCAGCGACGTACGCCTTCAGCTGGCTGGCCATCCGCGCCGAAGCAGCCTTCGGATTTTTCAAAACAACGAACGCCGCTGGCGCGTCTCCATATTCCGTGAGCGGTATTCCCACCACGGCAGCGTCGGCCACGCACTCGTGGTTCTGCAGCAGCGACTCGAGCTCGGCGGATGAAACCTGCTGGTCAAGGCACTTGATCATGTCCTTCACGCGGTCCACGAAGTAGAAACGACCAGTTTCGTCATAGTACATGATATCGCCTGCACAAGAAGACCAAACTTTCTTAGACGCCTGCATTACGCAGCAGAGTATGCGCCCATGTCGCCACGTAGACATTATGCGCAATCTAAAAGCGCATCCACAGACCTCTTATGCTGTGAAACCAGGGGGTTGTGAAAATTGTGAAGCACAGTGCTTGTTGTGAGGAAATGCAATATAATTCGCGTACGTCGCAATACTGCGATGAAGTAATTGGGAAGCTAGGTCCGTCATTTCCCCGTGAAGTGAAGAGGAATAATGAGCTTGAGCGCACAAATACATCTGTTCTCAATCGCACACTAAGATACATTAAAGGATTGAAAGTTTCACGTGCCTCAGCTTCTGCTGAGCTGACTTCAAAACGGACAAGGCGGCAGATGACTTGTATTTGACGGTGTTTTTGTCCTCTTTTTTAACCAGGTACAGGCTGTTTCCGTTAAGTGGTGGAGACGGCAAAAAAATCCGCAATCGAACAAACTTGACGCTTCCACATCCCTCTGTAAGTATGACGATACGTCTACAAATGGACAATGCATTTAACTGTAAATGCCAAATGACAACACATATTGCACATATTGGAAACCATTTTGCAGCAGGTCAAACTTCTTTTACAACATTCTTAGTACAGAATGCTTCAAATAGAAATTAGAAACAGTGGGCGCATTTTCATAAGGAGTTGTGAATTAATTAACGCCTTTGGGAAGCATAATCTTAACATCTTAAAGCCATTTTTTTGCGGGCTGGTGTGGAAATATGACTGTTCCAAGTGTAGGTTTAGGCGCGAAGGAGGACATAGGTATAAGTTGGCTGCGTTCCATGTGAAAGCGTAATTTGTTTTACAGTATGAGAAACGACGGATTATAAAAAATTGTA
Organism: Hyalomma asiaticum; assembly: GCA_013339685.2. Classification (NCBI taxonomy): domain Eukaryota; kingdom Metazoa; phylum Arthropoda; class Arachnida; order Ixodida; family Ixodidae; genus Hyalomma; species Hyalomma asiaticum. The sequence continues at coordinate 38,105,826 of CM023486.1, forward strand.
TTGATATAGCACATTTAATCTAATGATTTCATATTTATCGAATTGCTGTTAAATTGTGCAGTAGTTGGAATGTTTCCAACAGAACAAAGAGCCCTTTTTGGGATAATAAAGTTGTTTATGGATCACTTAGTTCCGTCGGCTCGAAATAATTTGCGATAGCACAGATGTGACGAAAATAGCGTCAAACTACGTTAATACACGCTTACCCTTTGTTGGTGGGCTTGAGACCTCGTAAATATTGTGTAAAAGTAGTGCACGATCATTCCATTTCATATGTTTGTGTCAAATAAAAACTGAAAAGTTCCCTGCTAGAACAAATCCAACTGTACTGAACGTGATATTACAAGAATGAATAATCTCGCAAAGTTGGAATTTAGAGCTGGAACGAACAGCTTTTGTTTTATAGCAGTGTATTTGTAAAGGCTTTCTGTGCCCTGGTGTACACGTCCCTCTGATATTGTGTTAGCTATATTCATGAGATTATGTATACTGCTTTCGTATATATGGTTATATCAGCCACACAATTTATCGGTACAACTTATATATACATGGTCTACAAAAGCGGTCCCTACATGCTAGACTGGGAACTCCATAATTCACAGCTTGCTCACGGGACGAAGACGAAGAAATAAGAAGCGGAAAACAGGCGCTGACTCGCAATTACATTTTTAATAGGAAGACACGCGCATGCATCAAGGTGATGTGCAGTATCACCAAAAAAGTCAAGTAGGAAATAGACTTTGGTATCGTGTCTTGCAGGTGCTACTTAAATGCATAAATTATGCGTCTTTGAGCTACATTGACGGGAAGCTAACACACTGATCACCTTTTCTAGGAATGTGTAAGGAGTAAATTATTTCTCTTGCTATTTGTTGTTTATTACTTGAAAGCATATTCTTGCCGTGAAAGAATAGTGCGCAGCCGCGTTTATGTCAATGGCAGCCAAGGTATAACGGCTTTGTGTCAGACTGAACTTGCATGTGCAGTTAAACGGACGTTCACACATCTTATCTTCAGCTCTGGCCCATGCAGGTCCTTCCGCATGATAACGACAGCTGGTGAGCTCAGGCATCCTTGTAATGTGTATGGAGGAACATATGAATTTTACCGCAGTTACTATCAACAGCTTTGGTTTGCTTATATGTCTACACTTTGCGCCCACCGTGGCGAGCTTCCGGGGAGGCTACCCCAACACCGTATTGTTTACAATGGTTTTCAAGCCGTCTGCGCCACCATGTGAGTATGTGATATGTGAGTGTTCTCCTCGTCTATCAGCACCAGGAGCGGCGCACGCCAAGAACAGAGCACGCGTCCAAGCGAAAGAAGCAAAAGAGTAGCGGTAATGCCCTACGTTCGTTCCATTTCGCATAGATTTAAGAAAGTTGGGGCAAAGTACGATGTTCGTGTGCCCTTTTTAGCTCAAGTTATGTAAGGTTGGGGCCGCAGTCCAAAGAAGGAGAGAAGAAAGGAAAGTATGTAAAACAAAGCATATTGGACAGACAGGTTACTTCATTAATGTCAGACTACAGGAGCGTCATAATTCATTAGAACTAACCTGGCAAGGCATTGCTTTGAATGCGGCTGTACACCATTTTTTGTTGATACTAACCCATTGTTTTCTCACACTGACACGTGCACAAGGGAAGTTGCGGAGGCTTTTCATATCTCAAGAAAAGCTAGTGTTTGTGTAAGCCAACCTTCCGTTGCGTTATCGTCCAAAGAAATGGCTTTGCTAACCAAGGGTGAACACCGATAGGCAAATACACGAGCCCCCAGGGTGCCATCTGTTTTAGTAATGACACGTACATGTTCTCGTGACTTGGGCATGCGCCCATGAAGTATGTATGGCTTTAAAAAGCAGAACGTTTTCATCCAATAAACTCAGTTGTTAGACAGCGCCGTGTGTGTGTTTTCTCTGTCTCCGTCCCGCTTTGTAGCCCTGTTTTAACCATTATGTAAAGGCCCGCGCGGGACTTCTTTGCTTAGTGACCGGCAATACGTGCCTGCAACATGACACCTCCACCCCAGCCCCCACCACGAATTATTTTTCAGCCAAGGCAGCCCATATTAAGTGGGCGGAAGCGCCAGTGGGGGCTCAAGCGAAGTTCTGCCTCCTGTGGGTATAAGTACTGCCGGTACCGTAGCTGCGCCAACCAAGGAAAAAAGGAGTAAAGCAATCCTTACCACTCTTGCACCAGCCATCCTGATCTCGAAAAGCGGCTGTCAACTCGGGATTCTTGTAGTAGCCACTCATTACACTGGGCACCCTGAAATACAGCTCGCCGTTTTCGTGTGGTCCAAGCTTCTTTCCTGTTTCGAGATCGATTACCTACAAGCAGAGTGCGGTGTGGTATAGTCAGCACAGTACGCAGGTCGTCAAACATTGCACGTTATAAGGGCACTTGACATCGAAATCTACGTCATCGTACGTAGATCTGTACCATTAACCCCTGCTGTCAGAGGGTAATGACACAGATCCACTACTAAGTTGAGGTATGGGTGTGTGACGCGCAGAAGGCCGTAAATAAAATAACGGGATTGTCCCACGTGAACGTCCCATAGTTAAGCGAAATTTCGTACAAAATACTTGACTAACATTTTTCAAATATCTTTGGCGTACGTGACGCTGCATACGGTAGTCTTGCTGTGAACACGTCGCTAATGGCAAAGCTTATTTTTGTGCGGAAACATTTTGTGTGAAGGTGTTCTGCGCCGAGAAAGCGCTTTGTGAAATTGTTTCCTCTCTCAAATCGTTTCTCGTGCTGAGCTGTCAAGATGAACCGCTTCACTGTTATGATTTCCACTCAGTGTGGGTAGCCGTGCAGAAATATCCGTTCATAGACGGCAGGTCTAAGTGTCCAAAATATAGCAGGTAAGGTGCTACTGAAACCAACCAGCTCCCTCTATTAAGTTTCCCACCTTCAGCTCGACCATAGGTGCTGGGAAGCCGATGTTGGCAGCACCGATTTCATCCGTCGGTGGCGAGCAAAGCACGCTGCATGATTCAGACATGCCGTACAGATTTCGCAGGCAACGCAGGCCCGGGAAGGCGGCGCGCAGCCGGTCGGCCAGAGAGCTCGTCAACACCGTGCCGCCCACGTTGAGCTTGCGAACGGTAGGGAGGGTCGTGCCCGTTCGCTCCATGTCCGACACGTAATAGTGAAGGCGCGTCGGCACACTCGCCAGCGTCGTCACCTGCAAGGAAGAGAACATATTTCACATGTACATGAATTTTGTACGGCTCTGGAGGCGCTATGTTCCACTAGACAGACAGACAGACAGACAGACAGACAGACAGACAGACAGACAGACAGATAGATAGATAGATAGATAGATAGATAGATAGATAGATAGATAGATAGATAGATCTAAACCTTCGGTTCTACACTAGCAATGCCAGGTGTGTGATTTCGAAACTATGCATTGTTGGTCATTGCAGGAAGAGAGGATACTTCCATTGAACATTTCAATTATTGTATCACTGTATTGCCAGAACGCTGAAGCCGCCAATGTCAGACTCCTAAGCACGTGCAGTGCCCGCCTTTTCTCCTTTCTCCTCTTTCTATATTCCCGTTCCATCACCTCCAGCGCAGGGTAGCAAACCAGACGCTCGTCTGGTTATCCTCGCCGCCTTCCCTTTTCTTCGTCTTCCCTCTCTCTCTCTCTCTCTAATATGTTGCCACGTGAAAACACACCTTCACTGCAGATGAATGTAGAAGTAGATAAAACCGGACGGCACATACCCCCTGTGGGGATCAGCCAAGGTAAAGTACAGTAGATTCACACCTGTGTACGAATACTCACTGACCTTGTACTTGTTGACGTAGTAGACGAGCTCGTCGAAGTTGATTCCGGGGCTTACGATGACGCAAGTGGATCCGACGCATGCCGCCACGATGGTGAAAAGAAAACCGGAGGCATAGGTCAGGGGATACCAGGCCAATAGCACGTCGTTCTCCTTCTCTTCATAAGTCAGGCATGACCTGCAATGTTGTATTCACTGGGAATGTAAGTAGCTCGTTCAAAGGCGCCGCTTGCGTTGGGCTGCGCATGTACTTACGCGCAGCGATATAGATGGGAATCTGGGTGGCCCCATTTTATTATCCTCCCACTTCACCCACGTAAATTCGAAGACGATGATATGAGAGAAAGAATCTTACAATGAAATTTCTACAATCTATTGAGGGGAAAAGAGCGCTTATTTTTAGAAACACCGTAAAAGTGTACTTTCTTGGACCAATGTTGGCAGGTTCTTTAGACCACAAAAAGCCCTTGGCTAATGCCGCGTCCTGTGCATGATCTAACAGGATTCGTTATATTTCAAGCTCTATTACGGCAGTTTCGCGAACTTAGCTGCTTGCGGTGTTCCTCGGCTTCCTTTTTTATAAGGAAAACTCATTTCCAAGGCTTATACGAATATCTGGTCGTCTTGCAGTACCTCAGTAGTCAACTTCTGGTAAACGAAAGATGTGATGAGAACGACCGACGATGTCGCTCCATAAAAACACTTCTTAAAGGAGTACTGACACTAACTTTTGACATTCTCGCATTGCTGCTGTGAGTAAGAGCCCTTGAGTAGAGAAGCCTAAAAAGAGTACCGCCGTGCCTCGCAACGCAATGAATATAATTTTATTACGGCTCCCTTAAAACCCCACTTTCAGTTTCGATTTCGAGGGGTGGTTCTCGAGTGACGTGTCAACAAAGTCGGACGTAGTCTAGCTATGTGGGAACAGCAATTCGTGACGGCGTCGCTATACTTTTGTCGGCTGTGTACAGTTGTACTTGCGACACGCAAACAACGGTGATTTCACAGTCGTCCAGGGACTCTGACAGCGATATAGGGCCGATTTTCAAGATAGTGTGTTCATACATCATCATATTGCCCATCGCGCTGAGGCTGGCTTGCAGCTGCTGGGCGAAGAAAACTTTAAAATCAATGTAAAATATTTTCTACGTGTTTCTTGGCATCGGTGTGTGGAGATGCGTTAAGAATGCACGGCTATAAAACGAAAATGTCCCCATCCCACCGCCGGAAATTTTGTCAGTACTCCTTTAAAGTCCTCACATCGCTGAACTCACCAAGATGCCTTAGAGCAGCAATAGCATGCAAAACTGGGGTCCAATTGGAGATTTTTGTTCGGAACACAACTTGTTTGCTTGCTGCAACGTCACGAAGTGAGGGCGCTGCTCTCGTTGTGCGCGCTGCGGATTTGGCGCGACTGAGGGCGGCGCAGGCTTCCAAGATTGGTCCCTCTCCTTTGTTTGAGTGGGCACTGTTTTGCGACGAGGTGACCCGTAAAATATGCGATAACGGGAGGGCGAGAGAAGCCTATGGGAAAGCGGTGAATATCCCAAAAGGTTACGAGCATCTATCACTGCCTTCTTTAGGCAATGTACTACAAAACAAATCTTTTTTGCCACCGTATGAGTCAGGCTATTTCAAAGAAAGCGAATGAATTTTCTTTTCGTAAGCCTACACGCGTGACCTGCAGAGGAAACGTGGTTGTACAAAAACGTGGTCGCGCCCCTCTGCTTACGAGGTAAGCATGGCCCCGGGGCCGATGACATGCAGTGCAAAAGGAACAAAACCGAAGGCTCTTGCAAACGACGATCATTTATCTCGCCCCTGGGCAAGTTCTACGATCTTCGTATTGAAATAAGTAGAAAAATGCCACAACAGGAGACATAGGATCAGCGCCCGTCCTTTGTCTTCATCTGCCTTGCATCGCCGTCTTTTTCGCGCTGCTTTTAACATGCACAGTAAATTACAAGGGGCGACCGCAGGGGAAAGTGTGTCGTAGGCTGTGTATCTTAAGGGAGTTAAGTCTATGGCCTAAAGCAGGAGACGAATTACTTCAGTACTGCTCGCGTCGTTTCCGTTAGTAATCAATGCTATCAAATATCCCGGTGGCCAATGCTGTTGCCGAAACGTCTGGAGATCCCGAAGCAAAACCGAAAAGCTCTTCATACTTTTGAAATTGCTGGTTGTTGCTGACTTACCCGGTCATGTGAAGGTTGGCTACGAAGCTGTAGTGAGATATCTCAATGCCTTTCGCGTCGCCAGTTGTACCAGACGAGTAGAAGAGTGCGACTGTGGTATTCTTCGGGTCTTTCACCGGCACTTCACGGAAGTCGTCTTCGTTTAGTTCTGGAAACTTGTTAATGGAAATGAGGCCGTCTGCCTCGCCTGTAACAAAGATGCCCTAGAGAGAGAGAAAAGAGGTAACTGATGTGAATGTCTTCTGGCTTTGCTGAAACGTGCCATCAGGTGCGCATCTTTGAATTTTTTTTTAAGAAGTGCGTGAGAGGCAACTGTGTACATTGTCAATTATATAATAGTGAAAGAACGTATTGTTCAGAGCCTTATCATAGTGCTATTTCCAGTGTTTAACCTAATTTAGAGCATGTAGTTGCAGCTGTGCTTCTGCAGTTTACCGGTTATTACTCCCCGCACGCGCGCACGCAAACACACACGCACACAGACTGAGCGAGGGAGTGGCATAATGTCTTCTTGGAAATAGTGCTAAACTTGAAAAAAAAGGAATTCATTCTGTATCTGTGTATATAAGCAACGCATTTAGCCGAAACCAGTACGCCATTAACTTGTACAGACTTGCGGGGAAGGCGGAAATTCGGTGGGCAGTAGTCGTCAAAGTTCACGCACGAAATTACATCTTCGTTCTGTAGTGTGCATACTTCGTGATGGTAATGCGATCATAACGTAAATGCACCAAACTGTGGCTAGGGGCGTTGCGGATCTTAGTCCTTACGCAGCAGTTCAAGAGAACTTTAGGTGACGCCAACCAGAACGAATTCTCGCAACATTGCTTCGTTTCTGAAAGGGAAAATTAGCATCCACCTATTTTGTAGAACAAGGCTACAAGGAAATCCACACGGATTTCTCAGAAATCCGTATTGATCCGTAATTCTGAAATCCGTAATTCCTGAGAAATCCGTATGGATTTCCTTGCAGCCTTGTGCTACAAAATGGGTGGATGCTAATTTTCCCTTTCATAAACGTTACTCCACCTTGCGGGTTTTCGCAGAACTCATTTGCGTATATTGGTTCGTTTCGTGTGAGCCCAATGCTAATTCAGCGCTTACGTGGAACGTCTACTTGCCTCTCGAGCCGCACTGTTACGATGATGAGGACATGGTGGCTTAAGCGAAAAAAAAAATATAAAGCAGAAGCTGTTTATGTAACCGGCAGAGCCGAAAGCAGCACATGGACTGGAAACTCCCGAGCGAACAAGGTCACTTAGTGACATCTGTTGTGCCTGCCTGCCGCACACCCGAAATACATGGAACATCATAATTGCGACCACATGGCGCTGCGAAATGAAAGTGTAAAGAAGTAGAGAGACTACTACTACTCCGTCATAAATATCAGCCTATAGTTCACGGCGGTGGAAGGATGATGTTTGGAACCTCGTTGAAGCGGGCTGCTACGAATTCCGCGTCAGCCAGTGCAGGTCAATATGTGTGTTCTCACAGAATTATGTTATTGCTGAAGTTCTAGTGTCACTTATTCACAGCAGCCTTTAATATTTGGGATATGGGCAATTATTTCCAGTTGATCAAATGGAAGCAGGAGGTTGTACTCAGTGATCGTCAACGGATGTGTGAGACGGAAATGGAGCGGTAATAAATTGAAATCCAAGGCTAAAATGAGAGCGCACACTTTGCAAGGCAGAGACACTCGGAATTTGAAAGAGAAATAATGAATCTTGTGTTCTTGAGGGGAATCGCCAATTGTTCAAAGGCTCGCGTTTATCGTTGCATCGCAGTATGACGCGTGTCTAGCTATTTAGGCCTATGTGTCTATTACCGTGGCCAAACCACGGTAATAACCACGGAAACGTCTTTCGTTATATGCTGGGCGCAAAAGGTGCAGCATCTGACCAGCATCACATTTCTCATCTGAGGGTTACCTTATTAAGACGGTAATTGCTAACTATCATGCTAACACGTGGGCACAAGACGGCTAAAAAAGCAACCTAAACTAACATTCGTTTCGTGCCTTGTGTCCTGGTGAACAGAAGGAATGTTGGACAGTATCTATCTATCTATCTATCTATCTATCTATCTATCTATCTATCTATCTATCTATCTATCTATCTATCTATCTATCTATCTATCTATCTATCTATCTATCTATCTATCTATCTATCTATACAGGCACCTATGTTTTGTTTCTGTCCTGACTGTCCTGTCCACTAGGCGTACAACAAATGTGGTGTGTTAAGGCATACGCTTATGAGGTGCATGGTTGGTAGGCCCGGATATAAAATAATCCAGCAGATGTCACGCATTATGATAATCAGTGCCATGGGAAGAGGTCAGCGGAGAAATTGGCCAAATTGTTCGCAATTCATTCAAGTGTTAAGCATAGGATAATAATAATAATAATAATCTTTATTTCGATCAGTTCACTGACAGGAAAGCTGCGGGTAAAAGCTGCTCTTTGTAGAGGCAGCTTGACAAGAGCCCGCAGCTACCTTTGTGCAGTACATACAGCAGTGGCACGTATTGGCAACAACAACAACATCCTTGTGCAAATCGACTGGTTGTGTGTAACGTGGATTTTCCAAGAATGTCGGCAGCCTTGTGGTGCACTTTGCTGTCTATGCATGCGTATACATCTGTTTCGTCGAACAGAATTACTTTCCGCTGTACGCTGACGTGCATGTTATCAACTTCGTTTGTTGGTGTTTCCCAACAAGGTCGAGAAAAGTTGGACAGAAGAATGCAGAGGGACAGTAGCACGTGTGTACGTGGTTTGATCAAAATTTTAAAAGTTGTGACTTGTATTATATCGATCCGTTCATTGCACTCAGAATAGCATTATCTTTAGAGAGAAGTATGGAAACCCTCATTGATCGGTTAAGATTAGGTACTGCCTACACAAAGCATTTTCTACACAAAATTGGCCGTGCTAGAACTCCCGAATGTGATTGTGGGTTTCAAGACGAAGATATAACTCCCCTGCACCTAGAGTGCCCAAATCACGACGAACCAAGACATCGACTAAAAGCAGCTCTGATGACACTGGACCGTCGGCCATTCAGTTTAAGGAAACTTCTGGGCCCATGTCCGACGACGGCATTGCAAAAAGACGCATTGAAAGCACTAAGAACGTATTAGGAAGGAAGCGGCATTGCTGGACGTTGTCAGCGCATTTGGCGTTTTCATCTATTCCGCCTTTTTGTGATTTCTATGATTATTTGACAAGGTACTGTACCGTTATGTTATACAATGTCTAGTGATTCCGTTACACGACCACGTGGCCTCGCCACGGTGGTCTAGTGGCTATGGTACTCGGCTGCTGATCCGAGGGTCGCGGGATCGAATCCCGGCTGCGGCGGCTGCATTTCGATGGAGGCGAGATGTTGAGGCCCGTGTGTGCTGTGCGATGTCAGTGCACGTTAAAGAACCCCAGGTGGTCAAAATTTCCGGAGCCCTCCACTACGGCGCCTCTCATAATCAGAGCTGGTTTTGGGACGTTAAACCCCACAGAACAACAACAACAACAACACGACCACGTGCCTCTGGCTCACTATGGACGTTTTCGTGCCAGTGACATTCTTATTTATTTATTAGAGACCTTTGGTAGAAAGTACTGCCATGTGTTTGAACTTATATACGTATACATTGTGAATGTGTGTTTTTTTATTACTGTTTTGACGGTGCCACTGTTATTGTAATTATGCCAGATTGCTTCGCACACTGCTTCGCAGCCATGCGTGTTGAACGGACCAACCCAGGAGCCAAGGAGTAGCCGGCGCCTTATTTGTGCGCCAACATCTTCTAATATCATATCAATAACAAAATTGTTTTTATATTGCTACAAGAGCTGTTGCACAAAAGAGCAGGTACACTGACGGTACAGAAGCACGGTTACCTCACCTTCTGTTGAAGCTAGCTTATTTACAATATGTACTGCGTGCGAAGAGCCGCCCTAGGCGAATGGTAGCACGCTTGCTTGACACGTCAATAGGCGTGGTCTCGATTCCTATTTTTTTTGTTATTACCGCTAGTTTATCTGTGCTTGTCTGCTTGCTACATCTACGCTTGGAACATTACCTGAGATGTAGGCATAATAACAGGCGCGCTTGGTCAACCAACGCAAACTGGGGGGTGGACAATTGCATTTTCAATGTAAATACCTGGTCTGGAACGTCTGTTTGCTGGCGTGAATTTAGGAGCGGGAAGCTATTTTTGTTTTGAAGTATTCTATCCACTTTACCCAGTTTCGTTAGCTGATCCACGCACACCTCATGATAGTCATGTAGGCAATTTGGGACAAAGTGCGAGCGTGACGGTCCCCGTTTTCGATTTCCACTCCTTGCCCAACGTTAGCACACCCCACGCAAGGACATGTGCTGACCTGCAGCGTATAAAGCGACGTAGAGTCGATGAACCGTTTCTTACCTTGAGCTGCAGCTTCGAGTTGATTGCCATGATTTTCGGCACTAACTGTGGACTCGTCAAGACGTGCGTTGCTACACCATCGCTCATTTGGAAGAGAAGTTCATCTGAGAACAAATAAAGGAAACATATATTGGTTTTCGTTGGTGATTGATTTAGCACGCGGTCTCGCTGATCACCACGTAAATATTTCCGTGACGCTGGTATAGTTGCCGTGCGGTTGCTGTCCCGACGAAGACAACTACATTTGTCGAAACGTTCCTTCCAGCAAGATTGCCTCTTCTACGTCGTTATTTAGCGATGTGTTCAGCGTATGGTTAGGTCAATTGTTAATGAGGCAGTATCCAAGATGTCGCTATGATCAAGCCAGACGTCACTGAAAAGCACCTGTTATCTTGAGCCAGGAAAATCAACTCTACAGTTCCATTGACTTTTAAAAGAAACACGGGATTGCCTAGCTTCCACGTTGTGCGCAGACCTTGGCGCAAGAGCTAGCGAGAACACGGCCCATCTTGCGCATTGGACGCATGCGTGGAATAGTGTGCCGACCCTCGTCTTCTGCAACGGTTTACTGCTGCCTCTTGGCTTGATTATCTCTTCAACTCGCCCTTCCTGGTCAAGCGGCCATCATCAGAGATTGATTGATTAATCAGGGATTGATTGATTCACTGTTATGTACTCGATACAATGACCTGTTTTGGTGGCGGTTGTAAAGGCGCGCTGACTGTACATTGAGCAGTACAACGCCTCCATCAACGCTGGGCCTTTAGAGGTGAATAGTAATTACCTCTAAAGTCTTTATAGGTCTGACTGTTAAGAATGATTCGCTGTGAATATCGCTTAATGCAGGCTCTCGGATTGGGCAGTCCTTGGAGAACGTAGCGCTGAGCGGCTTAATGGATCTCAGAGCATGACCGAAGGCACAGCCGTCGTCTAATTGGCGCACGCACTGGAAAGGTTGTAAATATCGCCGGTTGTTGCGTGAGACCAAGGTGCTGTCCAGGCATAAAGATAGGACAGTGCGACCAAACGCGTTCTTTTATTTACAGTTATGGTGACATGTGCATTGCAAGGGTATCGGGGATTATCTATCGATTATCCATCAGTTAACTTGTAACTTTTCACAGATTTCTTTGTACCATGTTTGTTATTGAACTGTACTCCCAATAGAGCTTCAATTGCTAGCGTGCGCTCGTGTTGTGTGCCTTCCTTGTCGCCGTTTATTCCCCGCAGTTACCATTGTAGTGCGATCATTCGCCCTTTCGCATCTTGAACATATCGCAATGAACGACAGTGCAACAATCGAGAAAACTGTGGAATGATCACCCGGCTCTGTCATAGGCGAGGACCGCTTATGAGAGGGGCGCCAGCGTTAGGATAAAGCAGTATTATCTCTCCTTAGGGTGGGTGAGCAACATGTCCAACAGCGCTGTGCGGGCTTCAACGCTGCGAAGCGTATTCTCGCCACTGCGCTCTCTTGTAGGAGGAGCGCATAGCGTTCGTTGCCATATGGCAAGCCTGCAAACACATAATATTAGCGGAGTTCGAATTAATACACAAGCAAGGATGCGCTCAGCCTCTCCTGTTGTTGGCGCTTTAAGAATGTGCAACGGAAACTGGAAAGCTCGTAATTAAACTTGCAGCTACCTAACGTAGACAATTTCAAGATGGAGAAGCAGGTGAGCCGCGGACTAACATGGCAGGATTACGAATATTTGCCAACAGTTAATGCAGGGTTTCACTGGAGTCGGCAAACACGCGTCACCGTAATCACGCCCACCTTGCCCAAAAATGTAGCAAAAGAAGAGTTAAGAGTTAGTTTTGTTGAAGAAAGGAGTTTTCATGGCAAATCAACCAAAAGGAAGTTATTAATAATTCAACGAAATTACAGTAACTAATTAATTGTAATTTGATAGAATGTATAAAAGTTGAGGACCTAGACAGTAAAGTAAAAAGATTGTTCTAGCTTGCGCTAGTCATGCAACGCTTAATCAGAGTGAAGCTGGCCGGTTTGAAGTTGACAACGTTGAGGCTAGAGCATAGCTAGTGGCGTCGTTAGCATTGAGTCTTTACGTACTGGTGTATCTCATCCTATATAAGTCTGTTACCGTAGTAGTCATATTAGCATTCCTTCACTCAGGCAAATTATATTGTAATGCATCGGAAGTTTACGTAGTTGGGACTTACGTATAAGTGTGCTGTCTGTAATATTGCAGCTAACAGTTTGTTTTGCAACCAGGAATTCCTGTCTAGCTATTTTCTTGCCGATTTCACCCAGGGAGCCTAATTCGGGCAGTTTTGTTTTGTGAATAAAGAGACTCGAATTTTTGGCGCCATCCCGTAAAGACGGCTGTTCTTAGTATCAACAAGGGGCGGACAGGAATATGTCGAGGTGCAGGCGAGTACATATTTAAGAACAGACGCTCCGTGAAGCAAAGAGGAAGATAAGGGATGGTCACATTAGCGCATTTTAATAAGTGGAAATCCAAACAACACATATATTTAACAGAAGACGGAGGCTTGAAGTGAGGAAAGACGGTTGAACAAGAAACACTGATTAAATAGATGTACTTATATACGATTGTATCAAGGATGCTAGCCGGCTACCGGTCGCCGCTCAGTTTAAAAATAAAATATGCTGATAAAATTATGATAATATCCTTGGTAATAATCCCCATCACCATATACCGTGCGGTTTAATCTATGAATGACACGAACGTATGCCGCATCAGATGATAGGGCCAGTGCGAGAACACTGTACGAATTTTACCTTGATTCAAGACGGGGTTACAGAGAATCACCGATGCACCAGTGAATGTTATCGCAAACAGTGCTGTAAGGTTCTCAGCGCTGTTGCCAAGATGTACCGCGACACGGTGTTCTGGTCCAAGACCGTGTGCTTGAAAGCCTGCCGCATAGCGCTTCATGCGCACCAGGAACTGCCCCCTGGTCAGGCTTATCTGTTCGTCCACCTGCGTAGAAAAAACGCAACGTGTAACATATGGAGTTTTATGGAACTTACGAGCTCAAAAACTCGTTTAATGTACAGCCTTTTACCTGCGATGCTGTTTAGCAATGTTACGTCGTGAGGCCCTGTTCACTATATCACTCCTTTGGAAGTCGATGGTAGCCTTAAAGTCACCTATTTACAAGGACGTGTCTTCTAGTTCGCACACATAGCTTCAAGCTATAACACACGTATCTCCGTTTCATTGAAACACTTAGGTAGTTGCATTTCGCTGAAGCGGTACCACTTATGTTAACTATTACGCAATGCCTAGAGAAGGCGTCCTTGCGTGGTTCCCAAGCATCCACAGACCATACGTCTAGAGGAACGGTTAGTCTTTTAACTACGAAGTGCAATCCCTTAACATAATCTCACAGCAGCGGGAACAACGCAGCCGAAGCATTGCTTAACAAGTTAATTCTTCGTGTGGCGAAACTGGGGGTACTATCAAAGGAGAAAAAAAATTATGAACACAGCAACGGCCTTGATTGCGTTGGTCGTGTTGTCGAAAGCCTGTTTTAGTAGTCAAATACGTTCTCTACTTATGGAACAGTCTTTGCGCTCACTGGCGTCATTGCACGCGTTCACCGAATTTTCATAGTCTACACCATTCCTAGCGTGGGGCACGCGTTTTATGCTTGAATGCCTTTTCCTATAATATGGCCGGCAACACTCCACGTAGCTATGACATATGAAGGGCTGTCTTTCCTGAAGCTATACACCATATGTTTGCAAGTGAACAAAATTTCAAAATGTCAAGCGTCCCAGTAGCTAGCGTTCTCGAGTGTAAAGTGACTGTGTTCCTTTTCTGGCTCAAATAAATGCGGGCGAGCATGTTTCGCGCTACTGTAATCGCGTATATGGCAGCAAGGATGAATTTACGTTAGGTGACAATGCATTTTTGCCTGCCTTACCTAATCTAACAATCAAAAGAGACAAAGTATAGTTGTGAAAGTACTTACGACGGCTAGCTTTTCGGGTTGCATAGATAGAAATTTGCTGATGGCAGTATAGACTGAACATGTTGGAATAGTCGACTTTGGGAAACGGCGAATACACAACTCCATCCTCAATGCGCGCCTTCATGGTTCCACTGGGCGGAGTGTGAGACGTCCTCCTTGAAGTCTTCTTAGCTAGGGAGGCCAAGACGTAAGCTGGCGCCGATGCTGACGGCTCTATATCGTGAGCTGCCCGATAATGTATTCTTCGGATTTTGCGGCCACTCGAAGAGTCCGAATGCAAGGTAAGCGATGGGCGTTGGTCTTTTATGCAGTGGGCGCAACTTCGAGATAATATTCGTCGCGGTTGACCGGTCAATGCTGCTGTTTGGAGTGCGTTTGCACTCGATGATTGAGCAACGGCATGGAGTACCTGTGCTGCACTTTTCTAACTTTCAGAAGCAGAGCCTCGTGGAACAAAAAAGGGAGCGTTTTTAATATTAGTCTACTTAGCATTTGCCTCGTGCATTTCAATGTGTTTGCTTATGCCTCGTTAGAAAGCGTATCCCCCACGACCAATAGCTACTCTTCATTAATAAAGAAACTACGCTTTTTAAAGACAACAGTCGCCAGGGTATTACATAGCAAAACTACAATGTGGCTATGAGGAAGGCGGTAATGCAACCCGAGGATTAATCTTTTACCACCTGGGGTTTTCCAACGCACATGTCGATCCGAATACACGGGTTTGCTTCGCATCTCGCCCCATCGAAACTTCTTATACCTATTCAGCCATCCAATAGTGCCTTTCGTGATGTCAGAGTTGCGGTGCTAAATTGCAAACGATATCCGACCTAGAAAACGAGCCGACAGACCTGGCAGCACTTTGCCAGTAGCCACGTTAAATATTGCAATACTAGCATTCTCAATTTCATGCCTTAAGTAATAAAAGATCCTGTTGCGAACCATTACAGTGTTAAAAGAATCGTGAGACATTAAAAAAAAACGCCTTGGGCAGGAGGCTATTCATGAGCAATAAAATAATGACGTAATAAAACCCTCAAACTTTTACTGCGAAAAGCTGACTCTATCTAGAACTGATATTGTACTAATCCATTCGAGGTCAGTCCACCTTATTTCAATCGAACAAGCGTCAGAACATTCCAATAGAAGTCGAACGCTCCAGAACTATGTTGCCTAAACCGAGCAAATCAGTAAACCACAAAGCAAGAAGCATTTTAGTTATGCAGTTGTCATCTCAATCGTACTCTCCTGACCACATAAGATTTAGCGGAAAGCTCAACATAAGTTATGCAGTGCACGGCAATTTGATAATGTACAGCTTCAAAAATTCATTCAAAATACGAAAGCGGTTAGCAGCGCAACATGAAAAACGGACATTTAAGATTGCGCTTTTATAATCCTGTTCATTTCACAGCCTCATTACGTATCACATCGTAGCGACCATCGCCATAAATTGCGAGTTCATCCCCAAACAGTACCACTTTCAGTAACTTCACCCGAAACGTCGCGGAAATAGAATCCCTTCCCAGTGATATCGCCGCCATGAATGATAAGAATGATAACAAGATACTTGGCAGTTCACTTGAATATGTCACACTTGAGTTTGCCTACATCCCCAGCAGTCATTAACAGTATTGTACGTTCAGGATTATGAACCTTTGTTCACAATCTCCCCTATAACGGCTCCTCAGGGTGTCATCGATCAAAATGTAATAAGAGAACCCAAAATAACGCGTCCTTGAACTTGCCAGTCTCAAGACACGCGGACATCCCAGACCACTCCTTTTATCAATAAATGTCCGCGTTAGTTAAACGCGGTTTCTCTCAAAATTGTAATACAGAATCCCCTGAATCATGTACCATCTATAGTGGCGATTCTGACCGAGTCCGGTCTCAGTCAACATGTAGGAACATTGAGTTGTCTATCTTCGAAACCCACAACTCTTGTCTTGTCTTCGTATGAATTCTTTGATAGCTATTCATAGTTCATCTAGTATATTGTCACGTGGTCACGACGATGAAGTCAACAACAGAACTTAAGGTATTTTCTGTCGAAGTGCTGATTGGGCGAACGTGTGCGCAACGAAGAGAGCAAACCGCACTGCAAGATGATAGTAGCCTAAGCAGCCGTCGGTCGGTGATAAAAACTGACAAGCGGCGAAGCGCTAGGTTTTTATACACACGTCATAACGAGTTCTCGAATTATCTCTAAGATAATGCGAGAATACAAGGTAAACGCGGCCTGCGCTGCGCGTAACAGAAAGCGATAACGGCGTGCCCCGCAACAGGCCAACACAATCAGGCGTGTAAATATCTCGTGGTAATGCAGCGCTCATGAGACGACATTTTACTGTTGTTTTATCGCCTTTGCCAATCTCCGTTCGCTGTGCATTTTGTGCTTTTAGGTTACATGTTCGCAGTATATACACACACGTGTAAGCTGTGTAGATTTGCAACACGCGGTTTACAGCTAATTGGTCCAAGAGAGATTCTTGCAGATTCAGCCATTGGAAAACCGGTGGACTACTATAACAACGCCGACAACGACACCGGGTGCACTAAAGAGAACGTTTCCGAAAAGATTCGACGTGGTTACATATAGTTAAAGGAAGTTCACTTCATTGGCTGTAGGAAACGATCTAAGACCTTGTGCGGCATTGTGCGATCATTATCGCTTGCTAGCCTTTCCATTCTCGGCGCTCACTACTTCCTTGTTAGAAATTTGTGCCACTTCGATAGCGCGCTGAACTGTTGTTCATCTCGAATGCCGTGTGCGAGGCCATAACGAACACAGCCACGTAATATGAATGACGATTACTATCGCCGAATAAAAGGACACCCGAATGGACGCAGCCGTACTTTGAGTTAATACGTCTCCCTGAAAGAAATCATTTGAATATAAGCAAGCGATTTTCCGGGTCCAGTAAACGTAGCGCTAGGCCAAACCAGCGTCCACAATTTTGCACGGTCGCAGCGCTATAGGCGGACCAGACAACTAAATAGCACAGAGCGAAAGAAGCAGTCTAACGAAGGAACGTATTGAAGACGGCAGGCACAGAGTTAGCATTGTCATTGTTGCCATATCCCGCACTGGCGCTCTTTGTAAAACTGCTTTGCACCGGCAAGCCTGGTTAAGTAGGCTCTTACTTTACATAAGGCCGATAGAATGGGTAACTTACTGCGTAAGTAATCCGTGTCCTCTACCCAAGGTTGTTGTTGAGCTCCAGTCAAAGTATAGCGACAAAGAAAAGCCGTAAAAGACAATAATGAAAAAGTACAACTAAGGAAAAGCTGGAAACACTAGGAGCACAGCCAAGGAATAAGATGAAAATAAAGAATTGCATAGGATACAAAAAGGCCGTTCATTATCTGTTGCTAGTGTATCCAAAAGCTCAACACTAATTTTGGCTTGAAAAGGACGAATTACACCAAATAGGCCCATTTGGTATAATTTTATCGGTGGGAATATGAGTCGAGATTGAACATGGTGGCGTTGGTGATGATAGCTTATGAGCAGTTTTCTTTCAGCACAAAGATACTAGTTACGCCCTGTCTTGCTGTAAATTCTTGGCATCATTCGGAACTGCGGCTCAGCAGTCATGTGCCGCCTAAAGTATACAGTTCACACCCAGTTACAAATATCGCAACTTCCCAAAAGCCCAATTTCCCCTACGTAAGCAGCATCGGACGTGTCTGAGGACAGTCTCGCATTACCCATTACCATACTGGTCCAGTCTTTATGCATGACACTATACCTGAGAGTAATAATACGCATAACGGCTAGGTTTTACGTTCGAAAATCCTCACATTAATTGGGGACGCGCCGCTAGAAGGAGTCGTTCGGATATTGAGAGAGGAGCTGTTGAAGCTCGAGTTCGCATAAGTTCGCCTAACTGAGAGAGGAACCGCTCTTGCCATTGTACCCCACACTGCCACATGATTGTGGTTATAAAGAAAAAGAAAGAGGGAAAACCTATTCACAGCCTCCGCGAGATACATTCGAGCACCTTTGGCCTCATCCCACGGCTGCATAATAGTGATAGTGAAGAAAAATAAAGAAAGGGAGAAAGAACGAAAGAAAAATGAAAGTGAGATGTGGGGTTCCCTAGCCTGAAGAGGACCCTCTCTTGCCCTGGCTACCTTGCTAAGGAGTGGAAGACTGTCGTTGTCTGTGTTTGACCACCTCTTAGTGCACACATTTCAGTCGTTAGCTAAAACATACGGTGCGTCTTTCTTTTGCTTTTAGCTCGCACAAGGTGTGTTCTCATGAACTTTTCGTTTCGTTGGACATTGATTAACATGAGCTGTGTTGTTAAGACCCGAGTCCGAGCACTACTGGAATGAGGTACCCTTGGTCGCATTGCTGTTAATCGTGACGTACGCGGCGAGTATGTCATATTTAGCGATGTTTAAATCAATCATTCATACTCGCCATACATTGATACCATACCATCCGAATCTTGATATTCACGAATTTAACGAGGCGACCAGGATGTGGTCTAAATTTTCGGACCTCTCCGCTACGACGTCTTTCGTAATCATATAGTTTCGGACGTGAAACCCTACAACAACAACAGCAACAAAATAACGACATATTATTATTATTATTATTGTTAGGGCTTTCACCACTTCACGCAATTAACCCTATATACAGCGAATAGAAACAGCAGAAAGTCCACAGTGACGGTACAGTGGTAATGACGCTGAGCTGCTCAGGCGAAGGCCGCTGGTTTGTTCGGTTTCATTTTCGATGGAGGCGAAAACCCTAACGGCCTCTACTGTACTCTAACAGCTCAAGTTGGAGAACGCCGATAGTCAAAATTTCTGGAGTACTCCACCTATGGCGTGCCTCGCTGTGACATCGTGGCTTTGGACGAAAAAAAAAAAGGAAAAACTCCAGCAATTTCTATCCCAAAACAGCAGGAAGTATTATGATCCTATGTCGAGCCAGTCTTGTGCAATATGTTTTTTTTAGCGGGCTACTGACGGAGCAGTCCCTCACGTTCTTGAAGATGCAAAGAGGTTGAAGAACTTTATGTGTGCTGTCGACCCTCTAATAATCTCTAAGACTTCATTTACCACCACTGACTGAGTGGATGGCATTTTATCTGTATTAGACAACACGGGGAACTAGCGGCCGTAGTGGGATAGTGGTAATTGACGGGAAGAGTCAGGTTCGAATACCAACGCGGCTGTAGAATGTCCATTGGAAAAGTGAAAAGTTGGCTACAACGGGCCACATCGTGTTGCTTGCACGCCCCTGCTCCGTTACGTGATATTCTCCGTTGCTTAACTGCTGCAATGTAGGTGCAGCCGCACTTCGCGATGGAGCGTGGCGGGTCGATGATAAGGGTGGGCAACGTCGCACAAAGATAACAATAACTCAACAGTCTAAGACAGGCGCAGGCTGCCCGGCAAGAAAAAGTACGCGTAAGGCAAGTAGCTAAGTAGGCACAAAGAAGTGTACCTATAAACAGATCCATGCTGAATGAAAAGAGCCGCAGTCCTTGCTCCAAGAAGGCGCCCATATCTTGAATGAAGAGAGTCAGGAGACTTGCGCAGATGACGTATGACCACATTATTGAGGCTAAGAGGCCTCCAGCCATAGTTTTCGGATACTGTGCTACATTTCCAGGCCGCTTCAGTTTCAGTTAATAAAACGTAATTGGGTGGAGGGTTATATATAAGAAGAGATATACAGAAAGAGGTCCCTCAGTGAACACACTGCAACGGGATCTTTTGTTATAAAACACGCAAAGAAAAAGAAAATCAGAAGCTAAAATTGTAATATACATGCATACAAAGCGTACGAAATATGTGCGGCAACCTAGGACGAAATCGCAATAGGACTATTCGATACTGAAATAGAGTTCGGCCCCTCCCTCTGGGGGTGACTTTTTGGTTTCTAGAGGCGGCTTCGCTCCTAGCTCTTCTGTGCACATTCTACACTTCCGTAAATTTCTTCAGAGACATATATATGGCGGGTACATTCGCTCTTCCAAGCGATACGGCAGTGCTTGCGCTTTTAACAGCGACAGAATAAGAAGCATAACTGTAATAAAGTAAAATCATTAAGACCTTTGGTATATACTGGTGATTGAATTCCCAAATTACTTGCAGTCATATTGAGAATTCGCCTGTACCGTAGAAAACATTAATTTGGCTTCCCTGATCGCTGGATTTAATTGGCTTCGGAGACCACGGAGAACTCGTTTCGAACACAGTGGCTATAATCTTATTGTATGAGAGAAGGACATGCTTAAAATTTTTTTAATATTTTGGCCACCAACAACCTCACAAATGCTGCATCTTTTCTTTGTTCGCTTGTTCCATGCTTGAGGTTTATCGTGATTTCCACCTTCATTGTGTCAATACGTTTTAGTAGTACGAAACGACGAATTGCACGCACGCCACTCTGCACCCTTTTAATACCAGTCTCTGTCCAATACGTATGACATAGTCTTCCTACACCACGATATTTCTCGTTTTGAACTTGAGGTTCTTTAACGTACACTGACATCGCCCAGTACACGGACGTCAAAATTTCGCCTCCATCAAAATGCAGCCATTTAATGACGGGTCAGTAGTAAGAGAATAGATCACTAGAGAAGGCAAGGTCGAAAGGGTGGCAGAAAGTTAATCGGGCAGGTGATATAAAAAAGTTGGCGGGTTAACGTACCTGCTCGCCTTTAGCGCAGGACCGGGTTAATTGGATATCTATGGGACAGGCCTCTGCCCTTCAGTGAATATAGAGACTAATGATGGTGATGATGAGAAAGGCTAAGCATAAAGGTAGGCTCGTTGGATTGGTCATATGGCGAAGGAGTTGTAACTGCGCAGTTTAAAAGGGACCCTTAGAAGATCGCTGTGGAGAAGTAAGGTGCGTTTCTAGCGTTCGCACACATACCTATTCTTACAGCTGGAACAGGAACATTGAAATGATTGAATAACTGATGTTGCATTAGAGAAATGGAGCTTCCTGTGAGCGCCGTATCAGTTGCTCTTTAGCATGCGGACCAACTGAAGTTACACAAAATTTGGTATATTAAGCTTGTCAGTATTGTGCGATCACGGTCCTGAACTTGTGGAGCGGCTTTATTAGAGCCAAGCTATGTTTTCCTAGGCGAAGGACTGGCTATGCGACGACGAAAACCTTTTGCGCGTGCACTTCTTTCTTCTCTTGCGCTGGAGGATCAATTGCCCACCGCCGTCTACTACGTGATGGGGAGTACATGGAGCCCAGTGTGCAAGATTTAAAATGAAGACTGCGACGAGCCCAAACCAAACATGTCTCTCACGTCGTTAAGAAATTACAAAGACGTAAACGATAATTGAGGAATACATTAATCAACTGCTGCGATTAACCTAGTTATAAAACGCCGAGGCCGCACATTTCATTTTCGCTGTTTTAGCGTCGGCAGGGGGTGCTTGAGTAGCGCATTTTTTTAGGAGCAACTGGAGACCCACTCCTCATTGAGCGTAATTATGCAGTAAAGTGTTTCTGCTTCTATTAAGTACCTGTAACATGCATCTCACTTTTTCAAATGAAAGATGCCGCCGAAGAAGGACCGTACTTTCTGATTATAACCTTCATTTATGTCATAAACACTGTCAGCGCTAAGTCCGGCTTGGCGCATAATACTGAAGCATTTGCACACAATGAAGCATTTGCTCCCCCGAACGCCCTGCCCTAGGAGACACGGCTCCTTTAGGACGGAGCGATAGCCGAAACTCTTGCAGTGTCTATGTCGCAACTCTCAGATATGTCTCGATGCGTTGCTACACACCCGCAGATCCAATAATACCTCGCGAGTGTCCATCACTCGACGTCAGGATAGCGTGCGGAGATAATCCTCGAGAGGTGTGTGTACCGCTTACGTGAAAGGCCGCATAATGGGCGTGTGTTTGGAGTGCATGAGAGTGCTATTCCGAAGCGATAACGTTAAATAGCTCGTATCGCAGAAAATCTGCCGTCGTCTTTGGGGTGTGGCATACGCGCCGGAGTCGGTGGCGCAAAAAAAAAAAAAAGATCATTCCGAAGCACCTCAACCATGCAGGCCCTTCTTCTTGGCGCGCATTCGTTAGTGCACAAAACTGAATTTCCCAAAGTAAAACAAATTAGGGTAATGGTGAACTGCTACTACGCACAACCTACGTGCAAGACAGCTCTGCACACGAATTTGATTGTACGAGGACACTTATAATACAGCATTTCAGCCATACCAACAGCACTGCACCCGGCAGCGTCATCTGTAGAGAAGAGGCGTTGGGCAGGCTAGGTTACTTGTGTAAATATCGTCCAGACGGCGCTTGCCAAGGTATCATGCTCTGATATTAAACGCGAATCCGAAGCACCTCCAATTTTCTATCTCTTGCCACGTCACGGTGGCATAGTGGCTATGGCATCCGGACGCCGAACCTAAGGTCGCGTGATTGAATCCTGGGCGCGGCGGTTACACGTCGGTGGAGGCGAAATGTTGAGGCCTGTGTACTATGCGGTGTTAGTGCACGTTATAGAACCCCAGGTGGTATAGAAGGTTTCTAAGCCCTCCACTAGGGCGTCTCTCGTAATATTATTGTGGTTTTTGGATGTATAACCCCAGAAATTAAAAAAAAGTTCAATACCACTTATCATTCTTTCTGTTATATCACTCTTTCTGTTATACGAATTGGAAAGCCTGTGTGTTGACGCTCGTGGAAAATGTTAGTATTTTGAAGGCCTGCACATTTTCTGGCTCACCTCTGTCATGCACTCACCGCGACTAGACAGGGAGAGTGAAAGGTGTGCGGAATGCAGGCGGGTTAACCGGAGAAAAATTTCCGGTTCGCTGTACGCTTCACTGGGGAAGGAGTAAGGGAAGACAGAACGGTAAGAAAGGAGAGGGGTAGCTAAGCACACAGGCACACAACACACGGCAGTATCAAAGTCGTTCACCGAGGCGCGTTGCTCGCCGGAACTTGCGCAGCGCCTTTGTCGCTTTCTTGTGCGTAAAAATCTTTTCCTGCATTACAATATTGGTTGCTCAGACAAGTGACGGCCATGGAGGCGTGCCAGTGCTGCGGAATGGGACTGTCGTTGGGTGCAGTACGAAGAGAATCACAGAGTATATGAGCGATCGTTTCCTCGCTGCCGCTGTGATCACAGGCAGCACTGCCTGCCATTCCAAAGCGATATGCTAAGGTTCTTATAAATGACACCCTTAGCCAAAGACGGCTGAGAATGGTTGTTTCTGAGCGTGGTAGTCCTGACGGAACGCGAAGTTGGAGTGATGGCTCTAGGCGGTGAAGGCGAGTGTGCCGTAAACCAGCAGCGTTACACATCGATGTAGTCGTATCCCGCGCGAACAACCGAAGCTTCGCTGCTTTGTCGTTCTTGTTAGTGCGGTTGCTTCCTGCACTCCAATTTCGTGAGCCGGTTATCAGAATGATCGGCAGTCTTGTTGCCGATGATACCACAGTAGCCTGCTTTCGACTGAAATGTCACGTCATAGCCTTTGTCTCTTAGCTGGTCATTCATCTGTCTTACTTCAAGGGCTAGTTGGTGTTGCGACCCGCGACGTAGAGCAAATAATAGACACTGAAAGACTGGCTTAGAGTCTGTAAAGATGGTCCATTTCAGTGGCGGTTCACGCTCGATCCTACAGAGTGCATTGCGTAGGGTGGCAAGCTCCACGGCAGTCGACGTTTTCCTGTGAGACATTTTAAATATCGCATTTCTTTTGTTCGCAGGGCAGCTCACAGCTCCTGCAGATCCTCCTGCTTTAAACTAATGAGCAGAATATCTTAACTCAAGCAATCCAGCAGTTATGTGTACAAGTGATAAAATTACGAATAACTCAAGCTATTCTAAGCCATGTGCAAGTAAATCAGAGCGCTAAAATACTTAACATTGCAGCTAAGCTCATTTTGTACGCTGTATGACGGCGGCAACGTCCGATTTCCACTATATGGACTTTTCAGTATGGCATATAAGGATGCAGAACTAGGAAAGGTGGATTAACAGTAACGAAAGGGAAAATCAGCGTTCACGCATTGG
Organism: Hyalomma asiaticum; assembly: GCA_013339685.2. Classification (NCBI taxonomy): domain Eukaryota; kingdom Metazoa; phylum Arthropoda; class Arachnida; order Ixodida; family Ixodidae; genus Hyalomma; species Hyalomma asiaticum. Next base: position 38,130,259 of record CM023486.1, read on the forward strand.
CTTCCACCAAACTCACTTCATATATAAATATCCATGTGCTTCGAGTTATTCACCCATTTGCCTTCGCACTGTCACCCGTGAGCCTACTGGTCAGCATTCTTGGTAGAGCGACCACCCTGGACAGACTTTGGTTCCTGGCTGAATCGCCGACCAGGACAAATTTTTTATCTCCAGGAAAGCTCTAGTTCCGAGAAATCCGTTTGCATTTCCTGTAGCTTTCGCCTACAAATGTATGGATGCTGAGGTCCCATTTTATAAGCGTTTTTGTTCGCTGAGCACACTTTGCAGCCCTGTGTTCTTCGAAACTGTTCCTACAACTCGTTATGCAATCCACTTTCCGCGACATGTAGGGGCGTTTTATTATTCTGCCACGTAACATTACACTTGTTAATTCGATTCCTCGGCGGACGTTATACCTGTTTTGGTTTTTTAGCGAAGACTTTTCAAGCACAGGCGTAGCTCGGTGGTAGAATGCTCGACTGCCACGCAGAGAGGTGTAGGTCCGAATCCACGCAGAGGACGTGGGTTTGAATCCTCCTCGGTCCTGGTTATTTTTTCTAAAGTTTACGCGATAGCGGTTACGGAGACCGGCGGCGGCGGCGGAAAACTACAGCGCCAAAAACGGCCCTTGTTGTAATCTCATAACAGCTTATGCTGTAAAACGACCTCGATGTTAGCACGAACAGTGCAGTATGAAATGCGGTACATGATTAGCATATGACACAGGAAGGGAATAAGCATACCAAGTCACTTTCAAGTGATAAACGCCACTTTGATTTATCAGTACCGCCTATTATATTCGTTCTTCTTCTCAAATGAAACTACTAAGAGCTTTCTAAGAAGTCTCTGCACTTTAAAAAAACAAATTTGCGATCCTAGAACCAGAAGCCACGAGAAATGGTTGGTACCGCGGTGGCGCACAACTTACGGCAAACAATCACTGGCTTTCAATGTACCAAATCTCTTGAACAAATATCAAAAACAGGGTATTGATTTTAGCAACATTGGTAAAAAAAAGGTGCATGTTCTATTTACGTCTGAATTTCACTAAACATAACTATCAGCTTCTACCACTACACATGTCATTCACTGTATGGTGTAAAACCTTTTTAAATTCGTGTGCTATAAATTTATGTAGTAATATAAAACTGTTAAAAGCAAGCATGTTTGAATATACTATACAACGTCATTATCTTTCTGTTTTTACATTATATTTACATGAATCACATTTCTGTTTTCACATGTTTAAAATGTATGTTTTGCGTTTTCCAGTATTTCTATGTTCTTAATTTTTTTTGTTGTTGTTGTGTAGACAAAAATGTATGTCAGCACTGCCTTGTGTACGGGCCCCCAGGCACTTTCAAGCTGCATTTTTTGCCGCTTTTCGCCTGGGGTGACCCCCAACAACTGTTGGAAATAAACCTCTTGATTGATTGAAATATAGTGTGGATGAACTTTACAACGTTAATAAATTGTTCGTGACCTTAGATGGGTTAAATATACCATCTGACTATAGGCCAAGGCCTTTACAGGCGTCGAAACACGACCTCCAGTCACTCGAACACACGACCTCCTACAACGGGGACCCACTACCTGGACAGGAGTCGAATAGAGGACCTTGCTTGGATTAAGGTGAACTAAGGCGGAATATTGGGAACTGACGTTGGTTAAGGCGGGTTAGGGTGTTGACTAAGATGTGCGAGGGAGATATCATAAGGCTTTCGCCTTCACGACTCTTCGGCATTATCCAAATGCACCTGGAATACCTTTCCTTGTTACGAGTACGACTTGTCTATTTGCTTCTGGACGAAGATGTGATTTTCTTTAAGGTTGACGCTTTAAGGTGCTTATGGCGTGCTGCTATTCTTTTGAGTTCAGATGCATTTACGGAAGTAGATGGCTCGAATACGAATTCTTCTCCCGTTACCACCGTGAGTTCTAATGTCGCACACACTGCGACACACCGTGTGTGGCTGCAAGAACTCGTAGGAAGAGCCATCAACGACTGATGTCAATGCATGCGTACAGGCGTGTGTTTCAAGAAGGCCTTTCGTGATACTAAAATAATGGTTAGTATAGTTAGGTACGTTAGTTGCGCTGATCGCGTTTAAGTTCTGCTTTGTTGATAGCGCGCTTTTACATGGAAGCATTTATTCCGCGGGGAATGTAGCACAAAAAGTATGGAATTTTATAGGAGCGCCGTGCGGAGATACCATAGGTTTGCAAACGGTGAATATTTGTAGAAAGATATAAGAAATGGAAATGAAGTAAAATATCAATCACAAAGTACAGCGCAAAAACAGAAACGAACTCTCCCACCAACGAGCATAAACTATCATCAATACTTGAAGCTGTAAGGGAGACGTTTTCTCTTCACGTGCGGTGCAAACAACCTCGCTTCAAAAAAGCCGCGAATTCAATAAACGTTGAACACCTAAATGCGTATTTGATTATCAAAGGCGTTGCCGTAAGAGGTTTCCTGGTAATTATTGAGCATGATAAAAATGGTTATCGAATTTATTGCTTAAATTATAAACGTGTGCATTCGGAATGCTTTGCCAATACACGTTGCCATCAACACCGAAGGACGAATGTTTCGCATTACTGTAAAAATTACATTCGCTACAAGGAGAATGACCGTATGACTAGAGCACTACATAAAGGACGGCAAAACGTTCTTACTTTTCTTGATGCGCATTGATTTTCCTTCAAAATGTTTCGACTTTTACCACTTCATTCATTTTTTAGTCCTCTTGTTTGCAAGCTCTGAACGTCTTCATACCACTCAGACCCCATCCTGTGCCTTGACCCAGGGAAACTACAATCAGAATAAGCGCCAAGTGTCCACTTTTGAGATAGACAAGTCGCACATTACCTATTTTCGCATTAATCGGTTGTGTTATCGTATTCTGTTGCGTACCACATTCAAGACATCGGTGCAGGCCGAAGATCCTTGCTATGTACGTACTTCTTTGTTCTGCTGGAGAGATGTGCATTACAAGGTGCTCCATCTTGACTCACCTGATGATCCAGTGTGCTGCCCCCTCGTCATTGCGACCGCTACGTACTCCCCATACATTATGTGGAATGAAGCCGATAACAGCGCTCAGTTGTTTCTTCTAAGCCGGGGCCACTCGAGGCATATCGGCCCACATTTTGAAAAGGCTGCTTGTCTCGCTCTGCTGGCCATCTCATATGTGCCGTTGTGAGGTTGAGGATTCTGTTTGGTTTTGTGTCAGGTCTGTTTTAGTCTACTACGCTTTCTATTTCAATTCAATTCAATTCAATTCAGTTTATTTTCGCCATCAAAACAAAACGTGATAGCCGAGGAGCCCGCGGTAAAAACTATCTCTCCATAGTTTGACAACGCCGTGGACACCTACAACCGTCGAAATAGTTATCAGCATTAAAAAGACGTCGGAATTAGGGCTGTATAGATAGGATGTTAGCTTGCGAGAAAGTTTTGCATTGGTAGCGGCGATTATTATCTGGACCTGATTGCAATAAGGCGCAGTCGCAAGCTCAGAAGGCATGGTGGGGCATTGTGGTAGAGCTGCCAAATAGCGATGGTCGGAGGAAAACGACCACGCGTTGGTGCCCTGCTGTAACGCAAGAAAGCGTTGGAAAATTCGCAGCACTGCGAAAACACGGAAGTCTTACTCAGAAACTCAAAGGGCAACTCCGGCGATCTTTCGGTAACCGCTAATGTCAATGAAATTTTAAATTATTATGTTGTTCTCAGTACTGCAATACACTACTGCAAACCAGGCGGCTGCATGTTGTTTCGTTTTCCTGAAAATGACAATGATGAAGCTGGTAGTCATCACAAATTGAAAGGGAGAAGGATAAGAAGTAAGCCCGGGTCACGTGAGAGGCAAGTGGTAAACATATACAACGTCAAGCGCCACTAAATGTTACCATGTACCAAACAAATCCGAATGCTCCGGCAACCATGTGGGCTTAATCTTTCCCGAGAGACACCTCGCACTAGACGAGATGTTGGCCTGTCGAGGCTGGAGGAATCACATGACCTAGCCTGCTAGTTTTCCTATTCTTCTTACATAGTCACAAAGCTTGTGCCTAGCCCATATGGCGACTGCTGACAAGTTCATTCTTACGTCATCAGGTGCTGTAGCGTGTATCATATCTGATCAAAGCGCATGCGCTATCAATACCCACGATTTCCGCGTGAATATACCTCGCCCTCACTGCTACTAGCCCTTTCGTCCCTCCTCTGTAAATAAAGACGCAAAATAAACTAGTTCGTTTCTTGACAAAGCAGTTCTATCTGTTCATTGCCCATCCGAATGAGAAACAAGGACGAACCGCAGAAAATGTCTCAGCGTGACGATCACTCTTAGTCAGGCTAACGGTTGCAGAAACTATAGATTCACGATATGTGCACCGCTGAAAGTAGTATGCTAAGCACGAATCTGTGTCCTCTCATGTGTTGCCCTCGGCACGCTGTAAAACAGGGGGTCGCCACTGGCAAAAGTTCGCGTGGCAAGTGCGTTAAAATTTTCTGGATAATGTCTGAACACACTCGTCAAAATTTGTTAGATTCGGGGTACAGAGGAATAAACGCTTTTCCGCAGCGGCGAACGGGCGCTGCCATGTTTGAACCCGTGATCTAATGGCCTTCTCCTTTCTACTTCCCCTTCACCGTCGCCGACGGCCGCCCGCTTCTCGCCGTAGGCCAGGGCAACGGACGCCACACGCCACATCGCGGACGCGCCGCCGAGGAGAATGCCATGGTGGATGCTATGAGCGTCCCCTACTCCCCTTTGTATAACGGGGTGGTGACATGTGCGCCACCAGGCTCGTAGAACTTTTTCTTTCTCTCTTTAAATTTTCCTCATGCCTTTTAAATTTACTTCAATCAAATCGATCATACGAGGGAAAACGGAAATTCCCTGCCCCTTATGGCAGAAAGTCCGTATTTTTTTTTATAATTATTTTTGCCCGTTCTCTCTAGTTTTCTGCCACCAGTATTCTAACCGTCTCTTACTTATTTCAATCGCGGCTATGTTCAGCTTCCCGTTGCTCGCCCTAAAACCCAAGGCTTCCTGTAGGGTGGTGCCCAAACGTACACCTGGGTGGATATTTCCGCATTCAATCAGAACATGCTCCGTCGTTTCCCTATCTTCCTCACAGCATGTGCATTTGTCTTCTCCTTTACTGAATTTCGCTTTATAAATACGAGTTCTAAGGCAGCCCGATCTCGCTTCAAACAATAAAGCGCTTCCTCTTGAATTATCATAAAATGCCTCCCTCTTTATTTCGTTTTTGCCCTCTCGGTAGTTATTCAGAGTCGGTTTTTTTTCCATCGCTGCCCTCCAGTAAATCTTCTCCGCCTCTCTGACTTTTCCGTTTACGCTCTTTGTTGTCAGTTCTCTTAGAGCCGTATATTTACTGGTGAGCCTCCTAGTTCTCTTTCTCCACTGCGTGTCAACGCTCTTTCTATATACATAGCGGAACACCTTCACTGCCCACCTACTCTCTTTCATATTCCTTAGCCTCTCTTCAAACCTTATTTTGCTCTGCGCTTCCCTTGCCTCAAAACTCGCCCATCCCATATCGCCCTTTACAGCCTCGTTTGTCGTTTTCCCGTGGGCACCCAACGCGAGTCGTGCCACAGTTCTTTGATTCACATCCATTCCTGATTGTATCTCTGGTCTCATGCACACCACTGAGTTCCCAAATGTAAGCCCTGGTACCATTACCCCTTTCCACAGACCCCTAAGCACCTCGTACCTATTGTGTCCCCATAACGCTCTGTGCTTCATTATTGCTGCGTTCCTCTTTCCCTTTGCTGCCAAGGCTTTTTCGTGTACCTTCATGTGTCTATCACCCTCATTTACCCATACGCCAAGGTACTTGTATTCGCTTACTCTCGGTATTTCTTGGCCCTGTATGGATACCGCCTGGTCGTTGGGATCATTGAATACCATCAGTCCGCATTTTGTTACACTAAATCCTAGTCCTAGAGCCTCGCCTTCCTTCCCGCATATATTCACCAGCCGTTGTATATCATCTCGACTGTCCGCGAATAAGACACTATCATCAGCATAAAATAAACCCGGAAGCATCTGCTCAATTATCACGCCGCCCTGTTTGTGTGACAGATTAAAACCAATGTTGCTATCTCCTAGCGCTTTTTCCATTCTAACCATGTACAGCATGAATAACAGCGGCGACAGAGGGCATCCTTGTCTCAGCCCCTTGCTAATATTGTCACAACGTGGAAAAACAAGACCGGACCACGATGGGACAAAAAGAACAAGGAACTGTATTATCAGAAAACCACAGGAAGCGGAGACGCCAAACTTCGTCTTCTTCCGAAAACCCGGTGGTCCTTGCTCGTGCTCCTACTTCGTTTTTCTCGGCTACCAAAGTACATTTTCCAAAGTACAGTCGCGACATAGCCTTCCTTCCCAGAAAGCATCGTCCCGATGCTTTGTAGTAGCGGTAACACGATCTATACACGCCGGTGATCGAAGTAGCGAAGTCACTCGGATAAGTAGGGTTTCAGCCGGACCACGTGCACAACCTCCGGTGCATGCCGTTGGCGACTTGTGCGGTGAACACTGTCGGGAACAACCTCATAATTAACGTCGGTTAGGCGTCGAAGAACTTTATAAGGCCCGAAGTATCGCTTCAACAGTTTCTCGGAGAGGCCGCGGCGGCGAATGGGCGTCCAGACCCAAACTCTCTCTCCCGGCTCGTAGACGACTAGACGATGACGACGATTGTAGCGGCTCGAATCGTACTCCTGTTGGCAACGAATGCGTATGCGCGCAAGTTGCCGGGCTTCTTCAGCACGCTGGGTAATATAGTCGGCATCCGTTTCGTCGATGTCACGTTCATGTGGCAGCATTGCGTCGAGCATTGTAGTGACTTCACGACCGTAGAGAAGACGGAAAGGTGACATTCGTGTCGTCTCTTGTCGGGCCGTGTTATAAGCGAATGTGACGTATGGCAAGATCTCGTCCCAGTTCTTGTGTTCAACATCCACATACATGCAAAGCATGTCGGCGAGTGTCTTATTGAGGCGCTCCGTCAGCCCATTCGTCTGTGGGTGGTACGCCGTCGTTCGGCGATGCGATGTGCCACTAAGTCTTAAAACTGTTTCTAATAACTCGGCTGTAAATGCAGTACCCATGTCGGTTATTACGACTGCTGGGGCGCCATGCCTTAGTACCACGTTTTCTACAAAAAATCTGGCAGTTTCACTTGCTGTGCCCCTCTCCAGAGCTTTGGTTTCGGCGTAGCGGGTCAGGTAGTCCGTTGCTACAATAATCCATTTACGACCTGAAGCGGAAGTCGGAAACGGGCCTAGGAGATCCATGCCGGTTTGAGCAAATGGAGTTTCGGGCACGTGAAGGGGTTGGAGGTAGCCGACTGGTTTGCCTACAGGCATTTTCCGCCGCTGGCATTCGAGGCATGTGCGGACGTACTGCTGAACGGTCGCTGTGAGTCGTGGCCAGTAATATTTCTGTTTCACTCTGTATAGTGTTCGTGTATAGCCCAAGTGACCGGATGTTGCTTCATCATGGCAGGCCTGTAATATTTCGCGTCGCGGAGGCGTTGGGATGACGAGCAAGTAGGTGTTTCCGTTTGGAGAGAAGTTTACCTTGTAAAGGACGTCGTTGCGTATGCAGAATGATGACAGTCCCCTCGCAAAGAGTCCCGGATCGGCAGAGGTCCGACCCTCCAGGAAGTTAATAACTGGCTCCAGTTCCGGGTCGTCGCGTTGTTGCTGTGCGATCGTAGTCGGGTTGACAACACCGACAAACGCTGTATCATCGTCGTCCTCTTCATTTGCCGGTTCCAGTGGTGCGCGAGAAAGGCAATCTGCATCCGTGTGCCGCTTCCCGGATTTATAGACAATAACCATGTCGAATTCTTGAAGTTTAAGGCTCCAGCGCGCCAGCCGTCCTGAGGGATCTTTCAAGTTCATCAACCAACAAAGGGAGTGATGATCACTGACGACTTGAAAAGTGCGGCCGTACACATATGGGCGAAATTTCATAACCGCCCACACTACAGCAAGGCACTCTTTTTCCGTGGTGGAATAATTTTCTTCGGTACGGGAAAGGGTTCTGCTTGCGTAAGCAATTACTCGGTCGGAACCGTCTTGACGCTGCACCAGCACAGCTCCCAGGCCGACATTGCTGGCGTCAGTGTGTATAGCTGTCGGCGCGTCGTCGTCAAAGTGCGCGAGGACCGGCGGCTTTTGAAGTCGTTGCCGCAGCTCGTGAAACGCTTTATGCTGTTCCTCGCCCCATTCGAATTGGACGTCTTCTCTGGTGAGTCGTGTCAACGGCGACGCAAGGCGGAAAAAGTTGTGAATGAAGCGTCGGTAGTAGGCACATAGTCCTAGAAATCGCCTGACCGCCTTTTTGTCACATGGTTGTGGAAAATTTGCAACGGCAGCTACCTTCCCGGGGTCGGGCCGTACCCCTTGACTGCTGACAACATGGCCTAGGAAAAGGAGCTCTTCGAAGCCAAAATGACACTTTTCCGGCTTGAGCGTAAGACCAGCAGATCGTATGGCTTGGAAAACCGCTCGCAGCCGCTTCAGGTGCTCGTCAAATGTTGCCGAAAACACGATCACATCGTCCAAATAGACCAAACACGTTTGTCACTTGAGGCCTGACAGTACGGTGTCCATTAACCGCTGGAATATGGCAGGGGCGGAGCACAGACCGAAGGGAAGCACCTTAAATTCATAGAGGCCATCAGGTGTGACGAATGCTGTTTTCTCCCGATCTCTTTCATCAACTTCGATTTGCCAATATCCGCTCCTTAAATCCATCGACGAGAAATAACATGCATGCCGTAGCCGATCGAGGGAATCATCTATTCGAGGAAGCGGGTAAACGTCCTTTTTTGTTATTTGGTTGAGCTTGCGGTAGTCAACGCAAAAACGTAAGCTGCCATGCTTTTTCTTGACTAAAACTACCGGCGATGCCCATGGACTCTTCGACGGCTGTATAACGTCATCCTGAAGTATCTTTTGCACCTGACTTTCTATGGCCTCGCGTTCCCGCGGGGCTACACGGTACGGATTTTGTCGTATTGGCCGGGCCGTTTCATCTGTAATTATGCGATGTTTAGTCAATGTCGTCTGGCCGACTCTGGAGGAGGAAGAAAAACAGTTCTCAAACTCATGAATAAGCTCCAGGAGGCTTTCTTTCTGTGTAGGCAGCAAACTTGGACCAACGTCGACGGACAAAGGTACGGGTGGTTGATCAACGGCATCACCTTTTTCCACAATCATGCAGTTTGTGACCTGAGCGAGCTCTTCTAGGTAAGCAACTGCCATACCTTTCTTGAGATGTCGGCGCTGAGGACTAAAGTTCGTTAGCAGGACTTGCGTGTGTCCCCGATTTATCTTGACGACGCCCCTTGCGACGGAGACACCATGGCTGAATAGCAGTTCTGGGATTTTTTCGGCAATGCTATCGGAACAACTGACTATGTCACATTCGACTGACACGAGAGCGCTTGACCGAGGTGGGATAGTTACGCCGTCATCAAAGACACGCAGTGGCCGAGGGTGCTGCTCTGTACAAGTTTCGACTAACTCTGGACTCATCCAAAATGTGACTGACCTATCAGGAATGTTTATAACGGCACCGTATTCACGCAGAAAGTCCATTCCCAAGATCAGGTCCTTGCAGCACTCCGGCAGAATCACAAAATCAGCAACGAAAGCAGAGCTACCGATGGTAACTCTAGCCGTGCATTTGCCTGTGGGTGTCATCAGCTGACCTCCGGCTGTCCTTATGTGGGGGCCCGTCCAAGTAGTCTTTACTTTCTTAAGACAGTCGGCGAGTTTCTTGTTTATAATTGAGAAATCGGCGCCAGTGTCTACTAGTGCCGTCACTGGGCGTCCGTCTATGCAAACAGGCAGGTCGGCGCTTACAATTTCCTTTGAAGTCGGCAACGTCATCTCGTCCGATCGTTCTGGCGTCATTGGAGCAGTTGAGGTCGGCAACATCGTCTCTTCCAGTCGTCCTTGCGGCATTAGGGGAGTTGTGGCATTTCGACTGGTGGCAACCTTCCCCCCAAAGGTCGCTCCTCTTAGTTTCCCCGGCGAGGGCTCGGGGATCTGCCACGGGTGGTACCGGCGTAACTGCGACGGCGTGGTGAGGAGCTCGGGGCAGGCGACGGCGTACGGGGCCGACGATGAGGTTCGGGAAACGGCTGTGCTGGTGCTGGCTCAGGTACATTGGCATCGCGTAGACTGTCAAAGCGAGCACGAGGGTAAGTGCTTGAAAAGGTCTGGTATCCGGAGTCGTAATGCGGGCAGAAACGGTAAACATGGCCGGCTTCTCCACAATGGAAGCAAAGCGGACGGTGGTCAGCAGTGCGCCACGTGTCCGTCCTGCGAAGAAGCGGTCGACTGATAGGCGTCCTTCGCGCCCAAGTTGCATGGGCCGGTGGAGGGTAGTAAGGCGAGGTCTCGACGGGTATACTGGGATGTTGGGTCGGTCGGCGGCAACTGAGGTGGGTCGGCGGCAAGTTGGGTCGGCGGTAAGTAGGTCGGCTGTGGGTGATACGTCGTCTCGTTATGAGGAGCAGGGAAAAATGACGTCTGTGGCGCTGGTACTGGATGACGGACTGCGGATGCGTAGTTTATGGACCGCTGGTCCGGTTGTGGTTGAGGCGAAGAAAATGCTTGCCTGATTTCTTCACGCACAACCTCAGCGACAGAAGCTACCACAGGATCTTTCGGAGGCACTACAAGGTTGCGCAGCTCCTCCCGAACGACTTCGCGGATGAGCTCACGTAGAGAAGGCTCACCGGTTGCAGTCAGTGCAGAAACGCTGATCGACGTAGTTGTTCTGTCGTACTGGCGGGACCGCTGATGAAGGGCTCGTTCAATTGTCGTCGCCTCCCTAATAAATTCCGCAACAGTAGTCGGCGGGTGACGAAGGAGGCCAGCAAACAGTTGCTCCTTCACTCCTCGCATCAAATGCCGGACTTTCTTCGCTTCAGACATCTCGGGGTCCGCACGGCGAAAGAGGCGCGTCATATCCTCTGCAAACATGGCCACGGTCTCGTTGGGTTTTTGGATCCGCACTTCGATGAGTTGCTGAGCCAAGTCGCGACGATCGTTGTTAGAAAACGTATCGAGGAGCTGTTGCCGACATTCACTCCAGGTAGTTAGAGTCCCTTCGCGGTTCTCGTACCATGTACGAGCGCTGTCGGCCAGTGCGAAGTAGACGTGGGATAGCTTCTGATCTGGGGACCAGCGGTTCGCCTTGGCGACTCTCTCGTATTGATCGAGCCAATCCTCAACGTCCTCATAAATCTCGCCGTGAAATGTGTCGGGGATTCGCGGTTGCTCAATAGTCACCTGTGAAGCACCTTCGGTGGCCATTTCTGCAGGAGGATGAGGGCTCGTTGACAGGGGGAATTCCAAGGAGAAAATCTCGGGGCTCAAGCCTCGCTGTCGGCGACTGTAGCGGTGGACAGGTGTATCCACAGCAGGTACTGGTTGCGGGCTGGGACTAGTAGTGCGGCTCCGCTGAGGAGTTCCGAGCATCAGGGGTTGAAGTCCAGCACCTCCACCAGTGTCACAACGTGGAAAAACAAGACCGGACCACGATGGGACAAAAAGAACAAGGAACTGTATTATCAGAAAACCACAGGAAGCGGAGACGCCAAACTTCGTCTTCTTCCGAAAACCCGGTGGTCCTTGCTCGTGCTCCTACTTCGTATTTCTCGGCTACCAAAGTACATTTTCCAAAGTACAGTCGCGACAATATCAACGTTCTCTCTGCTACTGATTCCTTCCCATTCTATGCAAACTGTATTTTCTCGATATATTTCCCTCAAAAGCTGTACGCAATCGTCGCCTATGCCCATTCCTTCCAGAATTTCCCACAATATTTCCTGATTAACATTGTCATACGCTCCAGTGATGTCTAGAAAAGCCACATACAACGGCCTTTTTTCTATTTTAGATATTTCTATACACTGAGTAAGAACAAATAGGTTATCGTCTAAACGCCTGTCTACTCGAAATCCATTCTGAAGTTCTCCCAAAATATTGTTACGTTCTACCCATGCTTCTATTTTTAATTTTACTGCTTGCATATCCATCCTGTGTAGTACCGATGTAATGGTTAGCGGTCTATACGAGCGAATGTTATGCTTTTCCCCCTTGCCTTTATAGATTAAGTTCATTCTGCTTTTTCGCCAACTGTCCGGTATTTGCCTCTTCTGTAAACATTTTTCTACGGCTTTCAATAGTGCTTCTTTAGTGTTCTGTCCTAATTCGTTAATGAGGCTAACGGGGACCCCATCTAAACCCAGAGCAGTCCGCTTTGGAATTTTTCCTTCGGCCTTTTTCCAGTTGAAATACCCAAGTTCTAGCTCTTCCTTAGTTTCGCTCTCCGTCATGGTTTTATCCACTGGGGGAATCTCTTGGACGATCTTTTTAAACGAACCGGCTGTTACCTTCTGGATGTAACCCAACGCTTCGTACCCTTCCAATTGATTTCCTCTCTCATCAACAATATGCTGTTGCAATGTGGCAGACTTTTTACATAGCGCTTTTATGTGGTTCCAAAATATCCTAGGCGCGCCCTTCTTTTTGTCATGAATTTCTGTCACCCAGCGTTCACTTTCACCTTTAATTTTTGCCTCGACCAATTTCTGTACAATAGATTTTTCTCTAAATATATTTCCCATCTTTCCGTGACTTCCACTTGCGGCCGCTTCTCCTTTTTTGCCTGCCTGTGCTCCCTTGATGCTTTACGTCGCTTTTCGATCGCTTCCCGGATTTCCCTGTTCCACCAGTTTTTTGGTGTTCTCTTTCCTTTCCAGCAAACAGTTTTCTTCTCTTTACTTATTTCTTTCGTCATTACATGAACTAGCTCATTATACCCCCAGTCCTTGCCTCGTATTTTGCCTACTTCTTCCTCTACTCTTGCGGCTATATTTTTTATTTGTTTGTCATTTAAATACGAGCTGCCAAACTTCGACTCTACGTTATTATCTTCAGATTTATATCCCAGTTGCAACGTTATGCGTTTATGATCACTACCCAAGCTGTTCATCCTGTCCTCGTCTATTCTCATTTCTCTCAGTTTTTCATAGATCCCTTCCGTCATAAGACAATAATCAATGCTCGATTGTCTGTTTCTGACCTCCCACGTGATCTGTCCATCACACTTGGGCCCTGTGTTAACTATCACAAAACTATGGTGTTCGCAAAGATCGAGCAATAACCTCCCATTGGTGTCTGTATATCCGTCAAGGTCGTGGATGTGGGCATTCATATCCCCTAGGAGGATGATTTCGGCCCCATGAGCAAATGGCGGTGGCGCCATCTAGTTTTGCTTAGACAAACTAGCTGCGGAAAATCGCCTATATCCGAGAATTTCTTTCGTTGTCTCTGAAGAGTGGCACATGCGCAGTGACCTAAGTTTTTCTCAAAGAAAGTAATGCACAGGCAGCTGCCTCATATCGTTTCATATAAACTAATTGATAAGCGGCACGTACTTCCTGGCTCACTCATAGCCACATAAGTTTTACCGCAGGTTGACTTCACACTGAATAGTGCTTGTTGTAGAGTTGGTTGGAACAATATCTAAACTTCTTGGCGGCGCCGCTAAGTAGACACAGGAGAAAAAAATGAAGGGCAAACACAGATGAAGTGAACATATCAACTCTACTAAAATGTGAAGCAAGTATGGCCGGTGGGCCTCGCGGGAAACAACCCATACTGAAAAAATGATGCTAAATATTTTTACACGTGAACCATATCCATTCAAGCCTCCCTAAACAGAGATGTCATATTACACATGCGCGTACACTATTGAGCTCTCACCTCAGGTTACCGACGAAACATCGATGCTTGTCTAGTAGCTGTGACAAAAGCAAAAGGTTAGTTAGAGAGGCTTGCAAAATGCTTTGTGGAAAGCACACCACATGCGTCAGTTCGCCCCACTTTGCATTCACAGATACGAATATGTATTTCATGATTATCCAGAGATGAGACTACCGTAGAGTAAACGCGCGTACAACATGACGTGTATGCATAGGAAGGCCTTCGTAGATAGGATTCTCACGTTGTTAATAGCTTTAACATCACTGTTTGAGTATGCGTTGTTTGCTCATGAGATACACCCCCATTTTTGTGTCCCATTTTAGAAAACAGTCATTGGTCCCTGTTTCTACCCCCATTCCTTCTCCCTGTATATACTTAACAGTAGTGTCAGCTAGTGCAGGTGAGTTCACCCCAGTTTTCTAAGTACAGCGGCCTTGCGCTTTTGTCATTAGATGATCGATGTCCAACCCCACCATCATTTTGGGAGTAAAGTAGATGAAGAAAGCAACATATACCTGGACAGGTACTATAAAGCTTGTAAAATAATTCAGTATTTAGTGCTTTTGGTTCTAGCAACGCGTCCAGAAGACCTGTATCGCGTAAGCTGGGCCAATGTAGATGTAGACGCAGACAAAATAAGATGCACACACCCACTGCAGGTGGATTGGCTGAGTCGAGCAATTAGAAAAATAACTGTCAAAGAGAACCTACAATCGCTCAAGATTGTTCAGAAAGGTGAAAACGCAATAGGGAAGTTTCAATGTATTAGTAGGATAAAGAAGAAGGGGGTAAAATAAAGGACAATAGCCCCACGACGTCTCAACTTGTTTTGGCTCATACCCGAAACTGTTTCAATGGGGGTACCCCCTCTTAGTGTACCAGCGGATCGATTTTACTACTTTTTTTCTGCTGACCCTAGAAGCAGTAGAAGCACAGTTGGCTCTTTGATAAAGCAGATACTTCCACATAAATGTCAAAAGCTGACCATAATTTTATCAGTTCCCCTACTTGTTACTAATGCAATACTAGAGAAAAGAAAGAAAAGGCGGGAAGTAAAGCACGCGCGTAAGCTATTTGCGCCGACCGCCATTTCCAACGCGCAGCGGCAGCAAGAGCTCTAAGCAGCCCGTTCCTCAGAGAAAGGCAAAATGGGTGAGTGAGACGTTTCCCACAGTGGATAGCGGATAGCTTTCCGAAACTCTTCGCTAAGATAGGCTGCGTAGATAGATGTTATAAAGACGGGCTTTGAGCGCCATTGCGCGACGTTTTCAGACAGCTCAGGATGGGCTCAGTATGGCTCGGTGAATATATATGAAGCGGAAGCCACATTTGCGCGATTTTCAGCGCTGCCGAGACGAATGATGCGGTTGAAATGAGCCGTCGTGGCGGAAGGGGTCGTCGCGCAACGGGTCGCTTGGTTGATAGCTCGGTTTTCGGAAATGTAGAAACGGTCGCTCGTCGACCGGAAGTCGTGCTAGTGACAGCCAATCGCAGGAAGCCCGTACAATTTGTACATGAGCATGTCTTGCTAGTTCACACAAAAGCGCGCATGCGAAGAACCCTCGACGATTAGTGAACAAAAAAACAAAACAAAACAAAACTAGAAGTATACGTATTTAATGTTAGTTTGGACAGCTGAGCACTTCACTTGAAATTATTACTGCGTTCGTGAACGCGCAGTTTTGGTACAGAGGAGCTGGCAAAACTGGGGATCCATCGATTGATACATCGCTCGAGCGGTCTCTTGCGTGGCGACGAGTGACGCTACTCTCGGTCGCATAGTTCGTCGCGGTCGCGCGCAGAATCGCGCACATGCGGTTTCGGCATAAGCTATAGGTTTTGTACTCAACACAGGCGTTCCAGTATAAGTCAGCCAGCTGGTTAGCATAAATTATTTGACGCCCTAATGTTTTGTGGCGCTATGCTGACCTCGCCTCGTCGCCTAGTACGGGTTGGTTAAGCGACGATGAGCCTTGTGGGAAATGTCGCGAGCGTCATATAGCCCATGTAGACTAAAAGAGTATAGCACGTAACAGATTGCAATACTGAGAAATATTACAGCGTTACAAGGGCCGTTTTTCCGCCGTAGTTGTCGGCCGCCGCCGCCGCCGGTGTCCGTAACCACTATCGCCCAAACTTTAGAAAAAACAACCAGGACCAAGGAGTATTCGACCTCGTCCTCTGCTTGGATTCGAACCCACACCCTGTGCGTGGCAGTCCACTGACTGCCACGCCAGTCAGTGCCACGCACTGACTGCCACACTGTGCGTGGCCGTGCACTGAGCTACGCCTGTGCTTCAAATATCATCGCTAAAAGACCTAAACAGGTATAACGCCTGCCGAGGAATCGCCTTAACAAATGTAATGCTACGTGGCAGACTAATAATACGCCACTGCACGTCGCCGAAAGTGGATTGCACAACAAATTCGAGGAATCATTTGAAAGAACACAGGGGTGCATTCTTCGTAGCTCTGCACCCATTACAGAGTCATCATCAACATCATCATTACGAAGCAATCTTCTTCAACTTTTGCGTCATCATTATTACGAAGCTCTACCCACTGAAGCAGTTTTGTCGTATCGTATCACGCATCACGCGGTAGGCGACGTGCGCTGCCCCGACAGCAACCTGACTTGGCTCTTCGATAGACCTGACGACGCCTCCTCGTAAGGTGCGGACCACTGCTGAAGAAGCGAATCGCAGAGCTACGCGCGCGGCTGCAGCAAGGCAACGTCGGGCACAACAGACAGCTGTGCAGAGAGAAGCCCAAACCGCAGCTCGCCGTCGACGCCGGGCCGAGAGTTCGGTTCGTTCTCGGTAAAACGACGCCGAGAGAATCTCTAAGATTAGCAGTTATACAGATTTGCACGTTACAATACCGCAGTAATTATGGCGTAGTGGTACTCCCCTTCTTGACGAAATGATAAGAGTTATCTAGCAAGGGATACCCACCGCTTCTACTTGCACTAGTTTCCCGAAGCGTTTAAACTGAACTCTAAGCATGTCGCTCCTCCAGCTTATACGCTGTCACTGTCCTGCGGTACCGCTCAGGCCTGGCTCCTTTCTGTGAAGAGGCAGGTTTGAACTGCGGCTCTTTATATGTATCGCTCGTTGTGTATGCAATATGACACGTTTCACTTGCTGTTTAATTTTGCTGTTCAATATGTATATGTTTTAAAGCCTGAAGCCATTTAGATAAGAATGCATAAGCGCGGTGCGCCTATGTTGCCACATGTCATCTGTTGCAGCTATTTGTAGTGAACTGCATAGCTGCCGGTGTGGCGTGTGTATACAAACGCGGTATGGCGCATACATATGTCACGCTTGCGCATAGAAGTTGAAATAATGAAGGGCGCATCCGAAACAAATTTTCAGTGAGGCTGGTACAGCTCACGACAAATATCTGAAGTAGCCTAATAGCATTAGGAGGTAAAAGACGCGATCAATAACACAGTTTTGTCGCGGTCGCTTTTAGGCCATGTCTTTTTGATAATGGATGCCGAATGATGACAAGGCCATCGCGCTGGTTGATTAACATTCCGTGTCACCAGTACGCACCGTACAATTCCTCCAAGTGCTGGGAAGGTAGAATGTGAGCATGAAGGTAATAACAACGTTGGAGAAATGGTGATACTTGGTGTTTCGTTTAAGGCAATCGTTTACAAAATAAGATGTGTTTCTGTAGAAGCAGGAGCAGCTTCGTTGGGGGTAAGGAAACGCATTATCCACCGTACGGAGTGCTGTGGGAAGACTTACATGTCTTCGACGCAAACTGCGCTTTGTGCACCTCACCTGCGAGATCTCTGCGAGCAATACGGAATTCCGAAAACAGAGCAGTACCGAAAGCAGAAAAAAGAAAGAAAGAAGGAGCTACAGCAGGTTACGGAAGCTTTCTATTGCAGAAGACAGCATGCCTAAAATTACGGAAAATCGGTAAACTGAAAAGCGAAGGCAACAGAAAGTTTCTGGGAGGCCAGCTGCCAGAAGGTTTTATTTTTTTTTTCACCAGAATTTCCTTCACAGTGGTACGGGGTGTTACGATGCACTCGGATTCATGAGTGCGAGAGGTGTGCAAATGAAAGCTGTCAAGCGGTCGCGGTCATTCGCTGGCTTGTCTACGCTGTCACTTTTACGAGTAAAACGTTGTTGCGGTCTAGATGGCTTACACTGAGCGAGTGACGTGTTGCAGAGGTACAAATAAAAAAATAAGAAAAATGAAAAAGAAAAAAGATGGAGGCACTGGGCTTTCTCCTGTCTCTCCTTGCTTCCCATCGGTCGGCATAGCACCGAAACCCCATTTATAATTTTTTTGTACATATATCACATTACCCACAGCGCCCGTACGAATTACAGCGCGAGAGTAGGAGCGGGTTGGGTGGGCGGGTATGGAGAACAGTATTAATACAGGACACACAGGTGGCAACACAGAGACTATACATAAAAATAAATTCAAGGCGGGCTATCACACACACGAACCGCTCCTTTAGCTACCTGAATGCTTGCAATGTACGTGCCAAAGCGTCATGAGAGGTAATTACTGCGAGATGGTGTGGCAGCTTATTCCGCTGTCCTGTTGACTAGGAAACAAACGACATTTTAATGCTTAGGTTCTTGCGGGCTATTTTTCTTATTTACATGGACTAGCCGTAGTAAAACGTGATCTCATTCACAAAAGAAAAAAAAATGGAACAAATTGCGTTAAGCGCCTCAAAGCGGCGTCACTGATGTGCTGGGTGGCCTCCAATGAGGTTCAATTTCTTATCGATTTGCTATTACGAGGTGTTGCCCCCTTTTCCAAGACAGGCCCAAGCACAACCGTGCGTTTTCTAGATTTTATTGGCTATCGATTGGCTGTTGCGAGGCTATTGCTAATGGATATTGATAGGCTATTTTCGAAACTTGGTTTGGCAAGCAAACGCCACCGCCTGGCGAACGGAGACTGATGTATCTCCCTCCCCCACCCTTGCTCTTTTACCTCACACTCACTTTCCTTTCCAGCGCCTTGCTCTACTATGTATAGTGTGCATGGCTATGCTCTGATACGAGGTTCTTGGCACACACCCACTTTCCGTGGCGCATGCCCTTTAATTTACCCTCTCCTATCATCCTTTCCCTCCTGCTCGACGTCACTTCTCTTTCCCATCTTCTTGCTATGCTTTAGTGTATGTAGTGCTGAGAGCTGCTTAGAACATGCCTGCTTTCGGTGGCGCATACCCGTTTGTTTCGCTCTACAATCTTCCTCACTCCCATGTCCCTTTCCCACCTCATTTGTGTTCCATACTGAGCCTGGCTGTGCTATGATACGAGCTGCTTGGCACACCCGGTTTCGGTGGCGCATACCTGCTTTCCCGCGATGTGAGTTACGACGAACAAATTACGAACGGTTTCGCTGTTAAAATATCGCCGGGGGTGTAGGCCTATTCAATTATAAAATAGGTTACGTAAAACTTACAACCCTCGTTTCAATAGACTCACCCGTCAGGGCTAAAGTCCATAGGTGTTTCTTTTGCCGTTTAGGGATTTTAGTCCGCAACCACATATTTTACAAAGAAGAGGCGAATTGGCACATGTGCGCTTCTTCATGGACCAAGAGTGCTGTCCTTAACGCACATACAGGCAACACCCAGTGTGCCTTACGTATACCTTGCTGCAAGGTAATGGTATTCGGCATACGACGCCTTGCACACAAGGCATGGACCCATCCGTGTGCTTCACATCCTATACTTACTAGCCTGTTCTCGGTGGTGTTTGTTCGCTTCTTTTTTTTTTTCTATTCACCAACGAGCACAACCTGCTTAATTTGTTCTAGGCCGAAAAGAGGAATTAAACGCCAAAGCGAGTGCGGTTTGAAGATGGAAGCGTTTAGGGAAATGCTGATGCTTTACTTGCAATCGACTGTCGTCACGCGGGAAGGAAAAACAAGGCTCCAAATAACGGGCACTTCTATTGGGTCCCATGGAACACATACACGGAGCGACGTTTTCCAAACTAAAGCTGATTTGCAACTGGAAAAGAAGGTAGAAGGCAAGGTAGTTCGTATCGTCAGATACATATATATTTAAGTTATGGTTTTGCCGAAGCATGAAGCGTGAACTAATATCCATAGTACGCTGAAAGGTTTTGAGAACACAGGAATAAGGCTTAACTTCACCAGCGAACTGCCTGCGGAAGACAGCGTTTCTAAGCATAAGTACAAGCGTTTCAGAGAGCCACTCTTGATGGAACTACAACCCTAGATCTGTAAATTACTTCTTAATTATAAATTAGGGCCGGGGTCGGCAAAGACGCGTTCAAATTTGATGGCAGTACGACAGAATATTCTCAGACAACTACACGATGCAACATCGCTCCTCTCTCAGACTTAGTGCTCCGGGAGAATCACACCTGCTGCCTGTTTGTGAAGAGCTTCCAAAGGGCAAAACTTGTCACTCAATTTTCTATGACCATCGCCCACTTGAATAAAGAGTGCAGTTTTGTAGCTCGGCTTGCCTATGCACTGGAGGAAAGTAAATTGCCCGGCGTAATCCGGGAGTACATCTACAGCTTTTGCAGAAGCCGTGCTTGCTTATCGGTGCCTACAGCAACAGGAGGTCACCGGTGGCCTAGTTACCATGCCTGTTTAGACTGTCGCACCGTACCTTGGAACAGTCTTGTTGCGCCAGTTGCAGAAAAGCGATCCAGCCGGCGGGCCCTCTCTGCACGACGGTCTCCGTGCATGGTAAAAGTGGTGTCAGAACAAAGGAAGACACTAAGCCAGACGGGCGAGGTCAAACGAGGTACAAATATCTCTGGTCAATTGCCTCCCATTTCGCGGAGTTGAAGGCATACGTAACGAATGGTAGAAAATTTCCGGTTAAGAAACAACGTTCATTACTAACATGATCGGCGTTCCCTTCGTACATTCGGTCTGGCAATTGTTCTGTGGCCGATACGAAATGGAGCGCCAGAACCTTGGGGCACACAAGCGAAGTAGTTTTTCCATAATACCTGACGTGAATTCGCGACGGTGGTCTCTTAGTATAACTTGAGGCGACCATATCGTAGTAGGATTTATTAAAGGATAAACTTAAACACTTGGGATGCATTGGCTTAAGTCATGTACGCTTTTGCGCAGCAGTGTCAATAGTGTCAGCCAAACATGGTTACCCGTCGGTGGCGTCTTGAAGAAAGCGGAAATTGATCTTAGCTTTCCCAACAAGCGCACTTAAGCCCGGCCCTCTTTTCTTAATCGAGATGGAGCCAAATTTCCACAAATATGTGTGCAACAGTGTTAAAAGCTGATACGCAGTGGTGAAAGGACGTGCCGAGAGGGTTGTGCTTTCCAAAGAAAGCGAAGTCAGATTTTTGCCTTGCAGGCGCGTTTCTCACGTCGCTCACCGTGCCGCACGAAGGCAATAAAGTCGATGATGCGACGTACCTTAGGTTTTCAAATTGTAGCCAGTTTGTGGACTCTAGGAAGTCTGAGCGGTTGACGAAAATCCGGTCGAATACGTACAAGAACTAATTGGTTGATTTGGGGGGGTTTAACATCCCAAAACCAGCTATGATTATGAGAGACGCCGTAGTGGAGGCCTCCGGATATTTCGACCACCCGCACTGACATGGCACAGTACACGGGCCTCAACATTTCGCCTCCATCGAAGTGCAGCCGCCGCGGCCGGGATTCGATCTCGCAAACTTCGGATCACCAGCCGACTGCCATTACCACTAGCCCACCGTGGCGGGGCGTACAAGAACTAATGGTGAGATGCAGTTCCCCTCCAGAAATTGACAACGCAAATTCGGAGGACGCAGGGACGCAGGCACACCGCTACTATGAGACTGCGAGAAAGAGGGAATTCAAGGCTGGCCACTGCCTTATGATTTCGCCCGGAAGTAGGCGTCAAAGCAAGAGGCACTCGGGATGGAGGAGCTGAGATCATTGAATGTGCACCTACAGTAAATCCCCTGGTAAATCGAACTGTGTCGAGGGTGGAACGACGAGTTTCTCATGTACTCCACTAGCTTCATCAACTCCCCCCCCCCCCTCCCACCCCTAACTTCCCTAGTTTCCCTTCAACTCTCTCCCCCACTCTTTTTTAAAGGAAGAGATTCGTGAAAGTCTGGTGATTCTTCATTGTCGGCTCATCTCAATGAAATTTTCAATGTATGTTACACTGGGTACTTTAATAATGTACGCCAAGACGGGCGTTTGCAAGTTCTTCAGTTTTTCTGAAGATGAATTTTGAAAAAGTTTTAGCGGATTTCTCTGCCGGCCGCCTAGTGTTTCTGACGTCATTACCTACAACGCAGCCTACACGAGCAAGCAAACCGTCAAAAGCAAAACTGCGATACTTCGGCGCTCAAATCGTCTGTGTAAAGTTTAGAAAAGCTAGAATAACTGAATCCATTGTGGGATGTCCTCGCCACTGCCATACTGTGGCACCAGCTCTACACTTTGGGTGGCGCCCCGCCACGGTGGTCATGGTTATGGCACTCAGCTGCTGATCCGATGGTCGCGGGATCGAATCCCGGCCGTGGCGGCGGCTGCATTTCGATGCAGGCGAAATGTTGAGGCCCGTGTGCTGTGCGATGTCAGTGCACGTTAACGAACCGCGAGGTGGTAGAAATTTCCGGAGACCTCCACTGCGCCGTCTCCCATAATCAGTGCTGGTTTTGGAACGTTAAACCCCACAATTCAATAATATATTTTGGATGGCGGAGTGACTCGGACGTGAACGCAAACACTGCACGTATCGTCGACCCGTTTCGGTTTCAATTTCAACGCATCGTTCATTCTGTTGTATGAGCCTATTGGTGAGCTTCTGATCAAATTAAACCACCCTTGCTGCTACAGGAGTAGCAGCACTTTTGGAAAACAGCGATATACGAATATGTTGAAAAAACCGCCGGGGTTCTCCTTTAAACCACTTTTAAAACGTTTTTGTATATATACTTTTATATACAACAAAGCAACCCCAGCCGTGGAAGAAATTGTCATGGGCTCCGTGCGCGGACCCTGTCCTCGCGTGCGCACTGCCTTTAAAGGCGTGCTAAAGGTTATCTCTTCGAGCATATGTCTTCTCGAACTCCTCAGCAGTAGTTTCCATGCTGCTGAGCTGAAGGTATGTATCACTCTGCTCACGACACAGGTGCGTCGACACACATTTTGTTGACATTAAATTGAATAAAATGTGTCTTTACTTGCGTGACGCACTAAGTCAGTTTACAGAGATTAATTATTGTTGGAGAACTGCATTCTTTCCAGTTGCGCAGCATGTAGGGACACCACAAGGTACGTGCTGTATGGGGCGAAACTTGACTCAACTTTCTCTCTTCTGTATTTTCAGGTGAAGCTTCGGAAATGAGTGGCATGTCAGGTAAGTGTTCCATTCCTGGCCCAACGAATTTGTTTAGTGCTGAGATGATCCAATACTGCTGACATCCACAGACGAGTGCTTGCGTTCGAATGTGTTTATGTACATCTTTAATGAAGAAATGAGGTAAAGTTTTCAGGAAGAGTTGTTATGACGATATTGATGGGGAAATTCCGGTCCCGTATATTTTAGATATTTTACGGCGTGACGTATTAAGTAGCATGGAACGCATGCAATTTGCCAGACAACATTGTTGAGGGCCTTGAATGTAACAAAATCTAAGAATTCAACTGCTGCTTTTGGCTATGAAATTTTATTGTAGATGTTCCGCATATGGAACAGTTTATTGCATTAACATAAATGTTTACCCCAATTTTCATTCTTTGCAACTGTGCGTCATTTAAAACAATTTTCTTCTTAAAATCAGCCAGGTAGGGCGCGGGAAACTGGAATGCATCAGCGTTAAATAAACATAACACAAATATGCAATGCAGAACAAACATGCAGGCTTCAAGTGACGAAAATGGTGTTCGTCATGTGACGCTGCCTGAGCCTCAACAAGGGGCATTCGAGAAGGGATGTAACGTCGGGGTGTGTCGGTGGACGATTCATACGTTTATTCGGAAATCAAAACGTCAACGCTACAGCCTTGTTAAATATGGTTCCACGCGAATAAAACGGGAACCCTTTTAGTGCTTTTTTTACCAGAACTACTTTGGTGTAATGTTTCCGATTGGTTATAATCTAGAACCGATTAGGCATGCACTGAGGGATTCTGCTGTGCAGATAGGATTTTCCGTTTGCTGGTAAAACCCGGTGTCAGCGGATTCTTACACCACGAACGCGTTTCAGGAAAACCGGACTAAAGCCCATTTTTTTCCTGAATTGAAATAACCTTGACAAGCCTGTTTTGACACTGCGCGAAGATCGCCGTGCACACACGCTGTAGTTACCGCACCGCGGAGAAATGATGTCCTGTTTGCATAAGTATGCTCCAGTGATATAAGCATCATTTCACAGGCTAAGTGCAGCACTGTGGACGCTATATGGGAGTAATTTGTCAATTCAAACTCATAAAATCACCCGGAAAACTCTGGGCCGATATTAACAAAAGCATCTTCGGACAAAAAGTTCGTAGCAGCATATTTCAGCCAATCCTGAAGCTAGACGTATTAGCGAGGCTATCCGACCAATCGCATGAAAGACTTAGGAAAGACAGTTTTGTGAATTCGGCTCCTGATTTGCATAAGGGTGCAAAAAAAAATTCGGATTTGTTCGCGAGTATCACCTTGACGGCTAGCACCCAATTACCCCACACTTGAGAAAATATATAACCTGAAAACTGGCAAACCTATCGTATAAGTAAAAGCTTTCTGCCTTCCGGTGAGTATTGCCGGCGCGCACTTAGAATGAGAAACGATTCACGCTCTGTACTGGCTGTACTATGTGACACAGCCTGTTTTCTCCTTAAAGGCTGTGTCACAGGCTGTGTCACACAATACAGAAAACAGCACTTTGAACGTCGCGTTACACAATACAGAAAACAGCACTTTGAACGTGCATAGAACTTCGTTTCCCTGTCGCGTAGGCGCTGCGACGTCATTTACAGCGACACGCGACACTTCTAGAAACACGCTATCTTCCGCGCACGATGTGTTGCTTATTTGTCGAGGGAGCAGGTGGAGCATATAAAAACGAACAAAAAACAAAAACACCAAAGACTAGAAGGGAGCTCCGTCCTGAACGAAACCTGGTGTAACCGCATAACTTTGGTTCTCTATTGTGTCATTTGTTGTTGCCAACGGTATCTGTGACTTTTTAACTATTTACCCCGCCATAATGACTACTTCCTTTCTATGGCTTGCGGAGTCACTGGCATGCAGCAGTAGGTTACGGGCAAACGTGGGTCGTGAGGAGCAGTGGGTAATGCACCGAGGTTGCAAGGGGACCCTCCTCATGGACCTTGAGGAGCACAAGGACGGCGGACATCGCCAGCGACCAAAATCAGCTCCGCTGCTAATAACACAAAGATGCAAAATTTAAACTAACCAGCCCTTTAAACACTCTGCTAATGCTATACCGCAATCCCATTTGAACCCACCGCTAGAGTGCTGCACCCTTTCGCTCACATTTTCGCTATTCTCGTTCACATGTGTGCTCATGCGTGGCGTGTGATTATTGCGTGTGAGTATTCCCGTGTCTCTATGTGTAGAGGGAGCGTGTTAATGTCGCTTAATCGGTTCTGTAGAGTAAAACATCTGAGAGCTGTTAGCCTTGCCATTGCTAACCGTTGCCACGATCTGACTTACACGCTTGCCGTTTTTCTCTTTTTTTTCTGTGGACGTCATGCAGAGGTCTCGACGGCCGGTAAGCAATTGATAATTTTTCTAAATTCTGGATAGACAAACTACTTATCAGTCGATCAATTATAGCTTTTCCTCGGTGGTCTGGTTCCTTTCTCATATTTTATTTGTTTCTTCCTCCTTGCATCGCCTTCTGTACTCGTTATGCAGCTGACGCGGGGTAAGTAACTAGGTATGCTCATTGAAATAGTCATTTCTAATCCCTCGAAGGACGTTATAAGAAGGAGGTCATCCGTAACGCTCCTAAATCACGAAGGCGCCCTGCAACACTTGTTTATAGTGTAATCAGAGAGCCATACACATGAGACTTGGAAGCTCCTTAACGTGTGAGCGAAATGTTATTGAAGCTCCGGCACCAGGCAACTTGTAGTTTGGTTTGAAATGCAGTTGAAAATCGCCTAATCCTCGTTTAGGATGCTACGTTCCGATAAGCACTGAATGCGTCGCGTCGCGCTGAACCGGCATTGGCGGCTTCACGATCGCGGCAGCGTCCTCGGTATTGCTTTAGTTCCGTGGTCCTCAGACATGGATGTGTGAGGCACCCCTTCAGGACCACTGTAAGCGATGGGGAACCCCTTGCAGTGGGGGGTGGTGGGGCGGGGGGGGGGGTGCAGCTATATTTAATACAGGATTATTAACTATGACCAATTGAGGCAATGTGCATATTTCTACCACGGTTCTGCAATGAGGTGTCGCAAACGAAAAATAAGTAGGGTTGTCAATTCCGGTAAAGAAAACAAAATGCCAATCGATTTTTTCAATATGAATACTACTACGTTAGGCTTTTGCAAAAATTTTCGTGAACGAGTGCAGAGAAATGCAAGCTCACTGTACACAAAATAATGCACATGAATAACGTGTACAGCACATTACTCAACACTTTTTCTTGACAGTACCACACCTGCAGTTCTTCAATGCTGGCATAAGCAAGGTTAGCTGCTGTATGCGTTTATGGGAGCAGCCACAACCGTGTAGATGTTACAACTCTTCGAGGAACAGAAAATAGCCGCTCACTAGAAAAACCACTGCCAATGTGTTTCGGCTTGTAGCCGCTGCTGTAGCGCGGCTTGTTACAGCTTGCGGCCCCTTTCCACTCTTTGCACGCTTCACCGCATGACAATAACGTACTGCGCAAAAGGTGGCTTCATCGCAGTACGCTATATTTATGAGGCAAAGTTGTATTCGCAGTGACACAGTAGTGCTACGCTGTGAAGCGAAAAAAAAAGAAAAAAATACAAACGATCAAGAGAAACGCTTTAGAAAAAAATTTTCTAGTCGGAAGTTTCTTGAACCCCCATCGGGGAACCACTTCTTTAGATTCACCACCACCACCGCCGCAACAACAACAACAACAACAACAACAACAACACAACAACAACAACAACAACAACAACAACAACAACAACAACAACAACAACAACAACGACAACAACAACAACAACAACAACAACAACAACAACAACAACAACAACATGCTGGACCTTCGAAAGAAGTCAAGCGACATGGTCGGTGCTCCTTGTGATGCAAGTTGTTGAGAGAAAAGCAAACGGATTTCCAACCGCATTTGAAATTTGAAACCAAACTGCAGTTTCCCTGGTACATGTAGCGTTATGGCACTTGGCCCACGTGTTCATGAGAGGCTCCACATCTGATTGGCACAGTTTTCTGAATACGTTGCACAAGTATTTCATGCCGTCAATTTACCAAGCAGCCCAAGGTCGGGTGGGCTACGTGGGCCCACGTGTGGCTGAAAGCGCCTTTACATAACACTGCTCAAGCGCTCGTTACCGTAGAGTTTGCACGATAGGATTTCATTTACCGGGTACGTAACTCACCTAGAAGTATGGCAACCGGAAGCGAGGACTACGACATTCTCGGAACCTACATAGCAAAGCACTCTCCGTCAGTTTTCAGGATATAGGAGGTGACATACATTTGTTACAGTAACATGCCTCTGAAGAAACATGTTTGAAGGACGCATCTTTGGCGCGACTATATTTTTGCTTGCCACGACACTAAACTCAAGAAAAAGGAAGGTCTAGCGAGAATAAAACATGTTTCGTGTAAATTACAATGCCCTCATTTATCCCCCTGTTGAGCCACTGCAACGCGCACAGCAAATTTTGGTAAAACGCCCCACGCTCGCAGCCTACATACTTGATGGCTGTTTGTGACTGTTCCTAACATAGTACTCGTCGATTTCAACAGTTCCTGTAGAACCTGCAGCCACCTTAGGGTGGATTCTGTTCTGTTCTGTATTGAGTGCCGACGAGCGGTTGACGTCTACCATCCCGGCTACTCCACTTTTCTGTGTTTCGCAGCAAAAATAATTATAAAGAACCTATTAAGAAGTGAGGGTCGATTCAAATGCCGATCCGGATATTACATGCGTGGACATGTCAACCCGATAGAGATATTGAATACCCCTACGTGGTCCCTGTGTGCCGTTAAAGCCATGATTAAAGCACGCCACACTGCAAGCCCTCAGAAATTTCGGCCATACTGGGTTCATCTTCGACTCTGACTAGCATTTCACAGTATACGAGTTGCTACAGTTTTTGCGTCTTGTTCGCACGCCTCTTCCCTCGCTACTTGTAGGCATCTATAAGTGGTGTACTGTGCCAGCCACTACACACTGCGCGTCGTTTCCTTGTTGCAGGAAGGGTGGCGCGGCTGGCGGAGGGGGCAAAGGCAAGATACTGGTCCCTGTAGTTATACTGCTGCTTTTGTTGGGTATCGCCGGCGCCTTGCTCATCACTGGCTCCTCAAGTGGTGCGTACACAGCCTGTGCTTTTAGCGTACCTTCATCAGCGGTGTATTTCTCCTCCTCGTCAGTGCCGTGCGAGGTTTGTGTTCGCTAACCTGTGAAGCTGTTGTCGTTGCGACACGAAAGACAAAAGTGGGCCGATCCCGGAGATTGTGCAACGTGTGACGTGCATAGAACTTCGTGCACTGTGAAAGAGCAAGTGTGCGTGCGTGTGTCTGTGCACTTAGCTCGAAGTTGAGGGTTCAACTCCGAAGACCGTGGCTGCTTTTTATTAACGCAAAATGCTATATAGAAAGCATAAATAAATTAATAAATATATAAATAAGTGAAGTCACCACTCTTTTCCTACTGTGAAGGCGGACAAAGAGCGAGGAAGCTGCTTTGAAAGAACGTTTACGAGAGCGCGCCCGCGATACCGAAGAGAAAAAGCGAGAGGCTGAGAGAAAGGAAGAAACTAAAAGAGGCGGAAGTGCCAAGCTTCATTTGCCGCCATTTCACGGTATGGAAAGGGCTCCAATTTGTTCGTTTTTATTTTTTTGTTGAAAGGCGCGGCCACTCTGGCTTGCATGAGGCAACCATGAAGTCATGTAGAAGAAGTCGTACTAGAGCGGTATAACAGCGAGTGTTTTATATGCTAAGCTAACTGCGAAGTTCAAACATGAGCTTCATCTAGCAACTCGTGTAGGTTTTGCTAACAGACTTTGATGCTGTACTGAAAAGGACAAGAGTTAGCTTTCCTATAGACCCTTTTGAAAATTCTCAAGTGGGCTTCCCAGCACGCACCTTTGGGCAAGTAATGGGCAAAAGTGTCCTGCTGAAATGTATGCAGTGCTGTATCTTCACATGCGAGGGCTGGTACTTTGCAGGCTTTCATCACCAGGGCTCAGTCTGCGTCTTTCCTGTCAAACCGCACGCAATGTGCGCTTGTACACCTATTTTCTGAATTGACTACGACGTCATTAGTTGGGAAAATTGCTTGGCAGGAAAGTTAGCTTCGTTATTATCAAATGGATCTATTCTTATTGAGCGAATGAATGAATTTTATGTATTTTGCCAAAACGCAGAGGCAGGAAGACAACCTGCGAATATAAAAGCCCTTTGACTTGACGCGGTTTCGTTGCGAAGATCTTGAGCGGTATAATATCGTCAAGTATTAAGTTCAGAAACACTCTATGAGGAATATTACTATTGGAAAATTTAAGGAGAAGGAAAAAATTACGCATACGGAGCACTAGAAGATGTAGTAAGAGCTAGACGCTTGCAAAAACAGCGTGCTTCAAGCTTTTTCCGAAACATATACATATACAACCGAAAAGATGTGTACAAAGAAATATTTATTCAGATTCTGGAAGCTCGGTAAATGGCATTCTCAGAAATGCAAGACTCCACGAGACAAATGACAGGGCTGTGACGTCGCCTTGACGTCATCCTCGCTGCCGTCGCCTCCGTCGGCTAAACCAGCTTGTCGCAGTGGGCGGAACTTCGTTCCGATTTCAAATCTCGATTACGGCGCCACTACTTGCATTATCGCATTAAGAAAATTGTGAAGTGTGGCTTCAAATGTATGCGCTTCCGATAAACGTCTGTTTTTAGAAATGTAAAACCACTCCAGCTTCCCTTTAAGGTAACGTCATAGGGAATGAAAACAGTCAGAAACCTGCCACAACGCCGTAAAATACTCTAAAAGGGCCCTGGCATTCCTTTACAAGTAATTACGAGTGCTAAAGAGCTCACTTCCTAAGTGCATGCCGCAAACATTGCGCAATTCTGTTAGGTATGAGTGGAATTACAAGTTTGAGGGTAAATTTACCCCGCAAGCATGTTCAGTCTCCCTTCGCCCAGACGAGTGCGCTGGAAGCTACACCGAGGCAAGGGAAAGAGAGAGAGAGAGAGAGAGAGAGAGAGGAGAGGAGGGAGGGAGGGAGGGAGTTTGAAAAGAACGTCAATAAACCAAGCCAGCGTTAGTCGTTAACTGGAAAATTTTCTCTTGGCTTTTCTTTAACGTATTCGCGCTTCCATCGTGATTGCAAGCTTGCAGCTAGATTCACCGCGAAGATGTGCAAATGCGGCTGGGAGTGAGCCAGTGGTTGTTCTGCCACACATATAGTAGACCGTGGCCGTTTATGACGTGTTTTGTTGAACAAAAAAGAGAGAGAGGGCGCTTTACAGATGTATTTTCGAACAAAACTGCATTGTCTGCAGTATGCCGCGCAGAAATATTTGGCTGACGCTGGCATTGACATTTCCGTAAGAACCTCCGCGATTGATGAGAGACTTGCTATGTTCAAAAAGTGTTTCAAGCTCCATTTAAAAGGACATGATGATCATGTCCTTTACTCCATGCTTCTTCTTTTTATATGTGTATTCATCACAATGTTTCCTTGTTAATAGAGACATTTATGTTGACGCCCTCTTTAAATACCGCCAACTCATTGTCTACCTCAATTAGAAAGCGTCATCGCGTGTATTTACCTTTATCTTGTCACATCATTGGTATTAAATATTTCCTACGTTTCCATTATCTGGTGCAAAACACAACTGGGAATGAAAAAACTTGCCCGCTATAGCAACGCTCGAAAGAGAGGCTCGGATGTGCTCATAATAAATGTGGAGAACGTCTTGCCAGACCAGAGCCGCTTTGATCTGCCTAGCTGTGTACGTCTCGGTGCTTTTCTGGTGTTCTAGCTCATTGGACAAGTACGAAAATTACGACGACAACGTGTGAACGTATGGCGGCGAACAGCACTGACGCCAGTTTACATCATTAACAAATACTCCTGATGCACCGTCAAGTTTAACCATATGACTTATTATTAACCATTACTCAGATTACGTAGTACTGCGGGTCATGTCCTCTGTGTTAGCGAATGAGACACACGAATACAGGACGTCCGGCTTTGGGTCGCGCGTGACTGAATGTCCACCTTTACATATCCTGCAACTCAAGGTGGAGCCGAAACCGATATAGAAAATCTGATGCGAACGCACACTGCACGCGTCAACCAAAAAAAAAAAAAGGCTTACGTCGTCTGTTATAGTTTGCGATTGAAATTTAGACATAGCAGGCTCACAAGTACAAAGGTGCTCCATTGACCGAAGGTAACCAACCAACTAATTGAAAATTTAATGTGAAGACGAACACAGTACGCGAAAGCAGGGAAATGCATACTAGTTGTCGTAGCGTGCAAATGTCAAAATTCCCGAAGTCCTGTACTACGGCGTCTCTCATCATCATAGCGTGGTTTCGGGACGCAATACTCGAAATTTTGTAGCCAGAACAAGCAGGTGCACAAAAACAAAGGTGACCACGGAAGGTAGCCAACCACTGAAGTGTGGTAACCAGCCCACCAATTGAATATTCAATGAGAACACGCATTACACGCGTAAAACAAGAGAAAGGCATATTCTTCTGGGCTCCATACATAATAAGGGACCATCACTATTGATGACATTGTAGGCGTGCGTATCAGCCCCACGCCTTTTGTAGACACTTCTTTCACAGGAAAATCCGGCAATCGCATGGCATACAATGTCAGAGCCGCTTTTACGTATGCGAAGCGGGGAATGCAGAAATGCCTACGACGCATGTTTGGCTTTGAGCCAAGCGAGACACATAGATGCGTTTGCATAAACTTAGCAGTTGTGTACAAGCCCTGGCATTACCAGGCACGGCGGTTACACCTTGAAGGTCAAGGGGCAGCTTACAGGTCGTCGTAACGACGGCATTCATGTACGAGCAAAACCGCGAATTTTGCAGGAAGGAAATCGAAGCTACGGCGTGCTAATCGGCGTATCGTGTGTAGTATTCGTCGATGCTGTCTTGTTTAGACGAACAATGCTTGGTTAAAAGTCGCAAGGTCAGGCATGACACGTGTAACTTTTATTGCAGTAAGATGCAAAGGCGGGCTTACTTTCAGCAATGTTTATTACATTGTTACAAGGGCAGATAGCCGACACTACGTGTCTGTAGGAAGAACTAAGGCCACACTAGCCTAGAGCCAAGCAACCT
This sequence comes from Hyalomma asiaticum, assembly GCA_013339685.2. Taxonomy (NCBI): domain Eukaryota; kingdom Metazoa; phylum Arthropoda; class Arachnida; order Ixodida; family Ixodidae; genus Hyalomma; species Hyalomma asiaticum. The sequence goes on from CM023486.1 coordinate 38,162,605, forward strand.
TAGGCAGTTCTAGGAAACATCATAAAAGAAGCAGACGATAATCAGTGAACATTACTCATAGCGCTAGCAAATACTACAGCTAGAGGAAATAAACGCTGACTAGCTAACAGTGGTAAGACGTAGACAACATTAGCGAGCGAGCACACATTCCACATGTGTCAGTATATGCCAACATGTCGTGATATTTCATTAATTTAGTGCATGCTATTCACTTGCGCCATTTCAGCCCTTGCTGTTATATATGAGGCCTGTGTGGTGTAAACTTTGGTGTTGTGGGGCATTATTCACGTTTGTCATAAGCGCACGTCGTGTGATGCAGGTTGTTAAAAACAAGGCAATGAAACTACGGCCATGACGCTGCACTGGCGCATTGTCGTGTACATTATTATGTAAACCACATATCTTCCAGTGTCTTCATGTGGTAACGTATCATTTACTTAATTAAACTTGAACAATGGCTGGACTCAAACAGATTAAGTTTAAATATTAAGAAAGCTAAATATATTATATTTAAACCACTCAACAAAAAATGTGACTGTGAACTCGCTCTTAATTTTCAAGGAACGGTCCTTCAGCGCGTTTCATCAGAAAAGTTTCTAGGTGTTTGGTTCAACGACACCATGTCTTGGAACACGCATGTTAATAAGCTAACTATTGAATTAGGCAAAACAGTTGGATGCCTCTACAAACTTAGAGAATTGATTCCACTAGGTCTAAAAAGTGCGATATATTCTCACGGTGCAAGAACACGGACGAAGACGACGATCCCGAGGGGAACAAAGAAGACTCAGGAGTGGGGTGCAGGCTGACGGTCCGCCATTGGGGCTGCACCGGCTAATCACTCCGTTCTAGAATACACTACCTTTAGAAGCGTATTCCTGTGCCCGTTTCATTTTCGTGGAGGTGCTGGGTACCGCGCAAGAACTCCGCAGCGGATTTGTCATCAACCGCTGTACCATGGCCACCGACGACCAGGCCTCTGGATCAAACTCGGCGCCGGCATCCGCGCTGTCAGCATCCCAGACGCCACAACACACAGTCGTCCTGACTCACCCCCATGACCCTGGAACTTTTTCGGGCAAGTCCAACGAGAACGTGGAAAATTGGCTTGGCCTCTACGAACGGGTTGCAGCGCACAACCGATGGGACCCCACGGTGATGCTCGCAAATCTTCTCTTCTATCTCCAGGGGCCAGCACGCATTTGGTTTGACACACACGACGAAGAATTGACCAGTTGGGACGTATGTATGCAGAAATTGCGCGATCTCTTTGGCCCGCCAGCCGGTAGCAAGTCCGCTGCCGTGAAAGACCTGTCCTGTCGGGCCCAAACAGCCACAGAGGCGTACGTCGCTTACATCCTCGACGTTCTAGCTCTTTGCCGCCTCGTCGACTCCACCATGACCGAGATTGACAAAGTAGGCCATATCCTTAAGGGCATCGCCGATGACGCGTTCAACCTGCTCGTCTTTAGAGACTGCTCGACCGTGGACGAAATTATCAATGAGTGCCGCCGTTTCGAACACGCCAAGAGCCGTCGCATAACCCAACAGTTCACGCGGCTTCCAAACACCGCTGCCACGTCTTCGTGCGAAGACGCTCATCAAGCCCTTCAACCGAGCACCCCGGATAGCGTTGTGCGCATCGTGCGACGGGAAATCGAGGCTGCGGCACCATCTCTCGTACGCCCATCAGAGAATGCAGAAGCGACAGTCTCTCTCATCAAGGCAGTTGTCCGCGAGGAACTCGCGAACGCCGGCATTCAGCCGGTGTGCTCCATTACCAGGCCTCCAGTCACCCCTGCCGATTCGCTTCGTCTGCAATCACCGACGTTTCGACGATACCGAGATCCAGCCCAGTGGCGAACACATGACGACAGGCCCATATGCTTCCATTGTAGCGGCGTGGGTCACATTTCTCGCTATTGCCCTCACCGCCAGTCCACGTTCTCACGACCTACGTTTTTCTATCGCCGAACTGACAGCCGACGTCCACCGTTCAGTGCCGCGCCGAATGATTCGACGTACTGCGACTCTATGTACCGTGACCAGTCCTATGGCGACTCGTACCGCAGCCCTCCTGCATCATTCAGACGCTCGAGCCGTTCGCCGTCGCCAAACGATCGTCGATCCCGCTCGCCTCTGCCCCGTCGTCCTTCGTCGCCGCGTCCTTCCGGACGATCTTCTCAGGAAAACAGAAATGCAGCTCCCGGAGGTGACGCTGCATTGGACCCCCGACCTGCAAATCCTCTGATTACTTTGCCGACCCACCAGAACCAAATCGCCGTGGAAATTGGTGCCCTACCAGTAACTGCCCTGATCGACACCGGTGCACACATCTCAGTCATGAGCGCTGACCTTCGGAAGCGGCTGAAGAAAGTTCTCACACCTGCCGAGTCCAGCATTGTACAAGTCGCTGACGGAGGGACACCAGCTGTGCTGGGAATGTGTGCCGCTCGTGTAAGCGTTGAGGGTCGTCACACATCTGTGTTGTTCCACGTCCTTGACCATTGCCCTCACGACGTGATCCTCGGCCTTGATTTTTTATCGGCTCACTCAGCTGTGATTGACTGTTCAGCTGGTGTGGTCCAGCTTGATTTGCCTGATGCTCCTGAACCTCCCGACTCGGCGCAGATTCATCTCTGTTCTGCTGACTTTCTTCGTCTACCGCCGCAGGCACTCACGTGTATCAGTGTTGTGCCCAATTTCAGTGTGCCGGATGGCGACTATGTGGTCACTCCGGATGTCAGCACCTTACTCTCGCATGGCGTGTCTTTCCCTCACATGGTAGTGACCATATCGGACCAAAAAGCTTATATGCCGCTGCTGAATTTTACACTCTGCCCTCAGGTACTACCTAGAGGCATATCCCTCGCCACTCTGTCGCCGTCACACGAATACCAGCTTTTGTCCCTCTCGCCGCATCAGCCTTCGACCAGTTCTTCGGCCACCCGCGATTCGCCTGCGGCCACGCCAGCTCCAGCGCACGACGACATCACGAAAATGATCGCCCTAGACCTTTCACCTTCACAAGCCAACGAGCTCCGGCATCTGCTGACCCAGTGCTCCGATATTTTTGACATAGGCGGTCGGCCTTTTGGCCAAACCTCGCTGGTGCAGCATCGCATACATACCGGCGATGCCGCGCCCATTCACAGACGGCCTTATCGGGTGTCACACGCCGAGCGCCGACTCATCCAGGAGGAGGTTGATAAGATGCTCAACAAAGGCATCATTGAACCATCATCCAGTCCGTGGGCTTCTCCTGTCGTTTTGTTAAAAAAGAAAGACAACACCTGGAGATTCTGCGTGGACTATCGACACCTGAACAAGATTACAGAAAAAGATGTATATCCTCTGCCGCGCATCGACGACGCGTTGGATTGTCTCCACGGTGCGACGTATTTTTCATCAATAGATCTTCGCTCCGGTTACTGGCAAATCTCTGTCGACGACATGGACCGCGAGAAGACCGCCTTTGTTACGCCAGATGGCCCTTACCAGTTCCGGGTCATGCCTTTCGGCTTGTGCAACGCTCCCGCCACCTTCGAGCGTATGATGGACACGCTCTTGCACAGCTTTAAATGGTCGATCTGCCTCTGTTACTTAGACGATGTCATCGTGTTTTCTCCGACCTTCGAAACCCATCTTGAACGTCTTTCCTCTATTCTTTCGGTGTTCCGCGCTGCAGGCCTACAGTTAAATTCTTCAAAGTGCCACTTTGGTCGCCGCCAAATTACTATCCTCGGTCATCTTGTCGATTCTTCTGGCGTCCGCCCGGACCCCGCAAAAGTTCGTGCTGTCCTCGATTTTCCTGTGCCCACATGCGCTAAAGACGTCCGCAGTTTTGTAGGCTTATGCTCCTACTTCCGTCGGTTCGTAAGGAACTTCGCGAACATTGCTCGACCTTTGACCGACCTTCTCAAGAAAGGCGCGCCCTTTGCATGGGGCCCTGATCAAGCTGCTGCTTTCTCAAGCCTTATCACACTGCTCACCACACCGCCGATTCTCGCTCATTTTGACCTATCTGCCCCAACAGAAGTCCGTACAGATGCTAGTGGCTATGGAATTGGCGCTGTTTTAGCCCAGCGTCAACGGGGCTACGACAGAGCTATTGCGTACGCCAGTCGCCTGCTTTCCGCCGCTGAGCGCAATTATTCAATCACGGAGCGCGAGTGCCTCGCGCTTGTATGGGCAGTGGGGAAATTCCGCCCATACTTGTACGGCCGACCTTTCATCGTTACAACGGATCATCACGCCCTTTGTTGGCTCTCAACACTCAAAGATCCCACAGGTCGTCTAGGTCGCTGGGCCCTACGTCTGCAAGACTACACCTACACAGTGGTGCACAAGTCCGGCCGGCTACACCACGATGCCGATTGCTTGTCTCGGCACCCTGTCGACGGCCCAGGCTCCGATGATGCGCCTGCTGGAATCTTCACGCTCTCGGCTTTCCACAACATCGCACAAGAGCAAGAACGTGACGCCAACTTACTCGACCTCATCAGCCGCCTCCATGCACATCCGTCGGACCCTTCGCTTCGTATGTACCTCATTCTGGATGGCATCTTATACCGCCGAAATATGCGACCTGAAGGGAACGAGCTGCTCTTAGTCGTTCCCACGCATTTGCGGTCAACTGTACTCGCACAGCTACATGACGTACCCACCGCCGGCCACCTTGGTGTTTTCAGGACGTACGACCGTGTCCGGCGACGATTTTTCTGGCCAGGACTCTACCGTTCTGTCGACGTTCTGTTGCGGCTTGCGAACCTTGCCAACATCGCAAAAAGCCCGCTTTGCCTCCAGCTGGACTACTCCAGCCAATAGAGATACCCACGGAACCATTTTATCGTGTCGGTCTTGACCTGTTGGGCCCTTTTCCAACATCCAGAAATGGAAATAAGTGGGTCGCCGTCACAACGGATTATGCTACCCGCTTTGCTGTAACACGAGCCATCCAGACCAGTTGCGCTACCGACGTTGCCGACTTTCTGCTGCGGGATGTTATCTTACACCACGGAGCTCCTCGACAGCTTCTCACGGACAGGGGCCGCAACTTTCTATCCCGAGTTATTGAGGACCTACTTCGCTCTTGTGCCACCCAACACAAGCTAACGACGGCATACCATCCTCAAACAAACGGGCTCACAGAACGCCTGAACCGCACACTTACTGATATGCTATCGATGTACGTCTCCTCCGATCATCGTGACTGGGACGTAGCCCTTCCTTTTGTGACGTTCGCCTACAACTCGTCACGTCACGACACCGCTCTCTACTCTCCGTTTTACCTTCTCTATGGCCGTGAACCGACATTACCTTTCGACACAATCTTGCCTCACGATCTCCAGTCCCCGTCTGAATGCTCGCGACGCCATGACTGCTGCAGCTAAAGCACGCCAAATTGCTCATCACCGTCTTTCTGAGTCCCAATCACGACAGAAAGCTCTATATGACAGCCACCACCGTGATGTCCAGTTCTCCGCAGATGACCTCGTCCTCCTCTGGACTCCTTCAAGGCACGTCGGCCTCTCGGAAAAGCTGCTCTCCCGCTACTCCGGCCCATATCGCGTTGTCCGACAACTCAGTGATGTGACCTATGAAATAGCTCCTGCCGATGCTTCCTCGTCGTCCGCGTCGTCTGATGTCGTCCACGTCAGTCGTCTCAAGCCTTACCACGTGGCCGCGGTCTAGCTGGCGCCGGGTCGGCACTTTTGCCGCCGGGGGTGATGTCACGGTGCAAGAACACGGACGAAGACGACGATCCCGAGGGGAACAAAGAAGACGCAGGAGTGGGGCGCAGGCTGACGGTCCGCCATTGGGGCTGCACCGGCTAATCACTCCGTTCTAGAATACACTACCGTTAGAAGCGTATTCCTGTGCCCGTTTCAATATTATGCAAATTTTTACTCACGTCTTTCATACTGTACTCTAGTCTGGGGTACAACAACAACCACCAACTTTAATAAACTAGAACGGCTCCAAAAGAAGGTGTTAAGAATTCTTGAAAATTTTACCGGGCACCGAAGCCTACTACCCACTGCTCCCCTATTCATTAAACATAATATGCTAAAAGCTTCCAAGTTACACGACTATAAACTCTCCCTTTATATGTATAAAAACCAGCTTCCAAAACACGAAGAACACACTCGTCATGACTACAGCATACGTAACAGGCAAACACCAGTACCCCATACACGCACAAACTACGGTAGAGCTAGACTAGAGTATTGCATACCAACTCTTTACAATTCCTTAAAAACCCATATAAATTTCAGTGCCCCTTTCAGTGTGTTCAAATCAGATGTTGTTATGTGGGGTTTAACGTCCCAAAACCAGCTCTGATTATGAGAGACGCCAAATCAGATGTGCGTGATTACTTGATGAAGATATAATTTTTTTTTTCATGTTGTGTGCATCACGTTGTATCAGTGCTCTGATGTTCCTTGTATGTGACTTTTAGGTTTTCTTCGTATTACGCTGCTTGTTTTTGTTGACAGTGTTTACAACTGTGTAGAATCCGCTGCATGTGCTGCCCTCTGTAGGCCCCCAGGTCCCGTCAAGCTGTTTGCACAGCTTTTTGCCTGGGGGACCCCCAACAAATCTGTTGGAAATAAAGTGGATTCTGATTCTGATTCTGCATTCATTCATGCGTTCATGTCACGTTCGGCCAAATTTTTTACAGTTAATAGAACGACCAGGAAAGCACCATGACCCACACAGCGAAGCAGCGTAGATTTTACATGCTTCAATACGGTGCATGTCGTAGCGTATACACAATGTCGTTTGCGCTATGTCCTACACATCAAGATGCGCCCCCAGCTAAATAAGCAACTAACGACGCCTAATTGTCTTTGTGCCATTAACGTCATTGCATACATGATTGTGTGTCATTGGATTCTTGACATCCATTGACGCTCTTACCGCGACGTTTCGTTCATTACCGCACGTTTGTCATTCATGAGCGTTCTGGCGTGTAACATAGTGAAGAAATGACAACTACGCGTTCACGACGTATACGCCATGTTGTTGAGACGGACGTGCTATGGACACTCATATCGTGACCCATCATGCACGCTTCTCATAATCGCACAGCACGTGATGCTTATTTCGGTATGAAACCGTTCACACCATAAATTAAGCGAAGTGCTTCGCAACAAGGCAGCCTAAGGAATATTTCTGCGTCCTGCCTGCATAAAACGTATAACCCCAGAAATCAGTGAATCAGAAGTGCACGTCGGACAAATTTCCATTTACGCACAGTGAACGCGCACCGCCTTGAAACATTTCATGTGCACGCTCAACCAACGACATATGGACGTTTATTCCCGCGAACGGTCGCTTACGTTCATGAAAAGAAATACGACAACAAAAAGCGTACCTTTGTGCTCTCTAGATCCTGTGTGCCTGATGTAGCAGTCCGTTAAAAACGCGTGAAAAATGCGCATATCTTCAATCGGCCAGTGCCTTTGTCGCAGGGGTAGCAGCTCATATTCACGGTAAAAATAAGTATGAGGCTAACCGTCGATTTACGCGCATCGATCAGAGTTTCGAACAAAGCAATATTATTGATATACTTCATGACAGCACCTGCGCAGCGGTGACGTATGTTTTTTTTTTTTTGTCGTTAATGTAATCAAGCTATTTGAATTAAATCCGGATTACATTGCCATTCGGGCGTCGCGGATACGTGTTGCGTGCACAGCGGCAGATAGTGGTGGAAAACATTGAGGAGTGACGGAAATAAAGCAGCAAGAAGCAGCCGATATAAGCTGATACGTGGCATTCTCCTGTTCCCGGCGCCTGGAAGAAAATGGACGATGACGATTACGAGAGACCGACGGCGTTCTGCATATTGCATACCGCCTATTGAAACCTGACTCGAAGTGAATAGACTTGATACAGCACTAGGCCACCCTTGAGCGCTCACTTTGCACTTTGTCTCATATCTAGATGAAGCGGAAAAGAAGAGCAGCGAGAGTGGCGATGGGTCGAGCGGCGGCGAAGCAAGTGGTAGTGGACCAAGTTCAGGCGGTGGGTCGTCAGATCCTCCCCCACCTACGCCACCACCGACAGGTAAGTTCGCATTGTCAAAGGCTCGCAGGTGACCAGCGTCAAACACAAGCAAAGCTAGTGTACCTCCCAATGGCGCAGAACCAGCGTTAGGTCGTCACGTGATACGCTTATGCCAGCCCCTGTTTTGGTATGGTTGCCACGCAGCATTGTCACAGGTAATGATATATGTTTCTTCTTTACCTTTACATTAGTAGTCGGATGCACTCTCGAGATAGGTTTTGATGCTTAGACGGGGGAAAAATGGGTAGGGCTGCTTGTTCGTTTTTATGTGGATTCGCCCTTATCAGCGCTTTAGTGGGGAACCTGAGGTAAAGTGAGAAATATGTTGCTAACGGCGCCTAGCGATACATTGGCGCACGGTGGCCTAGGAGTAGCCTACAATGTCTATCACATCCGGCAGCGTGTGCTTTGTGTAAGTTATTTGTGAGGGGGAGGGAGGAAGGGGCTTTATATTGACTGGTCTATTTTCTCGTTTGATCGCGCGCTACAGTTGGCAAGACAACAATCATTGTCGTCGTCGTAGTTGCTATGTTCGTATTGCTCCAAAAAGCACATCTCCATTGCATATCAGTAGTCTTCGAAGAGCACACCTTTCACATCTGGTAGCCAAAGCAGTCGGTTTACTGCAGAAAAAAGAATTGGCGATATGCTGGCGCCGATATGCTCTGTTTATTCCACTGTTGTGAATCGCCAACGTTCCAAACACAACAAAATGCTGTTAGAGAATCCGCAAAGCCGGAAAGGAGAGGCTCATTTTATTGCCGCGTGTAACATTTATCGACCATCTTGCCAAAGGAGCACATGTTTTTGTGAGGGCCCGTTCATATACTGAAAAAAGCGGGTAAGAGTCTCTCCTGCGTTTGTTTCATTCTCCCCCCCCCCCCCCCCGGCATCTTTTGGGGTTCCTTTTTTGCCGCTTATATATGTTCCCATATCGCTGAATCGCATTGTGCCTCTTAAGTGCTAGTTCTGTGAATAGCAGAAGGAATATATGTGGTGATAGAAAGCGCAATTTACGTTCAATGTGTGTACTCGTACTGACAAAACAACTTGGCTACCACATCCTCTGTCTGCATACGTGAGCACGTGAAAAGAAAAAATGGAACCTTGGTGTATTAGTAAGTAGATAAAGAACAAGCATTGTAAGCATCCCAAATATAAAATCACCCCCCCCCCCTCCCGGCCCATGCCCAAGTCGGTTTTCTTGCCGCCTCCTCCTCCCTGTTTTTGGCAGACTACGCTTTGTGCTGTTCACTTTGCACTGGTTCGTAGTTACAAAGGCCACACTTGAACAGAAACATTTACAATACCCGAGACAGTTTCTCTCTGTAGTTGAAATGACTAATGTTATTATCCCGCTTACCTTTCCCCTCATGCATTATAGTTCTTCCTACACTATGTTTCTACATAGCTGCTTTCGCGCTTCCGCCTTGCTGCAACTGCTGCATTTTGTGCGTGGCGTTGTAACTTCTTGTAGCAGTTACTTTACTTGCTCACTGAGGCGCAAAGGTTGAGGGAATTATGCTCTTCCAGAGGGACTTCTTTTCGTATGTGCGATGCCGAGTCCGTCGAAATACGAATCCCACATGAAAACATAATGGCTTACTGAGTTAGCAACTGCAGAGGCTACGAGGCCGCGTGGCGAAAGGTAAGTAGAAGCACGTTTCCAATCTGGAGAGCCTGCTTATGTAGCCACCGTCGGTGACGCCTACCGCTGATGACGCTGCGGTAGCACTGCATTTTATGGCACACGCGGTGCTGCGCGTAGCCCGATTCCTCTGGGCTGGATGGTATGGCTGTGCGGAAATCTGCGCAGAGTGTGTTGCCATATCACGACTCCCCCCAGCCCCCGCGCGCCGTGGAAAGCCCTCAGGGCTTGTACATATACGGGACGCGTACCCGACACCCATAGAACGTAGTGACTAGGGCAGGCTGCGATGTCGGGGGTTATGGATGGACGCTTGTGGCTGCTCTGGTGTTTCCTGGTTCAACGCCTCGTTGCCTGGTTCTTCGGAAGCAATGTATGCTGGCTTGAGCCGGTCAATTGAGACTCGGACGTCGTTACCGTTAACGCGCAGGATGAAGGTTTTGTCGTCGCGGTGGACGACTAGGTAGTGTCCGCTGTAAGGCGGCCGGAAAGGCGCACGTACATTGTCGTCGGGGAGGAAGGCATGCGAGCATATCGCCAGTCCTTGAAGACGAACGGCGTCCGCTTGGTGTGATGGGCCGCTGGCGATGGGCGCAGGACGCCCACTGTGCGAAGGAGCCGGGCGACAAAGCCTGTCGGGTCGGAGCTGGTGATGCCGGGAGTGGAATTGGAGAGAAATTCCCCAGGTAGGCGAAGCGGTTCTCCGTAGACAAGTTCTGCAGGTGTGGCCTGAATGTCTGGTTTGAACGTGGCGCGCACACCAAAAGCGATGGCTGGGAGAGCCTCGAGCGAGGATGAGTTAGGGTGGCACATGATGACTGCCTTAAGTTGTCGATGGAGGCGCTCGATCATGCCGTTGGCGCAAGGGTGGTAACTGATGGTTCGCAGACGCTTGAACCCGGTGAAGAGACCGAGAAGCCGGAAGAGTGGAATACGAATTGCCGTCCTTGATCGGTTGTGAGGCGACGACGAGTGCCGAAGCGGGAAATCCAGCCAGAGAAGGAGACCGAAGCGATGTTTTCTGCCGTAATCCTTTCGAGGGGCCATACCTCGGGCCATCGGGTGTAGCGATCAATGGCTGTGAGGCAGTAGCGGTAAGGTCCGGCTGGTAGAAGGGGACAAATAATGTCGATGTGGACGTGTTGAAAGCGTTCCGACGGCAGGGGAGATATGCCGAGCGGCGAAGTGACGTGCCTAGTGATTTTGGTGCATTGGCAGTGGATGTACGAGCACCCCCAGGTGCGGCAGTCACGCAGCATTTTGGGCCACACGTAACGGTTAGTCACAAGGCGCTGTAGAAGCGCGAATGCCGAGATGGCTGAGGTTGTGCAACTGGCTGAAGAGGCTGCGGCGATGCAGCAGAAGCACATGTGGTCTCACCCGTCCGGTGGAAATGTCGCAGTACAGGGTGTCCATGGAACCAGGTCCTGCAGCTTGTTGAAATCGAAGAGAAGAGCAATTTTCGATGAGTTGCTGGAGTTCGGCGTCCGTCTCCTGAGCGTCAGCGAGGGTGGCAGTCGTCACGGGTGACACTTCGACAGTGGAGACGCGCGAGAGTGCGTCGGCGACCACATTGTCTTTCCCACTGATGTGTTGCATGTCTGTGGTGAACTGGGCGATAAAGGACAGCTGGTTTTGCTGAACAGGCGGAAGTTTTCAGCGGCGTTGGAAAAGGCGTAAGTTAAAGGTTTGTGCAAGGTGTAGATGGTGCAGTGCTGTGCCTCTAGGACGTGGCGAAAGTGCTGGACTGCTTCATAACTGCCGCAATTAAGAAGCTCTCTATAGCAGGCTAGGCAGGTAATCTCCGCAGGGGCCGAAGTTGCATTGGTGACGCTCCCAGAGGACGAGGGCGTCATTGCCCGGGAAAGTTTCTTTGAAAAGAACGCCAACGGGCACCAGACTTTTTTCCCATACTGCATGAGAGAGGCTCCAACGGCGATACTAGAGGCGCTGGTGAACAGCACCAAGGGGGCCTATGACTTCGGATGCGAGAGCAGAGTGGCTTTGCAGAAGGCAGTTTTGCAGCCTTCGAAAGCTTGTGTTAAAGGCGGTGTCCAAGTGACAGACTAGTTGCCTCGTAGGCTAGCCACCGCATCGTGGAAAGGGGCCTGATACGTGGCTGCTTTAGGCACGAAGCGCCTGTAAAAGTTTAGCATGCCAAAGAAACGGCGAAGATCCTTTGCTGTGGTAGGCTGAGCGTAGTTTTGAAGGGGCAGAATGCGGACAGGCAAGAGTCTAGTCCCTTCTGAGGAGATTTGATGACCAAGGAAGGTGACGACGGGGGCGCCGAGCATGCTCTTTTGTACGTTGATGAGTAAGCCGTGGTCATCTAGGCGCTTGAAAAGTAGACGAAGGTGCTGACGGTGGTCGTTTTCGTTGGGAGAGAATATCAGAATATCGTCCAGGTAGGCGAATCATAAGTGGATGCAGAGCATCCGACGAGACCGCACATAGGCTCTGCTGTAGTCGCATGGCCTCCGACATGGCGGGCGGGCTCGCCGTCTCGAGGCCATGGTAGTCGATACATTGCTTGATGCGTCTTCCGCTAGATGGACATAGTTGTCCATTTTTGGAGCTGTTATTTTTCGCCCACGGACGATTTTGCGCTCACAAGAGACGTGTGGAGACGCCGACACTGACGGCTGTATTTCTGCGGAACGAGCTCTCTAACGCTATCGCGTTAAATGTCTAGGCAGCGAACGACGTCGCCGATGAAGCGTTGGAAGGTTTGTCCCGCATTCCGGAGGCCGAAACTCCTGAAACGTAATTCAAATAAGCCGAAGGGCGTGGTGATTGCGGTCTCTGGGACGTCGTCCGGGTTGACAGGAATCTGGATGTACGCCTTTACGAGGTCAGCAACCGAGAAGATGGTGCTGCCGTGTAAGCGGTGGGGAAAATCCTGTGCGTGACAGATGGGGTACCTATCGATAATGGTGCGGGCATAAAGGGCGCGGTAATCTCCACAGGATCCCTGCCATCGGTCTTTTTTGGCACCAGATGAAGCGGTGAGGCGTAAGGTCCCTCGGAGCGGCGGGCAATTCCTTCACGGAGCATGGCTTCAAACTCGGCGTGAGCGATTTACAGCCATTCTGGAGCGAGCCGACTAGCGCGACAGGAGATCGGGGGGCCGTGAGTAGTGGGGATGTATTGGAAGGTTGTGAGGCGCACCTTTCTAGGACGTTCGCCAGGTCGAGTCAGGTCGGGAAATTCTAGGACAAGCGCATGGTATGGTGACTAATCTTCAACTGCAATCAGCACCTTGATGCTGAGATGTGGGATGGTCGTCCGCTGGCCCGGCGAAGATAGTCTTGTTGTGGCGTCAATTATTCGGTCATGTGGGCAGTCGGGTCATCATAAGCCCACCTTATGTCCACTGCAGGACGAAGGCCTCTCCCAATCCTCTCCATTCTTGCCTGTCCAGCGCGAGCTGAGCCCATTTGACGACTGCGAATTTCTTGATTTCGTCCCCCATCTTACTCTCTGTCGTCCGCAGCTACGCTTACCCTCTCTTGGTATCCATTCTGTCGTTCTAACTGTCCATCGGTTCTAACTCGCCTTCTCATCACGTGGCCTACCCATAGTCCATTTTTTTTCTTAACATCGGTTATTATGTCGGCGACTCTCGTCTGCTCTCTGACCGACTCGGCTGTCTTCCTATCTCTTAGAGTAACGCCTATCATCTTTCGTTCCATCGCCCGCTGCGCGGGTGTTAACTTCCTCTCTAGGTTCTTTGTAATTCTCCAAGTTCCTGCCCCGTATGTCAGTAGTGGCAAAATGCAGTAGTTATGTAGTTTCCGCCTGAGTGATAGTGGTACATTTCCTTTCATAAGTTGGGAATGTCTCCCATGCGCTCCATCCCATTTTTATTCTACGGTGGATTTCTTTTATATGGGTGGGTTCTCCAGTAAGTAGCTGTCCTAGGTATAGATATTCTACGACTTCTAATGTCTGGTTTGCGATCGTCAAGCCACGTTTTTTCGCCGTGCCACTTAGCATTGTCTTTGTTTTCTGCATGTTCCTCCTTAATCCTACCTTACAGCTTTCTCGGCTTAGGTCTTCAATCATCTTTTGCAGGTCGTCTCCTCATTGCTAAAGAGTACTATATCGTCTGCAAATCGTAAGTTACTCAGATATTCACCGTTAATCATTTGCTCTACCTCGTCCCAGACTAACATTTTGAATGTTTCTTCCAAACATGCAGTAAACAGCATTGGAGAAATTGTATCTCCTTGTTGACACCTTTCTGTATTGGGATTTTGCTGCTTTTCTTAAGGAGGAGCAGGATGGCTGTACAATCTTTATAGATGTTGGCTATTGTGTTTACGTAGCTCTCGCATATTCCTTGTTGGCGTAAAGCCTCCAGAACTTCTGGTATCTCTATCGAGTCGAAAGCCTTTTCGTAGTCGATGAGGGGTTTGTTGCCATATAGAGGGGTTTGTTGTATTCCGCGCACTTCTCCCTTACTTCATTAATCACATGAAGGTGGTCTATGGTGGAGTATCCTTTCCTGAACCCTGCTTGCTCTCTTGGTTGATTAAATTCAAGCGCGGCCCTTATTCTCTTTGAGATAACCTTTGTGAAAATTACGTAAAGTGCTGAGAGTAGACTGATCGGCCTGTAGTTCCTCAAGTCTTTAACATCTCTCCTCTTATGTAATATTAGAATGTTTGCGCTTTTTTTAGCTGACTGGTACATTTGAAGTTTTGAGGCATTGTGTGTATAGCGTCGGGAGATTTCCAGTAAGGAAGTCTCCTCCATCTTTGATCAACTCGGTGGTGACGCCGTCTTCTCCAGCCGCTTTTCCGCGGGACATGCCCTGAATTGCTTTTCTAACCTCGTCCGCAGTGGCGCATGGAATTTCGGTGTCCGGATCGAAATTTATTACACTCATCGTGGGGAGACTCGTATTTGAGCTGTATGGTTCAGAATAGAAGTCGCCGCCACCTTGGCTATATCCCTGAAGTTAGTAGCGGTGTTGCCCTGCCAATGTTTCACCGCATGCATTATGTTCTTTCTCGCACAAAGCCTCGTTTTAGTTGTGTGATGCTGTCTCCTTTTTTGACGGCTGCTTCTATTCTTGCACGTTATAGTTACATATCTCCCTGACTCTACTTTTATTGATGAGATTAGACAGCTCGGCAAATTCTATCCTACCTTATGAGTTAGTTATTCTCATCTGTTGGCGATGTTGGTTAATTTTCAATGGATTCAGAGAGCTTATTCATATCTTGTCTCAGTGCTTTGCCCCTTAGTTCGATCGCTGCTTTGGTGATCAGCTTAGTAATGTCCTTGTTCATCGTCTCTAGATTCTCATTTTATTCCTGTTCTAGAGCCTCCTTTGTTCTATTCTCGCCCTCACGACATCAAGTTTGGCGTGCTTCCGCGTGATTAACTTTGCCCTTGTTCGCTTTAGATTGAGGGTTATCTTCGTCCTTACTAGTCTGTGGTCACTAATTCTCACCTTATTAACCACTTCTGTGTCCTGTACTCTATCTGTATCACTGCACATTATGAAATTATTTCGTTTTTAGTTTTTCCTTTGGGGCTTTTCCATGTCCACTTTCTGTTCTTACGTTTCTTAAAGAAAGTGTTCATAACACGGAGGCGATTTCGTTCTGTGAATTCCACTAGCAGCTCTCCTCTGCTGTTTCTCTATCACCTTCGCCGTAGTTCCCGACCGCCTGTTCTCCTCGTAGCTTCTTTCCTATTTTCGCGTTGAAGTCCCCCATGACAGTTGTATATTGGGTATATACCTTGTTCATTGCCGTTTCTACAGCCTCATAAAACTGTTCTACAGCCTCCTCATTGTGGCTGGTCGTTGGTGCGTAACATTGTGTTAGTTTTAATTTGTATCGCCTGTTTAATTTTATAACGATACCTGCTACCCTTTCATTGATGCTATAGAATTCTCCAATGTTTATTTATTTATTTATTTGTTTATACATACTGCGGCCCGTAAGGGATATGGCAGGAGTGGGCGTGCATGAAAAATATATACATATATGCAGAAATATGCGAACATTCAGACTGACAAGTAGAAACAAGATATGAACAGGTAAAGGAACTATACATCATAAACGGCATTCAAAAATTGAGAAATTGGTAAACAAAGAACTTCGGCAGGCAACAAATTCCATTGTTCAATCGTGTGTGAAAAAAAAACTGCATTTAAACGTATTAGTGAGTGGATGGAATGGTCTAATATTTGAGACATCATAATCTCTAGTTGAAGTTTCTTACATATCTTTGCCTGGCTATACTGATCAACTTTGATAGTTCTGATGTAAGAAACTTTAACACGAGAGAAATAGACAAAGCAGTAGAAAAAGGCACCAGCATTAAATCGGTCAAAAAGAAACTGCACTTAGGGCAAAACCTAATTCATGCCCTAAAAGATAAACAAGGCAACTCATCAATAGTTTCAACGAAATAGTAAAGGTAGCAGAAGATTTCTACTCTGAACTGTACAGTTCTCAGACAGACCATCAGCCTTAATAGAAATAGAATCAGAGGAAGACACTGAAATTCCATGTATAACCGCTGACGAAGTCAAAAAAGCTGCCACTGGCATGTCCCGCGGTAAAGCAGCTGGTGAAGACGGTATAACAGCCGACTTCATCAAAGACGGAGGAAATATTGTACTTGAAAAACTTGCATTGCTCTTCATGAAATGTGTGAAGACATGTAGTGTACCGCGCAGTTGGAAAAATGCTAATATAATCCTTATCCACAAGAAAGGTGATATAAAGGAGTTAAAGAATTACAGACCAATTAGCTTACATCCAGTAAAATACAAGATATTTACAAAAGTAATTTATACGAGGATAAGAGAAACCCTCGACTTTAACCAACCGAGAGAACAAGCTGGTTTTAGGAAAGGTTACTCGACAATGGACCACAGCCACGCTATCAACCTAGTAATTGAGAAGTACGCGGGATATAACAAATCTCTTTATATGGCGTTTATCGACTACGAGAAAGCATTTGACTCCATAGAAATACAAGCAGTTCTAGAAGCTCTGCGTCGACAAGGAGTACCTGGCGTATACGTGAAAACCATAAACAACATATACAAAGATTGCACAGCCACACTACACACAATGCGCAGCCACACTGCACAGCCACACCACACTACACTTCTCGCATGAGAGAAGCAGAGATATCCCAATCGGGAGAGGTGTGAGACAGGGAGATACGATATCCCCGATGCTATTCACTGCATGTTTAGAGGAAATCTTTAAACGTCTAGACTGGGAAGACAAGGGAATTCGAATAGACAGAGAATATCTTAGCAATTTAAGATTTGCAGACGACATTGTACTCTTTAGCAATGACGGAGACGAACTACAAAACATGATTAATGGCCTAAACAGGGAAAGTATTAAAATTGGGTTAAAAATGAATAGGCAAAAGACCAGAGTTATGCTCAATATCCTAGCTAAGGAACAGGAATTTAAAATCAACAATGAACCCTTACAATGTGTAAGCGAATACGTATACCTCGGACAGTTATTAACAGGAACTCCTAACCATGAAAAAGAAATTCTCCGTAGAATAAGGATGGGCTGGAGCGCATTCGGAAGGCATTACGAAATCATGACTGGAAACTTACCGCTCTCACTAAAGCGAAAAGTATTCAATTACTGCATTCTCCCAGTACTAACGTACGGTGCAGAAACATGGAGGATAACGAAAATACTAGAGATGAAACTAGGGAGCGCGCAACGTGCTATGGAAATAAAAATGATAGGGGTAACGCTAAGAGATAAAAAACGAGCAGAATGGATCAGAGAACAGACAGGAGTAGCCGATATTATTATATCAATTAAAAGAAAGAAGTGGACCTGGGCAGGACATGTCATGAGGGGGAAAGACAACAGATGGACTGTAAGAGCGACGGAATGGATACCAAGAGAGGGAAAACGCGAGAGGCAGGCAGAAGGTTAGATGGAGCGATGAAATTAAGAAGTTTGCGGGCATAAAGTGGAACCAACTCGCTCAGGATAGGGTGGATTGGAAATCGTTGGGAGAGGCCTTCGTCCCGCAGTGGACCTAAACAGGCTGATGATGATGATGATGAAGCTCTAGTTGATGTAGGGCAAGCAGGAATCAAAAAAGAGGGTTCAGAGAAGGAACAAAGGGAGGTTTGATAGGAGCACAAAAGCTTCAAGGATTCTACACTACGTCGCTCTGAAAGAGGCTGCAGGTTTTTTTCCAAAAGAGCAGCTGACGGTGAGAAGTGTTGGTCAAAGCGGCGAAGAAACGAAGCGAAGAGCCTTCCGCTGGACCGATTCGACAAGATTAATTTCACACTGCTTAAACGGGTTCCACACCGGGGAAGCATATTCTAGGATTGGGTGAATCAATGTTTTGTACGCCACAAAGTTAGTGTCCTTCGGAGCATGAGACAAGGACTGCGAATGTAACCCAGTTTTTTTAACCCTTTACCACATATGTAATCTATATGATTCGACAAAGACAATGTGGGCGTAAATATTATGCCCAAATATTTGTTCTGAAAAACTCTTGTTAGGTGTGCACCATTGCAAGCATAATAAAAATTATGGGGGACTGCCGGTTAGTAAAAGACATTATAACAGTTTTATTGAAATTGATATTCATTTTCCATGTAGCACACCGATCGCTAAATGAGACAGAAGCTTCATGTAGGCACTGATGATCGGCGATGAACCTGCCATGTCTTTGTGTATAAGGAATTCCACGCCGTATTCGAGCTTCTCCGGCATTCCTCTGTAGCAGAGAACATGCTCTTCATAAAGCGATAAGTATCCTTCTTCGGGTTTCCTAACCTCGCTAAGGCCATTGATATCCTAATTAATACCCCTTAATTCTTCTAGTAGTTCAGCTAGTCTGGCTTCAATTCAGAGTCCGCGTGTTAAGAGTCGCTACGTTTATCTTCCAATGGCGGCCTGTCCGAGTCCAGAGGCTTTTTGAGTCTTTTGTTGCTATACCCGTGTGGTCGCATCAGCGGCTAGAAGCTCCGTTGATGTCACCGTCGTAGGTTCAGGGTTCGGTTGGTTCGGTCACTTGGGAGGAGGTTGTAGTACGCTAAGAAGCTGGACCCGACGATAGGCTTCCATGGGACAGAACGCTATTTTATATCAGGGAATGCAAAGAGTGCATAAAGCAAGATAAAAACAAACATCACACGCAAGAAAAGAAACGAAAGTAAACAATAAAGGAGTGGACTAAATTTGTCCATGGCACTCAATGTTTCTACGCGTTAGGCGTAGTCCTAACTGCCAGTCCACCAACAATGTGGCTCGCTTCCACACGCACGGTGGATGTCGAAGTTCCACGCTCTTCCTTGGCCACGCGGACTCGACGACTGAGTCCCCTCGGCGATGCATCCTCGTTGTCTGTATCGATGAACTGGATGGGCAGCAGTCGTCGTTGAGGTAGAGTGCATCCGACCCGTTCGTCTCCGCCGTCTGTCCTCCCGGCTGACGTGGCAGTCACCGATGCCGAATTAGGCCTACTCCCATCCTTGGCTCCTACTCGAAGTTGTGACGTGTCGTACCGGGGAATTGCCGTTGGCGGACCTTCGAAGGGAAATTGCGGTCTACATGTCCGGGACTGTTGGCTGCAGCACCTCCAAGGAGCCTCGCCCGAGTCTTCGAGGTCCACGGCAACGCCAAGGAGTGCCAGCGTCACGGGCTTCCGAACCGAACACACGCTGGTCCCGTCGACGGAACGGAGCTGCCGATTCTGTCCTTCGGCCGTCGCCACCCTAGCACAATTGCCAGCTCAGCGTTGACCATTTTGCGATCGCAGCTCGGGTAGCACGCCACGAGCCAGCCGTCCACCAACCACGAACATGGATGTGTTACCGGCGCGTGCTTTCTGGCGCCTCTCCATTCTTTCGCACGAGTGGTTCGCCGCACTAAGCTCCTACGACGTGCAAGGGCGTTTGTCGTGTAGGAAAACTCGCGGAAATCAGCCGATGTCGGACCCACGGTCGATGAGGAACCGCCGCTTAGTGACTTGGTCGATGACAATAGTGCGACGGCGTCCAAGTTGTCAGCTCGCGGCGGCTTTTACGGGCTGCCGTAGAAGTTTTCAGTGACCTGGGTGGTTGAGGTTCCATGGGAATTCGCGAATCCGGAAGAAGTTTTATGGAAATTCGCAGCGTAGGTTTTTCAGGTGGATGTTAAGGTGGAGTGAGCCGTAAGTCTTAACGCTCGAGTGGTTCGCCGCACTAAGCTCTAACGGCGTGCAAGTGCGTTTGTTGTGTAGGAGAGCTCGCGGAAAACAGCAGATGTCGGACCCACTGTCGATGAGGAACTGCGGCTTAGTGACTTGGTCGGTCACAAAAAATGCGACGGCCTCCAAGCTGCCAGCTCGCGGCGGCCTTTACGGGCTGCCGTTGAAATTTTCTGTGAACAGGGCGGTTGGCGTTTCCTGCCAGAGTCACCGAAGCGATGACGGTAGTTGCAGCGACCGTTATCGCTATCACGCGATGAGTCGGCATCGCGGTCGTGGCTTTTGGAGCGGATTGGAGGACGTGCCAGTGGGAGTTGCTGAAGGTGCCTTTGAATCGAGTCCAGCTGCTGGGTGGAGTTGATTTGGCGTGCGAGCTCTGTGGTGTTCAGCGGTGCTATGACAGCCTGGATGGTGGGTGATGACCATGGCAAATAGACCTCGATGACACGGTCAGCAATCTCGGCAAGTTGCTCGAGAGGCAGCGCAACCTGAGCCCGCAGAATTGCCTGCACGTGCAGTGGAAGTCGTTAAAGCCAAAGTTCTCGCAGGGAAGAATCTTGCACTTCCAAGTTGCCCACGAGAGCACGCATGTGGAGGACGAACTGCGATGGTTCGTTCTCTGCAGGTTCTGCGGACTGCAGTTGGCGTAACTTCTAGTGTCCCGTGAGCGACAGGCGACAGATGAGTTCATTCTTGAGATGTTGATAAAGGTTCGTCGTTGGCGAGCTGGCAAGGATATCCCACACCTCCTTGGCATAGCGAGCGTCCAGGTGGCCGGCGACATAATTGAAGCGGGTCCAGTTTTCCGCGATGCGCCCCAGCGAGAACTGGGCCTCGACTTGGGCGAACCATACGTCCGGCGAGTTCGCCCGAAATGGCGGAAGCTTGACAGCGACGTGCGAGACGTCGTGTGTGTCAACATGCGGAATTCCGTCTGCAGGGGTTGTTCTTAACTCTTCGGTGCAGCGGGCACACACGGCCAGGGTTGCGGAGGCGTCGCCAGGATGCGGCTGCACGGATTCGTTGAGTTGGTGCTGCCGTTCCTGAAGCTGCTGCTGTTGCTTGTGAATTAAGAATTGTTGCGACAGCATTTGATCCTTAATTGATGCGCTTGTCGGCGAAGAGCGGCAACGGCTTCTTGGTCGGCTACGACGGTGCGATGCGTTCGGTTTCCGGGTCACCAAATGTGGCATGACGAGTCCGTCGAAGTACGAATCCCACATGAAAACATAGCGGGTTTATTGAGTTTGTAACTGCAGCGGACGAGCATACTGAGGCTACTCTCGTCCTGGTGGCGAAAGGTAAGAAGAAGAACGTTTACAGGCTGGAGAGCCTGCTTATGTAGCCACCATCGGTTGCGTCCACCTCCTCTGACGCTGCAGAAGCACTGCGTTTTATCAGACACGCAGTGCGGCGTGTAGCCGCATTCCGCTGGGCTGGATGATATGGCTGCGCGGAAATAGGCACAGAGTGTGTTGCCACACGTATATTGTGCTTTCTTAATTAATATTTAGCTGTTTGAGGCCGCTTACTGTTCCGACAGCGCCGCCTCCGACTTAGGTTGCATACTTTGGAAATATAAGTCTACCTACGTTTGCCCTAAAGCATCGCATTTGCTTTGAAACGCAATTGTCTCATTCTTGTGTTTTTATAACCTCTCCTTACACCGGGATTGCCTTCTTGATTAACTATGCTGGCGCTTGTCCACTCTTAGATTGACGGTAATCTTTGCTCTGACTAGCTAGTGGTCGCTTCACGTTTTTTACCAAATAGTTATGCGTCTTTGGAAATAACGGGAACTGCGCGTGTTGCGAAAACTATTTTCTTTCTCGTTTCTACTTCAATCCTTTGCAATTCCCGCTCGCTGCTTTGAGGCTTTTTTAAGGACGCCATTCACTAGGACGATTCTATTTGGTTCTTTGAATTCCGCTAACATCTCTCGCGTGCCATTTTTCTCTCCTATGCTATAGCTGCCAATTGCATGCACTCCTTTTCTTTTCTTCCTACTTCGACATTGAGGTGTCTAAGAACTTCGGTGCACTGCGTTAGTTCCTGTGACACTGACAATTATTCGGTATCAATTTCGAGTGCTTCTACGCCCGTTAGCACTAAAAGCTGTCTGTGGACGTTGCCTTTCATGCTGCCTGAAATAAACTAGAATGATTGCAAAGGAGGTTAAACAGGGTTACACTCTAAGCCGAAAGGACGAAAACCGGAGTAACCGCTGCAGTTAGTCCTCGCGACCAGCGGTTAGTCTGGGGAGAGAGCAACTGGAAACGATGCGTGCCGTGCGCAAATCTCGTGGTCTAAATGTTTTGTCCTTATTTTCAAAGGGACTAACTGAAGGATGAACGGTGGCACTTCGTCTCTCTACGCGTCGCTGTTAGTCCCTATGGCATATGCTTCGGCATATGCAATTGTTTTTTCATCCACCGCCGGTGGCTAAGTGGTCGTGGCCAGCTGCAGCGAAGCACGAGGTCGTGGTTGCGATTCTGTCGCAACCGCTACATTCCATGTGGTGGTGGAGTTGCGGGGGCAGAGAGAGAACAACTTTAATAAAATAAAGGAACCCCAGTCCTGCCCCACGGAAATCGAACGTTTGTGCAATGTGTCCTGGAGCACATAAAGGGAGCCCTGGTGGTTAGAATTAATACAGAGACCTCCGCTGCATTCAGAAGAACTGGACACCGTGAATTAGACAGAGGACAATAAAAAAAACAAAAAAAAAACACTGAAGCAAACAATCGAATGTCGAATACGTGCTATCCAACATTTAGTATTATGAACCAATTAGCGTCCAGCTATGAATTTCGTTGATATATGCTGCATCGTATATTGGTCGAGAGAGGAGGTGATTTGCTTTGGAGGCCGTCTTCCTAAGATCGTATCCTCCCTCACCCCCTTCCCTCCGTTGTCTGTCTCTTGAAGGAGCTCTCGCCGATCTGTTTGTTATCGGTTCGGCGTCCGCGATCCCCTCGCTCCGAAGGGTAATCGCCGATCGGTGCCCCGTCCGCAATCTCATCTAACTGTTCTCAGTCTTTTCTCACCATTCTCTTTTGATCACTCCTTATGCCTTCCCTTGTGCAGTACTGTTGAGGTGAACCCCTCCACCGAGAGACAGTTGCGGGGTGCAAATTTTTCTTCACTTCCTGTTATTGCACTATAAATATCACTGGCACGCTATTTAACAAAAGGTGCCATCATGGTTAAGCACGCTATGGCTACCGCCCCCCCCCCTCTCCCGGGGACGGAATCTTTGGGTGTTCCGTGGTTATAAACTAAACATTCACCTTTTATTCTTTGCTTTTGATGGTGTCTTGCCACATACACTGGGTGATGAAAAATTAACCTATATGGTTCTCTTGAATTTAGGTGGAAATAAGTTGTGCAATCTGTGGGACAAAAAATTAAGCAATTATTATAAACTTCAGACAATGGAAATGAACATTGACTATTTAATCTGCACAGTTTACAGCCACTGCACACTTCTCTTTCACTGGCTCCACAGCCAGGATTCCTACAATTACGGATTTTTATAGAGTGTCACATTAACAATGCAGAAATTTAGCTGACGGAACAAAAGCAGAATTTGTGCAACTAAGATATAAACACAGATAAGGCCTGTCACGCATGTTAACTACTGAGGGTACGTGAAACTTTCATGTGCCAGCCAAGGGAAACTGGTAGAGGTAGAAACAACTTTATTTTGGAATAGTTATACAGAAGCCTCAGGGGGACGGGGGAATTTGCAAAAAGCGAAGCACGAGAACGCGTCCTAGGATAGCGCTCACGTACCCCTCCGGGCGAGCCCCTTTGTGTACCGAATTACTCGCACCAAGTTAGTCACGGTAGGCAGTCGCGGTGCGTGCCGCTGTAAAAGATGGTGCTCATGTTTACTCTGTGTGTTTCCGCGACCACAAAGTAGTGCGTTGCTTGCGGGAGCGAATAACAATAAATGCCTCGGTCGCAGCCTCACGTCATAATACAGTTCTGATCAGCTTAACAAAACACGCTCGTAATTGCAGGGGAAACAATCGAAACGCGCGAGTCTGTGTTTTGTGTAGCTCGTTTGTGTGTCGGAGCGATACACCTCTCCTTTTCTTTACGGACTACTTGCGTAGCCTTCCCAGCGTTGCAGTCAGTGGTGGCGACAGGACACTGTCAACATGCGGCAGAATTTTAGAGAAGTGTGCGCGCGCGGTCGTGGTGTGACTAGGGTGGCCGAAGGATGATGTTACTAAGATGGTGTTTTCTGCAAGCACACGGACACGGCGAACGAGCCCAACAGTGCTTTCAGCAGAGATCAGCGTAGCGAGGAATCGACAGCCCGTGGATTTTTCTATGGATTATCGGCTCGCACGCCACGGATAAGACCACGTGTTAGCAAGTACTCTTACGGCTCATCGGATTTCCTATCTCTTCTAATCGCGCGTTAGGTATTGCTCATTCTCCTTGTATGTTTTGTTAATAGGGTTTTCTTGCGTGTTTTTTTTTCTTTAACCCTCTGGCCCTTTCAATTCTCTTACCAAAGAGGTACACGTGGAATCGTTTCGCTGGAATCTTACCTTGATCTTAGCGGTGTGTGTGTGTAGATCATGCAGATGTAAAACATGCAGGACGTTGTAGCCCTCGTAGTCTTTTCTTTTCCTCCGATTGCATGCTTTCTCATGCCCCTAGTCTGCAGTGTTGTGCGTACATATTGAGGTCACGTGCTTGTTATGCTCGTAGTCTGTGTGTGCCTACTGCAGACGCAAGTTTATGAATATGAATCCGCAGCAGATACACGCAGGCTACTTTTTTTTACAATTGCGGTTTGCATTATTGCGTACCAGCGTCTTTTGATCAAGCTCAATAAAAGCTGAATATCCAGTCCTTGCTGCTGTTTCAATTGCAACTCATTAGAAACAGTCAAAACAAGCTCAGTTGCAGGTCAATAGGTCCTTTTGACTGACTCAAAAGATGCTTAATTGGAACGCAAAAGGAGACTTCCAATTGAAACACGGTAGCCAATCTGTTTATGATTTTCAATAGGAAAAGTCGATAGAAATTTAATTTGTACACAATACATCTTATGGAGGAAACTCAATACAGCCTGAATTAAATCGAAGCATTTTTGTAAGGGTAGCAATTTAAAGGAGCAATTATTTGAACTGAGCAAGCAACTAGCTCAGTGTTCTTGTCATTTACTTCAGTGCTAGCAAAAGTAAAGCAGCATGTATTTTGGCTCACTGCCACAGAACGTTTCCCTATTTCTTGTTTTTGCCTACGGTGCAGTGGCATAACTCCAGAATAATCAGCAGAGGGAACATGTCTTACAATGGCAGCCACTTTGCGTTTGCGAATATAGGTTTAATTCTAGTGCCATAAATGTTACTATTATGCTTTCAAAAAAAAAGCAAGGATGGCACTCAGTACCAAGTCTATGAACTTAACCTAACAGCACTGATCAGTGAATAGTAGAAAGGAACGTTGGTGTACTTAGCTTCTAAGCGTGGCTTGTAGGTGGGTAGCGGCATATTTCTAGTTAATATATCACTTGGTTTAAACAATTGATAAAACATGTTACAACACACAGAGCTACAGGTTTTCTTTGGCTTCAGCTTCTTTCGCTATCATATATATCCTTCAGAAATAACTTCCCACAACAACTTCCTTCTAAAGCATGTTTATGTTTCGCAGTAATCTTTTTTAATCATAGTCGAGCAATTCGATTTATACTTCTCCATCACTGGCTTCCAAACAACCATCGGCATAAATAATCATAGACGATCGGGAATTCTGTATTTACGTTGCATTTTAAAACTATGCGTAACAAACATTTCGAAAAACTTCATTTGGACCTAGTTGGTACATAATCTTAGAGGGAAAAATTTGCAGCGCTTGTGTGTGTCATTTCCTTTCTGTGGTGTGTCTTTGTGTTTGCGCTGCAAATTTTTCCCTCAAACATCTCGAAGCCTGCCAGGAGCAACCAGTAAAAGTTCAGAAAGTTCATGCCGTAAAAGGCCTTTTAGAAATGGAAGACGCCACTCACTTTTGTACTTCGTTTCTGCTATTCGAAAGGGCTTCTAATTTCAGAGCTCATCTTACAGAGGGTGCACTATAATTTACTGTCAAGCAATTAAAATATGGTGGTAAAAGCTCATTCTCTAGGGGGACACTTGCAACATGTGTGTCCCCCAGCCTGAACACAAGGGGGGTCACTAACTCCCTGACCCTCCCACGATTTATGTGACTGCTACATTTCACAATGCTCTTAAAAATGCAGTATCCTGGGCATACTGACGAACATGGGGCATATAAGTGGCTGTAAGCCCATGTGCGATGAAGTACACTCATTGGTCGTGACCAATAACACTTTTATGTAACAGAGACATACATTCAATTAATGCCACACTAGCAGACAATCATGGCAGCACGTGGCTTGGAGAGATGGCTTATATTCACACCAGCAATGGATAACACTATCTTATTTTCCTGAAAAGAGTTGCGACGGAAGTGGTATCTTATTTTTTAGAGTACAAGGAATGTAAATTTGGAGCAGCCATTAGTGTTTCTGGAGCACCAAAAATGCCACTTTGTAGTTGTCATCATTTGGAAGCACAAGGCAAATTAGGCCATCATCAGTAAAGCAACATAAGTATTCATTTGTGATTGTATTACAAAAGACATTTGAATTATAAAACATGTCAATACAATAACAAACGTGTTACCCACACCTTGCTGCAGAAGTAAGGCGGCAGACCATTTGTGTTTATTTAATAAATTATGTTCAAACCCTTCCTTTTTTTGTTGTCATTTTCACCAATTGCTGCATGCAGCCAGAGGCCTAGGCCGATGGAGACGAAAAGCCATGTGATATTAAAGGATAAATTATTTCCCTCAGTGAAGGAACAATTCCTCCCTGAAAACCAGGTTATGCCAGGTTAAACTGTTTGACCAATAGAATGAACAGTTGCTC
Organism: Hyalomma asiaticum; assembly: GCA_013339685.2. Classification (NCBI taxonomy): domain Eukaryota; kingdom Metazoa; phylum Arthropoda; class Arachnida; order Ixodida; family Ixodidae; genus Hyalomma; species Hyalomma asiaticum. The sequence continues at coordinate 38,189,511 of CM023486.1, forward strand.
TGTGGGAAAGGGGGAGCATCTGCAGGGATGAATATTTAGTCTGGTGGGAGCATGTATAATGAGGAAGCTTTAGTCCTATGGGATGAACTCTTAGTCTGGGGGGAGCATCTGCAAAGATGAACATTTAGTCTGGTCGGAGCATGTGTGAAGAGGAACAGTTAGTCCTATGGGATGAACGCAGTCTGGGGGGAGCATCTGCTTGGATGAACATTTAGTCCTTTGAGGGAGCAAGTGTGAGGAGTAACCGTTAGTCTCCTGAGGAGTAACTGCTAAGGGATGAACAATTTGTCCCTTCGCAGTTAGTCCCCAACGGACGAATCGTTGGTCCTTTAGGGAGTAATGGCTGTGGCAATGCATTTACCCCCCAAAAGGACGAACCACAGACCCCTTTTCGTCCTTTGCGGCTTAGAGTGTAAGGAAAAAGCTGTTTGTGGAACTTGCTTTAATATTCCCGGAAATAAACTTTTTATGGTTTGCAAGGACGCTAAACATGGCTGAATTCTGACACGACACAACAGTACATAAGACGGCCACTGCGCTTTCCTTGTGTCGTGTCAAAGTTAGTGGTCTATCCGCTCCTTTGTACCTTTGCAACTGTGGAACAACTTGCGCAAGCCTCAATACTGGTGAACCTAACATCCTTCCTTCGAGATTTTCAGAGCTGGGCTGTATCTTTTTGCAGCACTGTTCGGAAACATTGAAGGCTCATTTAAATTTAGATCTAACGTGAGCATTAGGTGCCGTTACCTTTTTGTTGAGGAAAAGGAGATTGATTTCCTTTTAAGCCACACTTCCTGTGGAGCGAAGCATACCTTTGAAGTGTGAACTGGCGTAGAGAGTATTTGTGCAATGTAAGTACGCATTTATAATTTCCTCTTTGATTAGGTATGGTATTGTAATGATCATAGAAGAAGCAGGTTTGAGGAATGAGAGAAGAGGAGGACGAAGTGCTTAGAGTCCGGACAGCGAGATCACCATTGCCCATCTGCTGTAACCAAAGCGATTCCTTCACAACTTGCTGTAACAGTTGTGGTGCAAGGTGCTGGGTAGTCGACACGGGAAGAGGCAGGTCGGATCGCAAGCTCTTCGTTGAATCCAACCCCTTGCTGGACTTCCACGGAATCCACCGCAGTTGGAGATGTCGCGCTACATGGAAGAGCCCATCCCAAGTCCTGCCAATTCAGTTCATCAGATACAGGTCCCTTCACCGCAAAACGGGGCGAAGACGTCGAGGAGTGGCTCAGCCATTATAAAAGGGTGAGCGCCTACAATCGCCTAGAATAGCGTTTCTCAGCTTTCCAACGTCGGGCTCTTTTTTACGGATACCGCACTGGTGTGCTATAACAAGAACGAGGGGACTGACAACATGGTATAGATTTGTTTCTTAGATCAAGGATCAAGGAACGCGTTCGGTGACAGCATGACAAAAAAAGAAACGGGCAGAACAGACGCCATCACAATGTGCACAGGTGCCAGGCGAAACATGAATGACCTACATTGAAGAAGTGCGAAGGCTTTGCAGGATGGTGGACCCTGGATTGTCCGAAGACGACAAAGCCGGGCACATCCTAAAGGGGATCGCCGAGGATGTTTATAGTTTCCTGATCGCAAAGGACAATCTAGCCTCTGTCACTGACGTGATTCGGCAGCTTAGGCCGAGGTGTGTTGCACCCAAGTTTGGCAGGATAGCCAGCGTTACGACCATTGCAAGCATAGATAATTTGAATTTAGATCTAGCGTAAGCATTAGGTGAGCCCTCGCTCGATCTTGCTTCGACAATCCGACAAGCAGTCGATGAAGAGATCGGCTGAGAGCTCATACTGCACAAGCGAGTGACCCACCGAGATACTTTCCTTCAAGGACCGCCACCAGTTGAGACAACCGTTTCATCCTTCTCCGCTTATCCGGTGGAATATGAACTCGCCCCTCCATAGCAATCACATAACTACGAACTAGGCCCTATCAATGTGACCCTGCCACGTTAGGAAGTGCCACTATGCAGGCAAGAATTTCGACCGATCCCACCAGTCTCAGCGAACACCAGAGGCCAGTTATTTCAGGGGAAATGAATTCGCTTACTCGCCACGGTGATCTAGCACCGGTTTTGAGGAATATACAGTGAACGTGGCCCTGTCTTGTGCTACAGCTGCGTTTCTACGGGACCTATAGCCCTTTTTTATCACCAGTGCCGCCAGCCACAAAGGACTCTACATGGTTCTCGCCACCCGAAACCCGTACATCCTATGGCCCATGGATTACCAGTTCACTCCCTAGAGAACAGTTTCCCGCGCGTGATGAGACAGCAACAATTCGCCAGGGTCTGACCGCAGTCCTGATGCCACCGAGTATCCGTCCTCGCCGTTCTACGTCCGCTAGGCGCTGTTGTTCTCCGCCCCTGCAGGGGAACTAGCATCCACGGCCGATGAAGTCGAGGTCGCCGGACGAGGTTTGTGAAAAATACCTCTGCCTGTTGCTATGCTTAAAAACAAAGTGAATGCGCCAGTCTACGGTGTACCGACCATGTCTTTAGTTGATACTGGTGCGAATGTGTCTGATATGGGCCATCCGATCAAGAAACGCCTAGGCTACAAGGTTGAGTTTTCATTGGACCTACCGTTACCTTTCCTGGAGTGGGCGGCCAGTGGCTTCATCCCATTTGTGTTGGCGCCGTCAGTGTTACGCTGGCTGCGAAGGTGTTTGCATCGGAGTTTTTAGTATTTTTTCGCTGTTCGCACGAGGCCATTTTCGGCATGAATTTTCTTCAACATTGCGGCCCTTCTGTGGACAGTGGTAGGGGTGAAATATGTGTGAACAAGGTGTTTTTATCCGCGCTCTCTGAAAAAAGCTCGTGTGCCGAAAAAAGGGATACACTCTGTGCTTGATGAAGTGCTTGTCCCCTCACGGTGTCTAACGCGCGCTCGTGCTTGTTCATCTACTGTTGGCGATACTTGTGTTGACGTCGTAGTTATGCCTCTCAACGTAAACTGTGCTAAAAGTGTATACTCGCGCCTTGCTCTGTCGTGTGCATGACAAACGGAGCCGCGCAAAACTGTGGGCGCTGAGTGGTTCAACCACGTGTCCTTCCTAGAGGCATGAAAATTGCTATTTTCGACGAAGTTTCATGCAGCTCAGTGGCCTTACTTACTGCACAGGCTGCACTTGCCCGCCTTGAAATTACCGCCCTTCTGAAGAACTAATTCTCGATGTGATCAGCAACGTTCTCTGTATGTCCGAGCGTCAAGCACTAGTACGTTGTTTCCTGGAATGTTGCTGCATTCGACTTCACACTTGGTGATCCGCCACTTCCTTTGCCATCATCATGTGCTGGCTGCAGCATAGATACCGATTCAGCACACCCCATTCGCCGGAAGCGCTACCGTGTGTCATACTCCGAGCGGAAGGTTACCGCCGAAGAAATAAAAGAAATGATAAGCAAGGGGGTCGTCAACAGTCGTCTAGCCCGTGCGCTGCTCCAGTATTCCTCGTCCGAAATAAAGGTGGTTCCTGGAGGTTCTGCGTAGACTAGAGACGCCTAAACGCCGTGACTAAATGGATGTCTATGCAGCACCTCGAATCGACGACGTGATCGATTGCTTACACGCTGCTTCTTATTTTTCGACACTCAGTCTAAGTTCTGGGTATTGTCAAATATCTATGGAGGCTAAAGTTATGGAAAACACTGCCCTCGTGTGAACAGATGGCTTATTCGAATTTAATATTATGCCTTTTGTTTATTGCAACACTCCTGCCACATTGGAAGGATTTATGGATACGATATTACGTGGTATAAAGTGGGAAATATGGACGTGCTACCTGGACGACGTTGTAGTCTTTGGCCGTACGTTTGGACAGCATAACACCCGCTTGAGCGTTGTCCTCGACTGTATCGAAAATCTGGCCTAATTTTCAACTCAGCGAACACCAAACATTGGTTTGGGACACCTAGTGGACAAGGGAGGCGTCAGACCCGATCCTCGTACGATTGAAGCAGTCAGGGCCTTTAAACCACCGCAAACGGTAGGAGAGCTTGTTCTCTTGCTGTCTGCGGTGGTTAGTTCCTAATGGAAGGGGTTTTATAACAGGCACATGGCAGCGGCGTGTGGTGGCGTAGACTAAACAGGTCGGACGAGGTGAAGAAAACGATAGTGTTAGAAGGTGCAGCACAGAAAACAGGAACCATGCCGGCGCTGAGAAGAGGGACGTCAATCTCACTAGCAACGACAAGCTTGTACACACCAGAGGCGGCTATATCAGTGGAAGGGCGCATCGGAAAATGAAGATTATTCTACCTCAGCGCGAGCGCAGTCAGTAACAGCGTGATGGCACGATAAAAAAATCCCACCCGAGTATGACGTCATAGGAACACGAAGCTAGCACAAGAAACTCGATATGGTACAGTACGTCTCGAATGAAGATTTTGGCCGTACATGCCGCAACGGGTCGAATTTGCTGTGCGCTTGCAGTACTGAGAGAGAATCCCGAAGGTGCCGTCGGGACTTTACGAATAGAACCGCAAAGGTTTTGACTTATCACTGATATAGCGGCACCAGTATGGACAAGCGCAAGAATTCGTACACCTTCGACGAATACGTCGATAACATTGGCCGGAGACAGGCGTGGACTTACACGGGTGTACGACGACGCAGCTTGTGCCTCCGGAGATGCGGCAGTCAGTTTTCCGTCTCCGAGGTAGTGGGTCGGCGACGCATCGGTGACAGTGACCGGCGTCGTGGTGACGGTGAACGACGGGAAGCGAAGGGTTGAAAATTGAAGAGGCTGGGGGGTCGCGGGTGTGCACTTCTGGTGGCAGGTCGCGTTGCATGGGGTATGGAGGCCGGTAAGTCGAGGTAGGTCCAGGCGCTCGGTGTCGCCGCGAGTCGCCGACGGCAGAGGTGTGCAACATGACCTGAAATTCCGCAAACGTAGCAGATTGGTTTGTTGTCAGGAGCGCACAGGGGATTTCCGTAGTACGGCTGCACACCAGTAAATGGCGTTGTCCGACGTCGAACAGGTTGAGCATGCGGCGCTGGTGTTTGACGCGATGCCTTTGCAGCAGCAGCCGTATACGTAGATGGCGCGGCAACAGGTGTCGGCGGAGGGCCGGGTGGCAAAGCTTCGGATACTTGCTCCTGAGTTACCCGGCGTATTATCGGCGCTAAGCAATGCGTAGGAGGTTCCGTAGGTGGCAAATGCAATGAAGATAGCTGTCGAGCCACTTCTTCACGCACACACTCCTTGATTTGCGACAGCATGCAGCGTGGTGTTTTCTCCGCCGACACGAAAGCGGCGAGAGAATCTTCTGAGGTAGCCTGCCGCCGAGCTAAGACGCGTTGTTTGCACAATTCAGTCGAAGCTCTGGCACAAGGCGGCCAGCTCAGATACCGTTCGTGGGTGTTAAGCCAACAACGTTTGAAAGGCATCGTCGTCTATGCCTTTCAGTATGTGTGTGACTTTCTCTTGCTCAGTCATGGAAGGAGTTGAGGCGCTTGCACAGGTCGACGACGTCTTCTATGTAGCTCGTGAATGTTTCGCCCTATTGCTGCGCGTTCCGCGCAGGCGTTTTTCAGCCCGGAGCTTGCATACTCTGGGACGGTCGGCGACGTCGGCGTAGCTCTTCTTAAATGCAGTCCAGTTGGCGAAATCGGATTCATGGTTGTGCGACCAAAGATTTGCAACGTTCTTTAGATAGGAGACGACGTTCTGCAGTTTTGAGGGTCATCCCACGTATTGTGTACGCTCACCTTTTCGAATGTGGACAACAAGTCTTCGACGTCCTCGTTATCCGCCCCGCTGAAGAAAGGGGATCACGCTGGTGCAGCGCGCCAGTTACGATGACGCGCGGATATTGAACCATGGATTGCTGGTTTGGCTGGGCTTGCTGGACATTGTCTCCAAGCATGGTTAGGGAGATAGGCAGCTTCCGGCTTCGGCATTCCAGATTTGAAGACATCGTGCCTCCACCGCTTTGGAAGGGGTTTTATTAGCTTCCAGTAGCAGGCAGAATGGTCAGTCTCGGCGCCAACAGCTCGCGCTCTGGGTTCGCACCTCTTGGCCAGGCAGCATCGCGCTACATGTGCGTTCTTTCCTTCCCCCTACACTATGTGCCTATTTTCGCCGTTTTGTACCACGATTTCCCGGTCACAAGGCAATGCTCGCTTTACCATCCCCGATGAATTGCTCTATAAGAAAAATAAAATATCGACAAGCCTACAAACTAGGTTGCACAGAGCCTTATTGCTGGGCTTACATTGCACATAATATTCAAACAAAATTGTACAGAATTAGAACAAATACAACTATATATGTTGTCAACTACAAGTATCTATATCGACTATATCGACAAAGAGTACTTCAGCCTTGGTAAGTAATGTATACCATCAAACATTAAGAGGCAAAATAAAAATAAAGTATGCGTCATATGAAAGTTAAATTTTGTATTTCAAATTTAAATTCATTACGCGAACCAGAGTAATAATTGCCATGTTATGTGTGTTTTCGATGACTAATTCAGTTTTACTGAAAGTATCTTGCCAGAAAGAACGTGAGGCTGTGAAAAATAAGATATGACGCATGTGGTAATCTATAAAACATTCTGAACAAGTGACTAGAGAAGCATAAACTTTCAGTTATAATCATCGAGGGGCATTTTTCAATACATTCAGAGCACATAGTGTAATGTAGATGCAGTGATCACAAATAGGAGATGTAGTGAAGCACTTAGAAAATAGAACATGTAGTGCGACACACGCAACATTCATCATGTGGCACAGCTATTTGGTGACATAGAGAGCACCTGATACATTGCTGATGTGGTAGAGTGGTTGGTACACTGTAGTAGAGTGCATGGTAAAGGCTTAGATGTATCATGCGACACAGTATTACAGCGCACCATAATATATGTGACACGTAATTTAACATGTTTAATCAGGATGTGAAAGCATTCATATACCATTACCTCAGTGCATGGTAAAGGTACGCTGAGAGCATAATGACGCAAGAACATGGATGGGCGACCGCCGTGGCCGGGATTGAACAGGCGTTTTTTATTTATTTTATTTATTTTATTTTATTTATGGGTGACAACCGAGTACCTTAACCACTACACCACCGCGGCGGACACTCTGCCCTGCTCCTGACTACCGCTGTCTGGAGAAGAAAGCATGTCTCTCCCGCGACCACGGGGTGAGAGTGCCGTGCCGCTCCTTTCTGCTGCTCAGGCGGCCTTCAGTACGGCGGCGCGCCTGGCTCAGGCATGCTACATTGAGATTTTCCTTGTTTCTTTTTACTTCGCGGTTTCGCGCCTCTCACATTCTCACGTTTCTCAGTCCGCCTTCCTTTCCGGTGTCGTTTACGCGCCGCGCCTTTTCTCGAGCCCTCTTCCAAGTGGTGAGCTGATATCACGTGATGACAACACGTCACATTCGTCTCAGCTGCAACACTGCCTGCGCAGTCAAAAGGACTTCTCTTCAAATCACCGACTTCCTGACTTACGGACAGGTTATCGGATTTGTGTATGTTATACTGGCCTCCGTCAGAACTACGTAGTTTGCAATGTGGCGGACTATCCTCAACGGCCTTGTTCACTTCAAGCGCTTGCGCAGATGCTTCTGGTTCACTTTCCCTGCCACGCTTCCCGTTCACCGAGTCGCTAGTACCCTGAACTTCCTCAGTAGCTGCTACCACGACGAACACACACGGCGACCTTGTCAAATCCGTTACTGCTAACCTAGTTCTACCTACGGTACCCTTTTGAAACAGAGCCTCGTCTACGATTCTCACATGCCTCCGCTTTCCCTTCCGGCGCATCTGCTTCCGTGGATGTAATCTCATGCGGTTAAAACAAGGCCGCTTTCTCGCACTTCGCTTCCAGAGTTTTCGAACCACAATCCATGTCAGCTAGCGAGGTCTCAGCGACTTCCTGTGCAGCTAGATCACCAGCTTTGGAGCTCGTTATTACCTCACTTGCGCCAACCTCCCCGTACAGTAGCTCTTTCTCACACAGAATCTGATCTCACCTACTCGAAAACAGGTACGGGTACTGCGGTGGAGGCGTACGCAATGCAGCAGCTTCCGTCTCGAGTTTTCCGAAAGCACCTCTGATAGTTACTCCGTACTTACTCTGATAGCTACTCTAGCCTAGACTTCCTTAGGAAGCTACACTTCAATTCCAAGGAATTGTCGGCTTCCTCTCTACTTGAAGCGAGCGGTTACGTGCGTTGCTTCGCCAGGCAACAGTGTAAGCAGGCGGTGTGGCCACGACTTGGGGAAGGGGATTCTCGCACGTCGCTTCAAAGCTCTACGCGGCGTCTAGCTTGGAGAAAACTGTAGCTTCTCCAAGCAACCCGAGGCATTGTTCCACAGTAGGGAGCACGTCGCTCTCATTGAGGCGAGTCAAGTCCACGCAGAGCGGATAGCTACCCGAGACCTTGGGAACGATACCAATCCAGCGCACCCGTCAGTGGGTGTGTCCACCCGACAAGCCACGCCCTCTCCTTCTAGCTTGTCTAGCTCACTCAGCCCGCGGCATCTCGAAAATTTTGGGAACGAATCTGCCAACTTAACATCCTGCCGCCACCAGGACATGCACGGCTTCTTCGCGATCAATTCTGTTGCCCTCGATGGCCAACCGCTGCTTTGTCTTCTCTTTGAACATGCCCATTTCTTATTACTGACCTCCTGTGACAGATTGGCGCCGCAGTAATTGGCTTCCAGAGGTTTCTGGTGCAAAGGTAACCTTGATTAACAACAGAGAAGTGTTGATTTTTGGGACACTCTAGGGCACGGAATTTCGAGAGTTCCTTGTTATAAATCACAATGCCGGTACGTCGCTAACTGAATGAAATGCAACTTCTCATCACTGGATTGTAACAATCTGTACACGCAGTTAGTATGTCCAGGTTGGATGAGAATTTGGCCAACGAACGCGAAACTGTGTCTGAGAGAACGTAAGACGTTTAGCACCAACTGACAACGTTGCAAACGAAAGTACGCGCATTTCTTATTTATACATAATAGCGTGCCACCTGGCCAGCTGTGCTTCAGAGAAGGAAGCGTGGCACAATCTACCACGACATCTTAAACACGTTTGGCACAGTCAACCTCTCAAAGTTAATGGTTAAACTTACGCACAATAATATTAGCTTGTCAGTGTCGATTTTCACATCTGTCTTCATAGACTGTGGCTCGTTGTAGACTCCAATCTCATTCACACCTGTCTTCATAGAATGTTGTTTGCAGACGTAAGTGGGAGTTTAGCACGTAAATGCGCTGTAACGGTAAGCAGCAGGAGGTGGCTTAGCTTCTCCGCCATCGAAGCCACATTTCGATCATCGTGAATTAAATAATCGAACATCCGGCACTTGTTTATGCAACACTGCTGGCTTCAACTACTACTGCTCCCCCTCCCTCCCATCAAGCCGTGTCTAGGAATCACATGATGGGTTTGTCTGGAGAAACACGAGAAATTCATCATTTAGTCGGTAAAAATGTTACGCTGTCGTAAATTGGCAAACGCGGACTACTCGTATGTGAACGGCACCAGGTGGGCTCTCTGCAAAGTGGGGACAACGCATGACACTTCTCCCAGCGGAGCTGAGTTCGAGCCGCCCCGGGCGACTGCTCATAACTCAAAGGAGAGAGTGTGAAATCGGGAGAGGAGGTGAGAGAGAGGGAGAGAGTATGAGCGATGAAGAAATCGATAAAAGAAAATAAATTTCTTTAGCGAGGCACATTCAAACTCGGGAATGCATGGTCCGAAGGCAAGCCTTGTAGCCACTAGGCTATAGACTTACGCTTGCAGAACACGCTTTTATGATGCTCATATGATTGCGTTGTCCTGGCGATTGCAAGGTGACTTGCTGTGGACACACATAGAGAAAGAAAGAGTGGGTGGGAGAACGAGAGGCACGCAAAGACACAATGAGAGTTAGATGGGTGCATCTAGAGCGATTTCAGCGAAAGTTGAGATGTGTGACAGAAACAGAAACTGAGAGAGTACGCCAAGAAAGAAGAGATATACAGAGAGAAGAAGAGACGAGACAACTTGGTATGGAAGATAGAAAGGAAAACTGAAAGAGAAATAAACAGAGAGCGGGGGACTACTGCAGGGACCCTCGAGAAAGAAGCTTTGCTAAGCTTCCAAAGCTCTGCTGATCATTGTGTTTGAGACAGCAGAGCAACTCTAATTAATGTTTTTTTTAAATCTCATATTAAGGAATATTTTTCCGCCATTCGGGGGATTTTCTTTCTGTGTGCGTACAATACGTAACGGCATTAGTTGGAGCAGAACGAAGAGGCAGAGAGGACGACGAACAGTTCGGTGCGGAGCTCAGTGCTTGAATGCTGGTCTCTCATCCAGCACAAGCAAATAGACCCGCCACATGCCCAACAGTTGCGAGAAAAATTCCGTTTCGCCCAAGACGGCGGCATTGCGCCACCAATTTGATTTTTCAATCGCGTTAGTGTACTGCTGATGACATGGCTATGCCAGTTACCCTCGAAGAATTCCGTGCATATGGTCTAATTCTGTCTAACTGTACAAAAAGACAGAGATGTCACTTACTTGCCCGGCTTGGTAGAATGTTTCATGTTCATGGTCAGACCAAGCTGGCTTTAATGGCGGGCTTTCGCTTCTGTGTACTACTTTAAGACAATTGGTGGAAATGTAATCATCGAGCTTCTGTTAATTCACGCAGCGGTTAGTGTTGTCACAATTGAGTGTGTAACACTGATCTGATATGATATTTGTAAATTCAGCACGCGTACATTCCTGTGCATCTAGGAACACACTGCGAATCTGAGTAGGCTGCAAAGTTGCACCTACTCAGAGTCGCAGCAAAGATATAAAGATATAAAGTATATAGCAAAGATATAAAGCAAAAATATAAGTATATAGTCGCAGCAAAGATATATCAGCAAAGATATAGTTCTATATCTTTGCTGATTTTTACTCTGGGCATTGTTCTAGTGTTTTCGAGATAAGAATCCTTGCCAATACTTCAGAGCTCGTTCCATTGCGCTTATCGGATAGATGCTCAAAAGTCACTGATGGTATCACAATGTACAACTGTCATTATGATGCTTATTCGCGTGATTCCGATATCTCTTCTGCAACTAGCAGTCAGTGTTCTTTTACAGATTCGCGCTGTAGGACGCCGTATCGTGCATTTCAGACACCCTTTTTGCTTGCTTTGGGGTTTTGATGTGTCTGAACTGGATTTACCTTCCTGCGTCTGTATTTCGAGTGCACAGTTCATGTATGCCTGCCGTGCTTGCATTTCCCTCTGTTTTCTGTGCATTTCTCCTGTATACGGTGTGAAGATTATTGGTAATTAAATAATTGTTTCATTCACCCTACACTAAGGTGCTAGCGTTCTACCAGATATTAAGCACATGAACTATTATTATTATTATTATTATTATTATTATTATTATTATTATTATTATTATTATAGGTCGTGTTCTGCTGAAATTACATGTTTCTTAAAGCCACAATCAAGTTAGGTGATGATTCTTAGGCTTGTTTTAGGGGCGAAGCTCCTTAAGCTGTGGGTCGGTTGCCACGTATCGTCGTCTCGTGTAACCTACACCACTGTTATGATTTTATGAAGTGCTCACTAGATGGCGTGATGGCGCTGCGGTGCTCGCTTCATTCAGATGTATGGGAACGCGTAGTATGGGAGTCTCTGTCTGTCCGTCCTTCCGTCCGTCTGTCTGTCTGTCTGTCTGTCTGTCTGTCTGTCTGTCCGTCAGAGCGCTGCGGTGCTGCTTAGCTAGTACAGGAATTGATCAATAGATGGCGCGGAGGCGCTCGCTGCGTGCTCTAGTGTGATAGGAGAGCGCTAGATGGCGACACCGCAGATGGCGACACCGCTAGCGGCGCCGCAATGCTTAGCAATGCGGCTGAGGCGCGTAACCACGGAATGAACCAAGAGAAGAGAGGAAATAAAGGAACATCAGGAGCGCTGATGCAATGTGGAAAGGACATAACTCCGTATGATAGCTCAATATGAGAAACGAGAAAGGAGAGGAGACTAGAGTTGATGTAATGCGGAGACGACATTACTAAGATTACGCTGTATGATTAAAGACGTGTGGGGGCTTTAGTTCTATACGATAGGTCAATGAGAAAAGGGAAAATAGTGGGGTCTGGGCGCGATATGGCGTGGGGACATCCAGACATCGCGCCATAAGCATTGAATCTTACATATGCGTCACGTGCATTTGCCCGGCCCTTCTACCTTTCGAAAATTATCCATTGATACACGAACTTAGTTTTTACTAGATTGACATCAATAGATAGCTATTGATGAATCCTATCTTAAATCATTAACTTTCCTAATGCTATCATATGCAAATGACCCACCGGTGGGATAGTTGGAGGCGTAATTTATCGGATAATGTACGATTGTTACGTAAACTAGCAAAATTAAGGGCGCATAATGATGGCGTGTGTGTTTGCTTATTGTATTAACACATACATGTTGTTTCATGAAAATTACCACCTTTGATGCGCTACAAATAATTCTATAAACTTTAAATATCAATACTCCTATTGTCTTCAATGGCAGTAAAACAAGAAGAGCTTGCGTCCGCGTAAGAAGGTGCCTCTTTTCTTTATGTAATTACATCAACGTATTAATTGATCAGTAAGTGTATTTGCTATGTACGAAGCGGTAAGCAGACGGAATAAATATCTAAATTTACTTTCATGTTCACAAGGAAGCAGCCCAGCGCGGAAGGCAATCCTGTGAAGCAAATCAAACGCATGAAATAAAAGTAAATGGAGGGCGCGAAAGCGTTAGCATGAGCAAGCAGTTTATATTTGCTTAGTTCTCTCCTGTTATGTATGCCTCCTCGTGCTTATTCTATCTTTCAGCAAGTTTACGTTCGTCATTCCACACTTAATTAAATTAAAATACCTCCGCTCACGATGATATAAACCAAAATGCGTGCCTGAAACCGTAACGTAAGTGCGGACCATTGCGGTGACAAATGTGCAAGCTTAAAACGAAATATTCAATATCCCCGTATTTAAAGCACAAACATGTTCTCTGTGCGGTGACTCACTGCCGTATTACCTTGCAGTGATGTGATATGTTATAGGAGCTAAATTTGCGCAATTTTATGCTAACAGCAGCCAGAATACCAAGCGCGTTGCAGACGCCCGCTACTTCGACGCAGCTTCCACAGGAAACTCACGGGTCCGGCACAGCCGCGCGGCGGCTTGGCAGTTCCCCAGAAAAGCTTCATGCTCCCCCGTGTATTGGCGCAGCACTTTGACCACTCTCCCAAGCATAGGTCGGCGCACTCATGAGAGAGTGCGAGTGAGTGCCACTCAGGGCCGTATTCATAAACCTACCTTATCCTTATCGCTTGTTTTCCTTATCGCCCCTGTGACATCAAGGCTCATCAAGGAGACTTAAATGGAAAACAGTGGGAAATACCATCATAAGGCTTGTTAGCCGAGGCACTAATTTGTTCATGGAACATGATAAGGGCACGTGAAAGATAACGAGAACAAGCGATAAGGATAAGTTAGGTTTGTGAATACGGGCCTGAGTGTGAGTGGAGGTGAGTGCGAGAGAGTGCCAGTGAGTGTGAGTAGAGGGGAGTGTGAGAACGAGTGAGTGCCAGTGAGTGTGAGCGCGAGTGAGCGCCAACGAGTGCGAGCGGAGGTGAGCCCGAGCGCGAATGAGTGCGGGTCCTGGAAAAATTAGGGTGAGCGAGTGTGAGTGCTCTCCCACACTGTCGACCTATGCTGGTATCTCTGCCTTCTAAGACTGTAAAAAAATTCACATCGATTTATCTCCGCTAAAATATGAAATGTTCGCCATTAGAGCAACTCAATTCAGCTGCACAGTTAACTGGGCTGGTCAAGAATCCCCCGTGTTGCTATGTTGGCCATCCTATATGACAAAGGCAGGTGCCTATAGACAACACATACTAAGCAATGTAAAACAGGAATTCTGCGTTTACAAGGTTGCCGTCGTCTAAAAGTCATGCGTCAAAGTTCAATGCGAGGGGGATATTCTCTATCAGCCAGGAGGCGTTGGCAATCGGCCTCAGTGTACCATATCAAATGATAAGCCACCCGAATTCCTACTGTTGACACACAAGGCCCTAACGCTTTATTTGTTTTCTTTTCTAGGACCCATTACGCCGAAAAAGCTGTTGTTCTGTTTCGTTCACACGGATGGTGACGTCACTAGCGGACTCCAGTTTCCGGACGACGATTTATGCACCCATATCATTTGGGGTGTTGACTCTTTTAACGAAATCGACGGAAAGTTTCTTCTGCCGAGTAGTTACAATGACTTCGAGGACATGTTTAAAAGTGGGGCATACAAGAAAACTGAAGGTGGTCTCTCAATGGACTATAGGTAAGGTTTCTTGATATCTTGGATTACGCGCTGTAATGTTATTTGTGAAGCTTCCTGACTCCCTTCAGTGGTGTCAGCAGTAAAGAGAAGTTAAGCGACAGTCGTCCACTAATGGTAGACGTGCTACGATACCAAACTTGCGCAATGTTTAAGCCGTTTTGTGATGTATACTGCACTGGTGAAAAATGTTCGTGTCGGCTATGGTACGAGGCCTGAAGGTCGTCGCGGTGGTCAAGTGACTGTATGGCGCTAGACTGCTCACTGCAAGGTCTCGTGCCGGAATGTCGGCCGGGGCTGCTGCATTTGGATGGATGCGAGAAGATAAAGGATCGTGTGTTTCGCGACGGCAGTGCCCGTTCCCAAGTTGTAGAAATTTTGCGACTCCCTTCACTGCGGCAACTCTATCGTTGCCGCTGTTTTGGCATGTTAAACCCCATATCGCTGTTCTGGCATGGAAAACCCCAGAAGTTATTATGCTACAAGATCTGTTGACTGTTGTCGTACCATAGAAAGTACTTCATAAAATGACTCTTATTACTCTTCATGGTAGCTTGTTCTCTTTTGAGTTCATAGAATAACCCAATGCAAAGGTCCATCCGGTTATTCTTGCAATTATCGGTTCTTATATTTCAAATTTTGCAATATTTCAAATTTAACATTACCGATAAGCACGCTGTACAAGTACACTATTAATACGTAAACCTAATGGAGGATGGCAGGATAAAAGCGGCATAACCGCAGTTTGATTGATCCCCCCCCCTCCCCCTGTGGAATAAAGGCTGTGACATGGCGAATGCGCGATATGTCTAGGTACTACTGTACACTGGCGAACGCCTATCAGCTGTGCACTGCCAGAGAAGGCCTGTGGTTCGAAGCCTGGAGTTGTGTGGACAAATTTGCACTCAAAAATATTTTCTAATCAGCAGCTGCTGATCACATGACGTCCCTCAGGGTGCGACTGTCGGTGTATGCACTGTGGTGGTATAACATACCACTACAGCCTACATTTTTGGACATCTCCTAGTTACGTCGAAGCAGATAGATGTAGCAGGGTCTACCAGGAACACACTGAACGACAAGTAGTTTGTCACACGCGGCCGACACAGTCAGGGTAGGGACGATGATGGGAGCGCGTGCTAAAGCCTCTGCCCCGTCATCCACTTCACGGGCGCAAATAGAGCAACTCCGTGGTCTCTCCCTCGAGGTTAGATGCGAAATCCGCGTAATGGGCTTATTATAAAACCTTCCGAAGCGAGCCTAATCTTAAGCTTATCTGTCTTGAATGGCACTGGCCTCCAGCGTTTGGCGCACTTTTGTTTGACTGAGGTAGGGTGCAGGTTAGCCTACGTGAGCGGGCTGAAACCCAGATATTGAATGCGAATAAGCCAAAAGTTAAATTTTTGTTTCTTTCTTTCTTTTTTACTAATACAAGGTGGAAGAAACTAAATTTGGCGCTATCACCACAGTGCCGTGCCACACAGTGCCAGTGCCATGCCATATCACCATGCCATATCTTCTGCGATCAAAAGTGAGCGAGTGAGTGCTTGCAGTGAGCGGGAAAGCGAGCAACAACAACGGCCTTGCCGGCAGCGTCAAAGATTGTGGCATTTGTTATCAGCTTGACAAAAAAATAATGCTCACCTAGATGAGGTGTAGTCCTAACCGCCGTCCACTAACAATGTGACTCGCTTTCACGCACACGCTAATTGCCCAAGTTGAACAACCCTACTTTACTGCGCGGACTCGAAGACTGAGTCCCCTCGGTGATGTGTCCTCGTTGCCGACGAACTGGACGGGTAGCAGTCGTCTATCAGGTAGAGCCCATCGACCCGTTGGTCTCCGCCGCCTGTTCTCCCGGCTGACGTGGCAGTCGCCTGTGCCGACTTAGGCCTAATCGCAGCCTCCGCCTCTACTCGAAGTGGTGACGTGTCGTACCGGGGAATTGCCACTGGCCGACCTTCTAAGGGGGATTGCGGTCGGTATGTCCGGGACTGTTGGCTGCAGCACCTCCGAGTCTGCAGCCTCGCCCGAGTCTTCGATGTCCACGGCCACACCAAGGACTGCCAGCGTCACGGGCTCCCGAACCGAACACACGCCGTTCATTGTCGAAGGTGTACGTGTAAACCCAGGTTTAAGGAAACGGCTGTCATAAGTAGAAACCAGTGCGAGACAACACGTCTGATAGTAGACGCCAATAACATCTCGAAATCTTGGGACGCATGCTTAAGCAGGGCATCAATAATGCTGTCTGAAAAAGAACTTGAATACATGTGTTCCCGCTAAAGTGCTTTTGGTTGGGGTTGTAGCGGATCCAGGTAGTAACATGATAAAAAATGCGACTCATTGAAGGTGTTTTGTCATGTACACGAAATATGTACTCCTGTCGCTTTAGGTGATTTCCATATGTCATCGTTCACAGATCTAAGCACTGCACACGTGACGTGTAACGATTTTGAGAGTATATGTACGAGCAGGATCTGCGGAAAAATAAATCAATTGTTGAAAGTTAGTGCTGTGGTGTGTCAAATGTGTCTTCCTTTTGTCCGTGTTCTGCGTGCGCTACCACCAAACTCAAGATATTTTTGTAGATAAGGTGTGCCTGGTGACAGAAAAATACATTCTCAAACGTGTCATTCTTTCTAATGAACAAGCAGCTTGGTATAACTCGTACATCAAGCGCCTGTCTAACAGAAAGAAACGGCTCTTTCGCTTAGCTAAATCCTCTTCTAATCAAGTACGTTAGGAATCCTATAAAATTGCTAATCGTGCATACTTAGCTGCGCTAAGAGAAGCTAAAGATCATTACTTAAACCACACGCTGCCTGAAATAATCAAAACACACATTCGTAAGTTCTGGTGCGTCATTAACCCCCCTTGTGATAGCGCTATCATCCTAAAAGACACAGAAGGTGACGTAATCTGAAGTGACCCCTGCGCGATTGCTCTTAACGACACATTTTCAAAGAATTTTTCGGTTTCGAGCAATATTCACCTACCGGGCACTAATTCATTCGACTACATTATTATGGATCCTATAGCAGTTCATTCATCTGGCATTGCTAAACTCATTAGTAAATCACCCTTTAACTCAGCTCCGGGGTTCGATGGCATTAACAGTAAATTTTTAAAAAGCACTAGCCTGTTCAGCTCCATCATATTGACCGAAATCTTTCAAAAATCCATTAACACGTCCACTCTGCGATCGCAGTGGAAAGTAGGGAAGGTGGTCCCACTACATAAATGCGGCAGCAAAAATTCACCCATGAATTACCGCCCGATCTCGCTGACGAGCACCTGTTGCAAACTTCTTGAACACGTTATTTTTACCAACCTGGTTAGTTTTCTAGATTCCAACTCATTTTCCACCACAGCTCAGCATGGTTTCCGCAAAACTTACTCATGCGAAACGCAACTAATATCATTTACTCATGGACTACAGTGTATTTTAGATCGCGCCTCAACTGCTGACTGTGTTTTTTTAGATATTAGTAAAGCATTTGACCAGGTTTGCCATCAACAACTTCTTTTCAAACTAAGTCTTTTAAACCTCGATAGTAAAATACTGAAATGGGTTGAATACCTTTTTTGTAACCGCCATCAGTTTGTTACTGCTAATAATCATGACTCACCTTTAACTGAGGTTCGTTCCGGTGTGCCTCAGGGATCAGTAGTAGGACTACTCCTTTTTCTAATCTATATTAACGATCTACCATCTGCATTGACTTCTCACGTTCACTTGTTAGCTGACGACTGCGTAATTTATCGTGAAATAAACTGCACCGGCGATTCTAGCGCTCTTCAATCAGATTAAAACTACATGTGTTATTGGTGTAATACCTGGCGAATGGAACTAAATATTAACAAATGTAAAATTTTGCGTGTTCATAGAAATTCCACCACCCTTCCGTTCTACCATTCTAATAATATACCCTTAGATTCCATGAACTCATACAAATACTTGGGCGTTCATATAACTTCAAATCTAACATGGTCTCTTCACATTGAATACACAATTGGTACGTCACAATTTTTCTAATGCCCAACCATCTTTAAAATTACTACTTTATTAGCCATTAGTGCGCCCCAAATTAGAGTATGTTGCAGCAGTCTGGGACCCATACAACGAAAACCTCATCTTTTCTCCAGCGCTCGTTCAAAATAATCCAGTTCGGTTCATTTATTCCAATTATAGCCGTACTTCCAGCATATCTTCAATGAAAGCTAACCTATGTCTTCCATCACAAGCACCTCGGAGGAATATAGCTCGCTTAACATTGTTTCATAAGTTATACCATCACGCATTTCTTCAAAATAACTTCACTTCTCAGCCGCATTATTTATCTCACCGTATCGACCATCGCTTCGAAGTCAGAATTCAAACATGTAATACTAACACGTTCAGTCACTTTTTTTCCCCAGAACATCTCGACAATGGAACCATCTTCCCAATGACATAGTCGCCACCGCTGACGACAAACTTTTTCGCAAGGCTGTAGCTAACAGTGTTTAACTTGGACATTACAACATCTTATTTTCATCGTTATGGCTGTTGAGTAATTAATAACTAATTACCCAACATTGTATAAGCAGGAATTTATGCCATGTTACCTTGTTTGCTCATGTTAGTACTAGCAAAGCATTTCATTACTACATTGTATGTACTGATATTTCTAGTCTGTTGTTTTATTGCGTTATTGTATTATTTTCTTGTGTTATATTACCTACCCAATTTTTGCACTATTTCTCGTTTACCACTCCCCTCTGTAATGCCCTCGGGCCTTGAGGGTACAATAAATAAATAAATAAATAAATAAATAAATAAATAATTAAATAAATAAATAAATAAATAAAACCGAGCCCATTCAACGCAGGTGTGTAGTGTGAAACACGACACAGTACGCGGCCAGCCGAACTTCAACGTTGCCTCATCTTATTTCCGATTGCCTTGAGCGTTACTCTGAAGGAACACAACGCGACACATTTGCTCAATTTCAGCTTCCATTTTTGTTACACAGAGCCATTTGGGTTTCTTGCTTATAATGATGTACTGTGCACTGATTCATTTGCGATTGCCAATAAACATTGTATGCTTACTTGTTTGGTGTTTTACTGCCAGTTGAGGCCTCTCGGTCACCTGATGACATAATACGAATGTTTGTCCGCATGTCAGAGTACCCTACACGCGAATACTGCCCCGAAAGGGCAGCGAGCGAGCGCCGCGACCGGGCGTAGGCGCCAGGAACGCAGCGGCCATATTGCATATAAACAATGATGATGATGATGGTAGTGCATGCAACACCATCTCTTGGCCCCATATGTTAGTTCAGGACGCCACCGCTACCTTTCTTTTCGTTCCACTATCAAAGGTACAGTTTCCATTCTCTAAGTTGGTTATAGATAGGCAAGGAGGTTTAAAAAGCCTCCTTGTAGATAGGTGCTCTGTGCTCACGCTACAAAAGAGGCGCTTTTCGCAAGGCGCAGCAGCGTCGCCTGGCCAATCTTTTCTTGCCTAGTAGCAGTAAGAGCACGCGCTGGGGCCACTAAGCCGTTGTTGATGCTTGCCATGTGGGGCGCTATAGTATCCTCGCCATTGTGTGTCTCTCCGTAAATACCTCAAATAGGCACTTCTGGCACATTATAAGTGCTTCCTTTATAGCAAATGACGCGAAAATTTATTTTATGGCTGGGTGGTTTTGACAAGGCATTGTCCTACCTTTCTAGTCAAGACTAATCCACATATATTCATATAGACGAACTCAACAGAGACGAAAAACACGGGATCCTGTATCTCAACCTCGACATCTGCCCTTCATAGAAACAATAGATGAAAAAGGCATTATATTGTAACAAATCATTTCTTTTTCTCTTCTAGGCGAATAACCGCGAAGCATGCTTTAACGAAGGAGAACTTAAAGGTCTATTACGAGAGCAAGCTCGTCCACACAGGCCTTCATTTCGTAAACAAGCAGGGACAAGGAAGCGAATACAACAAGCGGGCGGTCAATTATCTAAAAGTAAGTGCGCAGCTTCTGCAGCATTCGGCAAATATTAGCGCGAAAATGCCGGCGCACACCACTGCGCATGTGGATTACGCTTACAATGTTACAATAATTTGGGGCTGTAGGACCAGACGTGGAAAGCGAGTATTCGTCTCCTCTACAGTGGTCAGCAGTGTAATGCTGGCGCGTGCACTGCAGTGTGCACCACAACGCAGATTATAACAAAACATCTGTGCCTATCGCGTGGGTTTGTTTGAGAACTGGATGTAACACACGCGCACACACACATTGAAAATGCGAAAATATATGTTGCAAAGCACCCAAATCACCATGCTCGAACTTGGAAGCTTAGAGAAGAGGAGGCGGAAGAAGTATAGAATAGAACAGCCGCCCTGCAGCAAAGGCGCTGTCTGTGTTGTCTTATCATTTACAATGGCGCAGTCTACAAAAGACGAGCCTTGAGTGGGTGTTCTCGAGCCAGCGGTCCTGCGGGCACTCATCATAGGAACGCTGTCCACACTACCGCGATCATGCAGCCCGCGATTCTGTCACTGCGGGAACCACCTACACCGCCATTGGAGGACGGCGTCCTCGAATGGCGGTATAGGTATAGAGGAGACAGCGCGCGACCTGCTGTTGGCCGGGAGTGCCGCTCACGCTTTCCGTTGCAACACCTCGCTCAGGACTTCAACACTTAAGCAGGATAGGGAGGCTTTCCAAGCTCCCTCGGACAAGGATCGGGGAGATGAGGGCGCAGCGACGATCTCCTGCTTCTCGTAGGCCACCTCTAGTTGCGCGTGTGCTTCACCCGACAGCGCAGCGGATGTCTTGGGTACCGCAGCGGAGCTGTTGGGTAATAAGCGATCCTGGGTCTAGTGGGGCTCCTGGTTGACTGCCGTATTCGGTCGGATTAAGAACCATCGCTCCGCCACCACTCAGCGCAGCCGGAACGCTGTCCAGAGTGCAGCTCAGGGGCGACACTACCTAGAAGCGTTCGCTTCGAACAGCAGATATCGGCACAGGGCATCGCGTCGTGCCCTGACATGTTCCCTGGACCGAAGCTGGTTTCGTTACCAAGATATATTAGAGCCTGTACTGTTAATTACCACACGTCCTTAAGCCGCAGCCGTCGACAGCACAGCTAGGGACCTCGCTAGAGCTTTACCTCGCGGAGCAGTCGGTTGCTCGCCTGCCTGGCACGACAGCAGTATGAGCACCGGCCACATCGATAGCAAGTATGCACATGCTGTGAGATTCATACGAGCCGTATCCAGAGTGTCAATACCACTCCCCTGCCATATATGCAGACAGTCATTCTGCTATGGTCGAGATCACGGGAAGGCCTCCCAGTGCAGCCCATGTCTCCCGATGGATCTAGTGCTGATCTCAGCTCTTCTGACCTATACAGCTCTACACGGTACAGACTTTCGACGGAGGTAGACCAGGCCATACAGCTGAAGCCTGCCAATGACGTGGTTGTTGAACGGTCTTTCGTCAACGTAGCATTTCGAGGCTAGCGGCCACTCAGTGTCCACGATTTTTCGCAGTGCTTTCAGAACACAAACGTCGGGGGCAGTTAGTCCCGAAATGGCCAGCGCCGCTCTTCAGAAATATTGGTACTCCGCCGCACCCGTGGTCGTACGCAGGCGCAGTGGGGCCGCTACCTGCAACAACCACAGTGGCAAAGCCAACACCTCGGCAACACAATCCGTAGCGAGGAAGAGAACGACCACTGCTGCACAGCCAATGACAACCTCCTGAAACAAATTGAGAAGCCTATGCTATGTCGCAGCGTGGCCGAGTACACTGACATAGGAGCTGCTCGGGGGCGGGCGCTTGCGCAACTATCGCTCGGCAACTGATCGTGCGAAGTATTGCCGACTCGTTTTGCAAATGGAACTCATGAGTGCCATGTTTGACACTCATGCCACCTCCCGGAGACATTGCCGGAAGCTCCTCCACTGTCAGTCTTGGCCGAGTTAAAGGCGAAGATCTGCAACGGGGACCCGCGCGCTCGGACTTGGGGGTGAGAGAAGAGGAGGAGGAAAGAGCAGAGAATATAGCAGCCAGCCTGCAGCAAAGGTGCTGTATCTATCGGCGTCCCTTCTCTCATTACTATATATATATATATATATATATATATATATATATATATATATATATATATATATATACATTGTAATGATCGAGACGTCGACACAGCGCCTTTGCTGCAGGCCGGATGTTCTATTCTGACCTCTTCTTCTGCTTCTCCTGTCCTCCGCTCCTCTAGCGCGAGCGTCTTCGGCACGGCGGGCTCTTTGTTTTTATACATTACACTCGACCACGACTGCGAGTGACAGTAACGGGCGAAGCTGTTTCTGGAGGGCGGCACTGACTGTGTCGAGCTGGATGGTCGCGGCCTCAACCCCGACTTGGGTTTGAGAGCTGCAAAGGAAGCCTCTCGGTGGCCGACACTGAGTGTGCCAACGTGGCCGTCGCAGGAATTGGTCCCGGTGCGTGGTGGCTTGCAGACTTGCGTGGTGGCTTGCAGTGACTTTGCCGTGGTCTGCCCTGAAGAATTCTGAAAAAATCTTCCGGGGGCCTGCACTGGCTGTGTCACGGTGGTCGTTGCAGGAATTGGCCATGATGTGATTGAACTCGCGGGGCCACGAACGGCACATTCGGCAGGCGACATTTACTTTGCCATGGTGGTCGAAGGTCTCTAGCATGCTGTGACTTCCCCTGGCAAGCTGCCAGACGTGGCTCTGGAAGGGAGTGTCGCGTGCGATGTCGCAGCGGCATTTATTTCGCGTGGTGCTTTTCCGTCGCAGATCAGAAGACAGAGGAGCGCGCTTTCGACCGCTGACCGCCACGTGTCGCATATCTTGAGTTGCAGTAACTTGGAGCCCTATCGTAGGCGTCCACGACGAACGGACGAGCTGTCGTTTTGTAGGGCGACGCCACTTGCAGTTCGACGTCGTCGGCTCTGAAGCGTTCCTTATGCATATCGAACTAACAGGTCTGGCTCGGCCTCGTGAAGCAAACCGTCTGCCTTTGTTCTGGTTAACAACTCCATGAATGGCAGGTTGCACAAGCTCGTCTTGGACGACTGCGGCGACATTGAGCGAGGTGTTGCTCAGCAAACAAGGAATGTCTGTACAGTCGTTAAGCGACGGTGTTGAAGACAGAAGTGGCTCAGCCTTTTCAGGGGACGTATTGCCAGTACCCGCGGATATGTCTTGTTCTACAAGTTCCTTGTCAACATCGTTATCGGTCTCGAGAGAATAGTGATAGTTCCTGAAGTCGCGGAACATCCAGTCCTACAGGAGTCGGCGCATCCATGCGCTTCAACACTGGCACGCACGACGACCGCATCTCCGGCTGCTCTCTACTATTTGGAAAACTTGCTCCAGCGCGCTGACCGACGCAGAACTACGAGACGCACACAGGAGTATAGGACAGGCGACTGGCCTCTGTACCAGGAGAGTCCACGATTTTCGCTGTTGCAGGGCTCCTGGGTGCACCAGCAGAGTCGTTGTGTGTTAACTGGTCGTTCGTGGTCGAGAGATGTCTGGCATGGTCGCACACATGGGGAAGCGGGCCGAAAGCAGCTAAGAACTTGGCACTCCATTCCGACCAGCACCTCTGCCATATGCCTTGGTAGCCATGCCAGGCCACGGCACGTTCTCCGAGGTTGCTTAGGGCCACCTGCCATTTTTGTTGGTCCTACCAGGCATAGCGAGTTCCGAGATTGTTGATGTTATTGATACAGAGGATCGCGTCGTCCTGGAAAGCATGGAACTCCGGGAATAGAGATGTGCTCGGCGATGTTGATGCCGCAGGCGATAACCCGAAAGTTACCGTGGCGAAGATGTCTAGTTGCTCTGACAGCAACGATAGGGCCCGCATCACGTCGATGAGGTGGCTGACCAAGGCGCTCGTGGAGCCATGGTCGGCGGCCCCTGAGAATGAGGCGGCGGTGCCCATGTCCGAGGACGCTTGAACAGCGTCCCTGTGTGGCTCATGTGCCGACGTAGTTCTGGGCGAGGGGATATTACCGTGGGAAGCGTGAACGGCATTCCATGTAAACACGAGCCCCTGCGTTGTCCTGGGTCGATGCGATGATGGCGCCACGCCGGTGTAATGCTGACCTTGGTAATCCAAGGAGGCCCGGACGCCGTCCCCGAATGGTCCCAAAGGTGCTTCCGGCGGCAGAACGGTTGCGGGATCCATGGTCGCAGAAGCGTGAACGGCGTTCCTTGAATGGAATTCCCGCAGCACCGATGACCCTCGGGGGCGCCCTTAAGATGTATCCTTCGTCGACTGCGCCATTGTAATGAAAGAGACGTAGAGACAGCGCAGGCCTGCTGTTGTATTCCACTCGTCTTCCTCCTCTTCCCACGGCGCGCCTCCGCCTGAGCGCCAGTTTGCCGTTGTCGCTTTTCTTCATTACAATATATATATATATATATATATATATAACTGCAGGGGCATGGTACCGGCGACATGGCAGTGGCCCTTATCTGTCGCTTACTGCTTAGGCAGCATCAAACCCATTGAACAAGGATGCTGCAGATTATTCCACCGGCGTCAATGCGTGCAAGCTTGACGACATAGAAACAATTTTTAGACGGTTACTTCCAGCATCGATGAATCCACAAAAATCCCCGGCACTGACAGAATCGGAGTTTTCTTCGCTGTTCAACGGCCAACAATGGATGCTGGGCGGTGCAGGTGTGGCTGGTGACATTTGGCTACATATAGGCCGCAGCGGCACATCTTCAACGGCCCTTGGGACCAGCGACATGGCAGCAGTGCTGTACGGAATGCCGTTTCAAGTAGTTCCATTCCTGGAACTAGTTTCTTTTTTCGAGGAACGAAGGAACGTTATCGTTACTTGAGGAGTCCGTGGGGCTGTAACGGCAACGCGTTACATTTAAAGGTAAGGGTAATGGCAAGGGCGTTCCTTCTCTAAACGTTCCACGTGCATTCCACATGCAGGGCGGATAGGCCCCCAAAACACCGCTCCTTTATCCCTGTCTTCAAGGCTTCGACGAGGGCGAAACTTCCCTTTCGCCAATGCAGTAGTAGTAGTGATTCTTAAAGGAGGGGAATGTAGACGCTTCTTTCTGTCTTCCATATTGGGGACATGGCTAAGGGCCTAATTGGGAGGGGAAAAAAGAGGTAGTTAAGTCAGTGCGGCCGCTCTCTTGCTGGAGAAAAAATTTCCTGCTCTAAACCAGCTTTTCACGGTAACGCAGGCCTGAACCGCCGCCAACCGAGGAATTCCTTTCGTCCCTTTAGGTGGGAGCCGCTACGGCTCCCTTCGACCTAAGACAGTGTGAGCGTGCGCTTTGCTATCGCCGCTCAGCGCATTGGTTCTGAGAATGCGGTTACGGCTTGCATGTGTTGGCTTCGGCGTTACTGGGATTTTGAACTCAGGAGACCGCTCTGCAAAGCAAGCGAGCAGTAGCAGGTGTTATACGGAAGAACCTATTTGAACTCGCAGGCGCCCGCAGAGGTGCAGGGAAGCGCACGGGCCGAGACCGATGACGGGGGTGGGAGAGCAGTTTTACGCTTTGTCTGAGCCAGTCGTTCACACGGGCCATTCTGAAGGACGGGCACACTATAGACATCTTCCACTTGACGTTCGAAAAACGTGGAACATCATCTTGCCTCCTGTGGCATCTAGATTCTGTTGCAATGAAGAAAGTGCAGGTATGGTTTATTTGTTTTTTCTTATTCGCAAAACGAAAAGGGAGTTTTGTATTGTAAGTGTAAATCAGTCCATTTGTTACAGTGTAGTTCCCATTAGAGATTGTTTTTTACATGTCTTGATCTCATAAGAATTAGACCCATGCTCAGCAGCACGCGGGCACGTTTTTGCTACTTGGGTTCTGCGGTTACGCTGCTGCGAAGCTTTCACGTGTGTGATACGCCATTTTTGGTTGGCGACGTCACTTTTAGGTTGGCGTCCTATGAAATGATGCATGTGCCGCATTTTATATTTATTTATTTATTTATTCCCTACATAGCAATGTCATTTTGCCATTGCATGAATGTGGGGCTGATGTACAAATTTAAATCGTACTTTGCGTTTTTTCATCGATTCAAGCACAGAGTAGAGTATTATTGGCAGTCCGGAGTGTTTGTATGCCACATTCTGTGCATTGAACATTAGCGAGGCGCACGAAGTCGATGGAAGAACGGTTTTCTAGGCTTGTATTTACAAGCATCCAGCGGATTATGCGTCGCAATGATATGCCGAATATCAGTGGTAAACTCCTAAATATATGGTATGTTGGAGGATTTCGCAGGGAGTGTGCAAGAAACTGTTGCATGTGCAAAGGGCGTTTAATGAAGGCTGGCGTAATGACCGACCAGTAGCTTGGTCAACGGCTGAAGGCACGAGCCCCGAGAGCGACGGGCGAGCACGAGCAATGCGCGTTAGGGCCAGACCCACTAGATCACGCTGGAGAGCGTGCCCCACTATATGGTTCGTTAGTTTTCGCTACAATTACCCCCGGGACGCAAAGGGAGCCGTCGACCTAGCAGTTCATTACTATGAGTGATCATAGTACGGCTTGAGACGCTCTACGGTTACAATGTCGCGGCCACGACGGCGCATGTCCGATGACGGGTCGACGGGTTCAATCACGAAGTTGACAGGTGATGCGCGTTCAACGACTCGATAGGGGCCTTCATACTTAGGCCTAACTTTGAGGAGAGGCCAGGCGCCGCGGTAGGAATGGAGAGCCGCACCAGTGCTTCAGGAAGGAAGGTGGGCGCAGAGCTAGGGTCGCCACGAATGGTCTTCTGATGCTCTTGGTCGTTGGACGTAAAGGCCCGTGCGAGGTCGCGGCACTCCTCGGCATACCTCACTCTGTCAGAGATGGGCACATACTCAGAAGTATTCGTACGGTACGGTATAATTGTGTCCATAGTGTGCGACGGGTGCCGACCGTACCGTAGAAAATAGGGTGAAAAGCCTGTGGTGCTGTGCGTAGCGGTGTTGTGCGTGTCAGTTACAAACGGTAGAATGATGTCCGAATTCGTGTGGTCCGATGCGACGTACATTCAAAGCATGTCGCCGAGAGTGCGGTTGAAGCACTCAGTAAGCCCATTGGTTTGAGGGTCGTACGCCGTAGTCGTGCGATGAACCACGTGGCACTCTCTGACTCGTAGAAGCTATTCTCTTCAGAAAGGAAGACAGGACCGCGATCACTGAGTAGCTCCTGGGGTAGTAGCCCGTGACGTAGGATGAACCGATGAAGCTAGAAGGACGCAACGTCGTGCGCTGTAGCTGCCGGAAGCGCAGCAGTCTCAGCGTATCGCGTGAGGTAGTTAACTGCCACAAGGACCCAGCACTTTCCAGCAGGTGTCATGGGAAGGGCTCCGTACTAATCAATGCCTACTCGCCCAAAGGGCCTGCTAGGACAAGGTAACGGCTGCAGACCCGGCGGCGAAAGACGAGGTGGAGATTCCGGCGCTGGCAATCAGGGCAAGAGCGCACGAACTTCTGAATGTAGCGGTACATTGCGTGCCAGTAGTACCGCTGTTGAAGGCGCTGGTGGGTCTTGAATATTCCTGGGTGTGTGCACTGTGGATCACTGTGGAAAGCCATACAGCCGCCCAAATCTTTAGCTATCCTGCGCGAGCGCCGACTTTTTTGTGCGTCAGCACCGTACGACGGAGCCAAGTTGCAAACAGGGCGAGAGTAAGCGCATGCCCATGAAGCGCGCTCAGCTGGGCCCATCGTCTGCTTGGCTGTGCCTTCGTGAGAACGTCGCCCCGCATTAACTCACTTCAGACGGAGCCCATCTTGCCCGTATCTTATGTTTCGAAGATCAGGAAGCAACCGAGAAAACGAAATCCGCGGATACGACACACGCCCCATGCGCGGGGGCGTGTGACGTATCCACGGATTTCATTTTCTCGGTTGCTTGCTGATCTTCGGAACATAAGATACGGGCAAGATGGGCTGTCTGTCCGTCGGAAGTGAGTTAATGCGGGGCGACGTTCTCACCAAGGAACAGCCAAGCAGAGGATGGGCCCAGCTGAGCGCGCTTAATGGGCATGTGCTTACTCTCGCCCTGTTTGCAACTTGGCTCCGTCGTACGGCGCTGACGCACAAAAAAGTCGGCGCTCGCGCAGGATAGCTAAAGATTTCGGCGGCTGTACATATTTGGGAACGCAGGCTGCGAGGTACTACTAATAACCACTGGCGGCCGTCGGAGCTGTAATTGCGGCGGTGGAGGAGGTCGTCGCGAATGGCGAAATCTTGAGCTTGACGGCGCTTTGCGCGAGTGGTTGGCGTTGATGGATTTGACAGCAAGCCTATTATGGAGGCTATTCATGGGTCCTTGCGCTGCTCGGAGGCGGTGGTGTAAAGGTCTATAGAAGAAACAGTAACCTCGGACACTCAGCAGCGAGCATTGTCGTCAGCCAAAAGAGAGCGCGAGAGGGCACCGGCGTCCGAATGTTGCCGTCCACTGTGGTACAGCACGCGGATATCGTAGTCCTGCAGGCGAAGTGCCCAACGTGCAAGACGACCGGAGGGATCCTTTAATGACGACAGCCAACAAAGGGCATGGTGGTCCATGACGACATCAAACGGGCGACCGTACAAGCAATGTCGAAACTTCGCAAGAGCCCAGACGTTCGCCAGGCATTCTTTTTCCGTGACGGTGTAATTGGTCTCGGCTTTTGTAAGTGTACGACTTGCGTATGCCAAAACATACTCAATGAACCCAGGTTTGCTCTGGGC
This sequence comes from Hyalomma asiaticum, assembly GCA_013339685.2. Lineage (NCBI taxonomy): Eukaryota > Metazoa > Arthropoda > Arachnida > Ixodida > Ixodidae > Hyalomma > Hyalomma asiaticum. Next base: position 38,218,640 of record CM023486.1, read on the forward strand.
ATGAACAGCGCCAAGACCCACACCGCTAGCCTCCGTGTGTACCTCTGTAGGGGCCGTGGGATCGTAGTGGGGCAGTTTGGGGGAGGCGTCAACAAACGACGGAGCTTTAGGAACGCGTCGTCGCACTCTGACGACCACAAGTCGAGGGGCCCGTTACTTCCGAGGAGCTTATTTAGCGGCGATATTATGGTGGCGAAATTCCGAATGAAGCGTCGGAAGTAGGAGCACAGTCCTACGAAGCTGCGCAGTTCCTTGACGGACGTCGGTTTGGGGAACTCGGCCACGGCCCGAAGCTTGGCTGGATCGGTGAGAATTCCGTCCTTGGACACGACGTAGCCTAGTATCGGTAGCTGGTGTGCCGCAAATCGGCATTTCTTTAAAATAAGTTGTAGGTCGGCGTCCCTCAAATGCGTCAAAACATGTCGCAAGCGTTGGAGGTGCGTGGAGAAGTCCGAAGCGAAAACGACGACGTCGTCGAGGTAGCACAAGCACGTGTGCCATATCAAGTTGCGCAGGACAGTATCCATCATGCGCTCAAAGGTAGCGGGCGCATTACAGTCCATACGGCATGGCGTTGTATTTGTACAAGCCGTAGGGCGTGACAAAGGCTGTCTGCAGTCGAGCGTCATCAGCCATAGGTACTTGCCAGTATCCTGACCGCAATTCGAGGGATGAAAAGAATTCTGCTCCTTGTAGGCTGTCAATCGCGTCGTCAATTCGCGGTAGTGGATAGACGTCGTTACGAGTCATCTTGTTGAGCCGTCGGTAGTCCACACAGAACCGTATAGAACCGTCCTTCTTCGCAACAAGAACGACAGGAGACATCCAGGGGCTGTTCGAAGGTCGAATAACGTCGCGGCGAAGCATGTCGTCGACTTGCTAGTTGATTACTCTAAGTTCTGCGGAAGATACGCGGTATGGACGTTGCCGCAGTGGTGGTCGGCTGCCAGTGCCGATGCGGTGCGTAACAGTGGACGTGCGGCCGAGAGAAGCTTGTGCGACATCGAAAGAACGAAATTCTTCTAGCAGGCCCAGAAGCTGCGAACGTTGGGCCGGCGTAAGATCGTCAGCAATGGAGGACCCAAATACATCAACGGGTGACGAATCAGAAGTCGAAACAACACTGAGCGCGCTGGAACTGGAACAGTGCGTGCCATCGGGCGCGTCGATAACTTGTGTGTCTTCCAGGGGTTACATGCTGCCGAGACATTCCCCTTGTATCAACACAACTACGTACGGGGATGTGTTGGTTAAAAAAACCGCGGCGTTGCCCTGAGTGAGCTGCACGGGAGCAAAAGGCACCAGAAAGCCTTATCCTAGTGGAAACGCGGTCAGATAGCCAAATGAGTGCAACGGTGTCGGCAAGATTGGCGCAGTAGACCGACACAGCAATTGCCGAGTTTGGAGGCACTCTGGTGTCGTCTCGGACGAGTACCATGTACGAATCCGATGGTTCGCTTGCCGGCGTTAATTCTGAGAACGGCGAGAGTTCTAGCTCAGCAGGTGCGCAATGACTGACGGCGTTGTGGCGAGAAAGGAAATCCCATCCCAGGATGACGTCGTGAGAGCATGGAGAAATTATCATGAATTTGATAGGGTACAGAGTGCCCTGAATGACGACGCGGGCTGTGCATACTGCCATAGGGTGAATACTTTGGGCACTAGCTGTACGGAAAGAGAGCCCAGAAGGTGGCGTCATCACTTTTCGTAGTAAACGGGCAAGTTTTGCATCCGTGACTGATACGGCGGCTCCAGTGTCTACAAGGGTTGATGCGCGAACACCGTCGACAAACACATCTACTACGTTCAATGGGCTGCACTGGGGGCTTTCACTGTTCGATAGCGTCGCAGCCCTTACCTCGCGGACTGGGACGACTAGTTTTCCTGGTCTCGGGCGACCGCACGCGGCCGCATAGGTGAGGAGGAGGGGCGTCGTGGAGACGGTGAACGCCGGGTAGACGGAGCTGCCCGCAAAGGAGGTGACATAGGAGGAGGTGGTCGTAATAGGGGTGGCTGGACCGGCTGGTGACGGGTGATGCGACTCGGGGTGGCTGCACGTGATAGAAATAACGTGCGATGTGTCCGGCGTAACCACACGCAATGCAGATGGGACGGTTGTCAGAAGTAAGCCATCGGTTCGCTGGGGCAGGTGCCACCCATGTCGCAGGACGCGATGGACGGGGCGGCTGCTGATACGACTGCATGCTGGGCTGCAGCCGGGCACTAGGAATGACTTCGGCGTATGGAGGCGGCACACCCGTCTCGAAAGACTGAGGTCTACGACAACTTGGGCGTAACTAAGTGGAGCAGCAGCAGGAATCGGTTGGGGCGGCGTGGCTACAACTGGAGAATAACTCAGTGGTGCAGGTGGCGGAGGGTATTTCTGGTATTCGGGCGTGACCCCAGCGATCTCCTGCTCAATCTCTCGGCAGAGGGGAGGCAGAAGTGTGGTCGACGGCTGTTGAACATGCTGCGGTTGAGCAGAGGCCAGCAGAGAGAACTGGCGTGCAACTTCCTCGCGCACAAATGTCTTGACTTCAGCGAGCAACGCGGAATGGTCGGAAATGGCCGACAAGCCAGCGAGATCGGCGTCGCATGATGGAGGGCGACGGGTCATCAATCGCTGTCGACGCAGCTCCTCGTAGCTTTGGCACAGCTTTATGACCTCGGCCACAGTGCAAGGGTTTTTGGTGAGCAGCATAGTTAAGGCGTCATCGTCGATACGTTTCATGATGTTCCTGATCTTTTCAGACTCCAACATGGTCACTTTGGCCTTCTTGCACAAGTCGAGGATATCTTCTATATAACTCGTGAAGGACTTACCGGCCTGCTGAGATCGTGCAAGCGCTGCTCTGCTTGCAGCTTACGAACGGCAGGGCGACCGAATACGTCGACAATGGCGGTCTTGAAGTCGGACCACGTCAGGAAATCTGATGCGTACTTGTTGTACCATAGACTCGCCACACCCGCGAGGTAGAATATCAAGTTTCTCAGCTTTCCTGCCTCGTCCTAACCTATTGGACACGCTCACGCGCACGTAATTCGTGAGCCAGTCCTCCACGTCGGTCCCGTCCGCACCAGCGAAGACAGGTGGGTCTCGGACACGAGGGACACCGGGACATGCGGTTGGTGAGGGCGGAGGCGTTTGCTGGGCGGCGTCCTGAGGCATGGTAAACGGCACTGTGCGGGAGCGAAGTTCCAGGGGCATAGAAAGAGGCCGAAGTTGTTGTGACGGTACCCAGACAGTTGTGACGGTACCCAGACACTCTCCACCAATTGTAAAGGGCGTTTATTGAAGGCTGGCGTAAGGCCCGAGTCGTAGCTTGGTCAACGGCTGAACGCACGAGCCCCGAGAGCGAGCGGCGAGCACGAGCAATGCGCGTTAGGGACCTACCCACTAGATCACACTGGAGAGCGTGCCCCACTATATGGTTCGTTAGTTTTCGCTACACATGTAATAACATAAATTAGCGGCTTGTGTTCGAAGAAAAAAATGTGCCTGATCCCCCTGTCAACGGAAGCGGTACAGCACGAAAGCAAAATGCGTCTTCGCATAACCAGTTAAATGTTCCCTGTTACCTCGACGTGAACTTGCCCGTTGCCATCGGCGTTTCGCTCGTGCGGCACTGTTTGATGTGGTTGAGTCAAAGTTCACGTGTCGCATCCATAACTTCCAGAAAAAACCCTATTGGTAACATAAGTAGTGTACGTGATAACTGGACACAGTCGATCGTAAATGCCATGCGACAAAGGTATCGATCATATTTTCTTGCGCCACATTGACCCGTCAACATCATTACCGTGCTTCGGCGCCTAAAGCAGTAGTGTAGTTGTTCCATCACGGTCGAAGTGTGGTCGGCGGCGGAACGCTACCCACGACGAAAGGTGAGCGGTGGTATCACTGTGCTGCCGGCACACATGCGCTCGAAGCTGCGTGAACGTGGCTATATATGTTCGTTGTTATCACGTCTCTTTCCGGTGCTCCGCAGCTCCGCTTGCTTGCATCGAGGCAGAATTTGGAAGGCGCCTGGAATGGTGCGCTATTCATGAGAGGCCAAACTGCAGTGATTCACTTTGCCTCTCCTGGTTGGCGGCACCGTTACAGGGAATGTGCTGCATGTGCGCGCGCGCTGAAGCGGACGAAAGCGTCGAATAAATATAAGGCGCGTTCGTACAGCTCCGAGCATGTGCGGCGTTAGCGCAGTGGTAGAGTACCGGCCACCTCTAGTCGTGGAGCGAGGCGTCATGAGTTCGTTTCCGAGCGCATGATCACCAGTTTCTGTGAGTGTTTTTTCTTGTTACATGTTTATTTTACTGCGTCATATCCGTTATGGTTCTGACGTATGGCGTCGTGGCGGTTCCCGGCATCAAAGACTTTCGTGATAAAAGAATGAACGCTCTTCTAGGGAGTGACGGAAGCGCCGGACTGCTAGGTAGATGCCTAACAATTTGCTACCGAAAGTTCTGTAAGAAGTTCTTAGTGATGCCTGCTTTTTGAAAAGAAATATAGGCTGTCACGTTTTTCCGACCAGCTGATGAAGCACCGCGCCAACAGCTAAGTATATAGGCGCGTCTGGCCTCGCGTCTGGCAGAAGAACGGCGTAAGCGGAGCAATGGCCCCCTTCTCAGAGTTCAAAGCAGATTCAGCAGCGTTTCTCCATGACATAGACATATTCGCATGTGGTTTACCGGACACCATAGTGTGCAAATGCTGCAAACTTGAAAAACAAAGAATGAAGCGGCGATAGTAACTGACGGGGCGAAGATTGCGGTCGGCGGTCGTCGAAAACCTTTAGTGACCAGAACACTGCATGGGACTTCCCGGATGGGTTGACCGTGTTTACGATAGCCCAGAAAATTGAGTAAATCAACAGCGAATTCGCTCTTCGAAACGTTTACAAACGGGCTATATTGACGGAGGCGTTGAACCATTTTCTGGGTCATATTCGTGCTCCGTTCCACAATGAGTGAATACAAGAATGTGGGCTAAATAGACGAAGCAACAAGTCTGGCAACGGAGCACTTGACTAAAGAAGAGCTCATGTGTTTGAGAGGAATTTCGGAGACCGAACAGCGTGCGCACTTATTTCAGTATGCCAAGACTGATAATCATTGCATGCTGCGGCGTTCGCCCAGCGCGTCAACGATGCCCATGAACGCGCGCGATGTCGTATCAAGCATCGCCAAAGCATGGACTCACGCCGCTACAAGCCTCGCCATCGAGAGCACATAGAATCCTGGCGATGAGGTGTGGGTGTGGATCCCCGTTTGACAACGCAGTCGTTCAGCAAAGCTCTTGCGTCGCCACTTTGGCATTTACAAGGTTGTAAGGCCCCTGAGGGAAGTAATTGACGTGGAGGTCCCGGAAGGCCACCCCAAGAAACTGCCGCAGGCATCGCCAAAGTGAAATTGCGCTTGTATTCAGGCAGAAACCGTACTTTTCGAGTCGTGACGGGACTCGAAAAGTACGGTTGGCACGGCGCATTGGTCTTCAGGGTGCAGAACTGAAGGTTTGGGTTGAAGAACACTTGGCGGCGGAACTAGCGAAGGAACAAGAGCAGTTGGAGTATGACAGGGGAATGAGAAAGAAAGAAAATGAAAATATAAAGATAAGCAACTCAATGAACTGAAGACGAAACCGCCAGGGCTAAATGTTAAGATGGCAGAGGCTCAAAATATAAAGTTGGAAATACAGAGGCGCGAGCAGTTGTCGGGAGGGAGCTCCAATGAGCCGGTGCTGGAGGTTTTCTCCAAAAGCATTGCGTATGCGAATGAACCTTAGTTGAGGGACGATCATGTACACTGCCGTGGAATTTCGCCGGAGTTGCACTTAAGTGCTAGTACAGATGATGGTAGGCTGGTGCAGTTCGCATGTGCTTGATGGAGAAGATTGCAAGTCCGAGAGTGGGGAACAGGGAAGATCGATAGAGGGTCACTTGTCTTGCAGAGTCTCTGGGAGGATAAACACGTTTGAGGAGGTTGAAGAACCTCTAGAATATGGCGGCGAATGCCGCGCGGAAAACTCCGAGGCGTGTGCCGCCCACTGTTCAGGTGTGCCGCTGGCTGCGATTACAGAAGTCATAGGCACGGTCCATGACCATTTGGGGAACCATCTCCTAAGTGGAGTGAAGCTGAGTACTCAGGACGGCACAGCTGTGATCTGTTCCAGAGTAGCTGAAAAGAACGGAAAATACCTTATCAAGGCAGGGACAATAGATTCCCAAGTTGGGCCAGCAGTACGCGATCGCATAAGCTGGCAGGATGATCCACCGAATACAAGGATGCACTACCAAATCTGTGCAGTGCGAGCTGGAACAGTCTAGCGCTCCAGATAAAGAGCAGAAGGCGACCCTGCAAACTCTCGTTAAAGAAAGTCAGCACCCAGGTGCTAAGATGCCTGATCTGAGCCAGTTCAATGACACTTCCAACAGTGCCGCAATGTTTCGGCAGGTCAGCTCCCGCTACGGTGGTCGAGTGGCTATGGTACTCGGCTGTTGATCCGAGGGTCGCGGGATCGAATCCCGGCTGCGGCGGCTGCATTTCGGTGGAGGCGAAATGTTGAGGCCCGTGTGCTGTGCGATGTCAGTGCACGTCAGCCCTCCACTACGGCGTCTCGCATAATCAGAGCTGGTTTTGGGACGTTAAACCCCACATAACGGCCCAATCGACCAACAGTACTTGGAAATAAATAGATAATAACAATTGATAAGCAATATCACTGATGCACCTTCTGTATCATTCGTGAGGACAGAAATTAATTCTGCTTATGTATCGCGGGCGTTACCGGCTGACCGACGTATGCTGTGTGTTGACATAGCAGGAGGGAGCTTCAGAACGCGTGTCGCTCTGTGCACAAGTGATCTCGTGCTGATTAGCAGTCACGACGCTTATGGATGGAGAAACCTCCAAGCGTCCCCGATGCTAGTCAGGGAGAATGTGAAAACTGGGCGCCTTGTTTGGGACACAATCACTTAAAGCACTTCAATAACTCGACGCTATTTCGGTTTTGACTTTTGGACTGTTGCATCGACATTATTTTGTACATAGTTTTGTAACTATGAACCTTTAGACTGATGCATCTTTAGACAAGGCACAGAGTATCTCGTGATGTACTTCAGGGTATTCTGGACAGTGTTGGTACGGGCTATATCGGTCGTGAAGTTTTGAGAGGTGACTTATTGCCGTTGTACACACACTTTCTACTATATTTTAGCATAGTGCACTGTTTGTCTTGCATTGTGGACCTTTGTTTTGTGTTTGAACTAGTGTGTTGTATTGGGGACTCTAATGTTTTGTGTGTACAACGTACTGAAGGTGCACAAAAAGACGCACGAAGACGAGGAATAGCAGAGCATATCGTTACATTACGATATGCTCTGCATTTTTAAATGCGAAGCATTTATTAGCGAACTTCGGCGCGTTTGAGCGTATCTATCTACCTATCTAGCCGCCTACGATTTTGTGCTCTCCTGGCCGTTTCGCTAATGGGATGTTTACGAAAATCGGTAGGCCATAACATGACTACATTACGAACATAAATGGCCGGTTATTACATGAAAATCGTGATATGCATGTCAAGAGGAATATGATTTACATGCCATGGTCTTAGTGCTCTCCTGGCCGTTTCACTAATGGCATGTATGCGAAAATTGGTATGCCACAACATGACTACATGACGAACATAAATGACAGGTCCTAACATGAAACTCATGACATGCATGTCATCAGCGGCATGATTTACAGGCCACGGTCTTGGTGCTCTCCTGGCTGTTTCGCTAATGGGGTGTATGCGAAAATTGGTATGCCAGAACATGACAGCATGACGAACATTACTGACAGCTCATAACATGAAAATCTTAACATGCATGTCATGAGCGACATGATTTACATGCCACGCGTTTCCTTAATGGGACGTATACGTAAATTGGCATCCCACAACATGACTGCATGACAATCATAAATGACTGGTCATAACACAAAAATCGTGATATGCATGTCATGAGTGACATGATTTACATGCCACGGTCTTACTGCTCTCGCGGCCGCTTCGCTAACGGCATGTATGCGACAATTTGTATGCCACAACATGACTATATAACGAACATAAATGACAGGTCATAACATGAAAATCATGACATGCATATCATGAGCGGCATGATTTACATGCCACGGTCTTGGTGCTCTCCTGGTCGTTTCGTTAGTGGGATGTGCATGAATATTGGTATGCCAGAACATGACTGCATGATGAACATAATTGACAGATCATAACATGAAAATCATGATACGCATGTCATGATCGACATGATTTACATGCCACGCGTTTCGTTAATGGGACGTATACGGAAATTGACATGCCACAACACGACTGCATGACAATCATAAATGAGAGGTTGTAACACTAAAATCATGACATCCCAGCTAGCACACAAAGGATTTAAGACGTCTTCGAGACGGATATCCGAGACGTTAACGACGTCTCAGAGACGGCACGCGTAAGAAGTTTTGGTCTAGAAGACGTCGTATATCTCGTCTAATGTCCGTCTTGTTGCCCATAAACGAGACGTTTCCTGAACGTCTTTGAAACGTCTTCAAAAAGCTGGTCTTTTCGACGGCTTGGGGAGCCTCCAATAATCCCATTTACCGGGATTTCTGAATCCGTTTAAAGACTTACCAAAGACGTCATCAAAAAGCTGGTCTTTTCGACGGCTTGGGGGAGCCTCCAATAATCCCATTTACAGGGATTTCTGAATCCGTTTAAAGACTTACCAAAGACGTCATCAAAAAGCTGTTCCTGAAATGTTAGCCGTAATCTGAAAAACAAGCAGGAATCGTGCTCGGGAACGGGGCGCGCCCACCAAAATTTTGATCAGGTTACCACGCTCAGAATGTAAGCTAACGCCTGAGGGGTACAAATAACCACAAAACATTTTTTTGCACCCCTCAGGCATTAACTCCGTGGTTCTGAAGGTGTCAACGGGATCATAATTTTGGGGGGCACCCCCATCCGCGGACGCCGTCCCTGCCTTTGTGGTAGTAGCTGCGACCTGCTATGTTATCAGCAGCACCATAATCTTTTCGATGCTGCAGAGTGGGGGGTAGTGCCAGCAGAATACTTTCGTAGTTACATCCTAGGAAGAAGTCCTGGAATCGCAGTTACCTGGAATTCTTTTTTTTTTTTCGTGGTTAAAGGCATCAGCACTGAGTGCAACAGAGCAAAAATAGTGCAGTAACGTAGGTACACAGTTCGCAACAAGGCTTCATCAGTCTTAGCATTTAAGTCAAAATTGGCTGTCATGAATACAAAAATCAATCTAGCACGTAATTTGTTGAGTATGAAGCAAATCTACCAAAAATAGTAATGACATATCTTTCTACAGTGAAGGATAGACAGTTTCATGGCAAGCGGCCTAGCAAGGAGGCCTCTGTGCCAATGATCACGCAGTCGAAACACTGCTACATCATCATTTTATTGAGAAACTAACTCGTGCAAGTTCAAAAAATGAGAAATGTCAGAAAAACAAAACAACAGATATTCAAGAGCAACTGCAGAAGAAATACTTTAAATATATTTGGAACTTATTAAACACTAGAGGCTCACAAAAGAGCACTACTAGTCACACAATAATCAACAGCCAAACGACTAAGCGCTTTTCACCATGAGAGCAGCGCATCCGGTTATATGAGCAGAGACAAAACAATGGATGACTGTGTGACAGCCGCTTTCAATCACGTTATGCAGTATCTTCACCGCATGAAATCAAGGAATATAAACACAAGAACTCAAATATGACTCAGACATGAACCTGAAAATTTGTCTAGGACATCAGCTGATGTAATGAAGCAAACTTTAAAAGACAACCAAAAATATCAATCAAGTGTCAACGAATATTGACCAAAGTGACCTTCAAAGAAATTAGCGCATGAAACATTAACAAAATCGGTATAATGAGCAAGGTCGCAATGCAGTGCACAATCTCTCACAGCGAGCAACGCTACATCGAGGCAACCTCCATTTCATAATGAAGCTACATACGTGCTCGAAGTTGAATACAGTGGAGACAGCATTGAGGCGACGAAAAAGAAAAAAAGAAGCAATATTCTCAATTACATATACAAAATACAGATGTGGCTCTCTACAAAGCACTGTATTACGCACATATATGCAAATCTGGCATGAACGGAGATCAAACTGGCAAGCATCAGTTGGAAGCCAAAAAAGAAAAAAAAAAGAAGATTTTGGCACCCAGCACATGAAGCTATTTCTAAAAGGGACTTCAAATAACCATCGGGTCTACATGTGCAGGATTAAACTGAGAGTCTTCGAATTTCGCCCTGTTTCACATTTAAGGAAAACACTGTTACCTTATACCTAGTCATTAAACAAAACACTTCGAACAGCCAACTCCTTTGAGAATCCAACCTCCACCAAACGCGCAACCAGTTCACGTTCACGCTCATCAAAAACTAGTTGTAGTGTCCAGGCTTAGTGCAGCTGGTGAATACGATGCTACTGGCATCATATGACACGCTGAAACCGCCGTCGCGGAAATGCTTTCAATGTAGAACCTCGATGGGGCCGTGGTAGAAGACAGTTGGTGCCCTATCAGGTTATCCGTACAACCGCCGATTAAACCGCATGTATTCCTGCAAACGAAAAAAAAAAAAAAATGGGGCCGCTATTTTCTATATAGCTGTTCTACAACTGTGCTTTGAGGAACGAAATTTGAAATGCATCTCTGTCATAGACTGCGCCCTTTACAGGAAGTGTTCATAATATCCTGCAACTTGCAATAGATAAACACTCAAAATGAATTTTCCTCGAATGCCTGGTACTTCTGCACTGCTGCCTGCACCATATATATATATATATATATATATATATATATATATATATAGCCGTGGCCTCGTGGTAGAGCGCCCGCCTCGGCTGCGGGAGGCCGTGGGTTCGAATCCCACCGCCGCCGGGCATCCACCGGTTCCGAAATGGGCACAAGCATACCCCCGGCCTGGCGCTCGGCTTCTGTTCAGGGGGGCTAGCTTGGAAAAGGAGCCTGCGCCTTGAAAGCCCGTCGAAACCCTCGCAACTTGGTGGCGCGGGTCCGTAGCACTATATATATATATATATATATATATATATATATATATATATATATATATATATATATATATATATATATATATATAAAAATTTAACGAGCAACAAACTATGGAGCCTAGGAAAACATAGAAGTTATTCAGGTTCTTAATTGTAGTATTATACTTGTGAAGTAGGAAGGAATTTAGGCGGACGAAAAGACAAACCTGCCTTCTGTGGGAACCGAACCCACGACCTTCGGATAAGGCGTCCGATGATCTACCGCTGAGCTACGAAGGCAGTCGTCTCCACCCCCACCCCCCCGTCCCTTTTATCGGGTCTATGTGCACATACAATCTAACACTCACAGGATTGTATGTACCTATGTACATATATACGAAGGTCAGCGAGTTCCTCCGGAGCTTGGACGCTCGTGCTAGATGCCCAGCAATGAAACGGAAGAGAAGAAAGAAGTCAGGATACAAAAGCCGGCCTGCGGCAAAGGCGTTGTGTCTATGTCTCTATCATTTACAATATACAGTGGTGTTCGGGCCATCTCCGCAGGAAACTTGATGCATCTCCTGATGCTACCACCGCCGAATAGTATGGCACTCGTGAACGTTAAACTGCACATTACTGATTCGTAGTTTATTTTGGACGCATTCCCATACACAGCATGTAGAAATCGGGTGACGCACATGCTTCACACTTTGTGAGAATATTCTTCGAGGCGTGCTTACGTGCTCACTGCGCACTCGGTATGAAAGGGTCCCTGCAACACTTTTCGAACGCACTGAGCAAACGGTGCCAATCAATCGTTGAGGCTTCTGTGAACGTGTGAGCCAAATGTTATTGTGCTGCAAGCAGCAGTGGATTTGCAGTTTCATATTAAATACATCATGCAATCGCCTGCAATTGTTCCAACAACTGACGTCACTAGCAGCACCGACCAACGACTTGCCTGCTCTTCTTTCAACAAGTAACGTCACTGGCGCCAACGACTAGGTCCCTTCGCTCACCTCGGTCTTTTTAAAGACAGGCACTCAGATTGCCTTTATTTCTTTAATGCAAAATGAACAAATATATATAGGCAAATGAGTTCTGCGGAAACCCGCAAGGGTGGGTAACATTTGCCTTGTGCTACAAAACGGGTGGATGCTAATTTTTCCTTTCATGAACAAATATATAATTGCAGACTACCTTTCCGTGACCGTAAGTTCAGGCAGTGATATATCTGCCTCGAACAAAGTAGCCGACGGCCTAGTGACATTTGTTGGAACGAAGAGCAATGTTAATTACAGCTGTGTTTGAAACCAAATAAAAAATTCCCTGGTGCACGCAGCTCAATAATACTTGGCTCACACGTTCACAACAACCTCCACGACTGTTAGGCATCGTTTGCCATCGAGATTTCAAATGTCGCAGGGCTCCTTTATTAAATGGGACCTTCAAGGTCGCGCGATCTACGGGCACAGTGACTGCGCATCACATGTGTGCATAGCATCAACAAATTTTCGCTGTGGCTTCGATTTCGCCTGCACAAAACTGCCTTCCATGGCCAGGTAATAGTGAATTTAGTACAATGCAACGAAATATGGCTCATTTGGGGTAGCGAGTATGTCGCGGGGTAGGATCGAGGAAAACGTCAAACGTTTTGCTGAAAACTGTTGAATGGCACCGTGGCTTTGATTTGACGATATAGGTATAGGCATGCACAGCTGGATCCCGGCACCGGACAAGGTGGCGGCGCCCGTACTAAATAATAAAAATAAACAAAAAATACGTCCAAACGTTCATGTATAAGTCGTCGTAACATGCCGCTCACCCATAGCCCGACGTACTAGTTTAGTTCGTCGTTCGTCGCCTTATCATCGCTGTCCTGCGCTATCAGCCCAGCAACATGGTTCAAGTCTTCACTCCCCAGTCCGTTCCACGTGAAACACTGGAAAGCTTATGGCATACCAAAAATCTACTGTACACAACAGCGTCCCGGTAACACCACTGTGGAACCAGATAACAGGTCGTGTAATTATTTTGGTATTTGCGGTCTGCAAGAATAACGAACCCCAAATGCAGAAAACCGCAACAGCGTGGACAATGAGAAATAATAATAGCGAACATTCGCAAACGAGTCACATGCCTCTGACAAAGTTTAAATATGACCGAGAACGAGCATAACGACACTCATGCTCATATGAATGCTGAGCTGCGAGAAGTCATTCCACCACCATAAGACGTCAAGATTGCCTGCTTCAGTTCTGCTGACATGCCACAATAAACAATGCGCGATTTTCATATCCACATCACATGCACGTAAATTTCGCAGCTCTGAACTGAAATCTCACGACTGCAATGCAACAGTGAAAGGACGCGTGGCAACGGTTGCCCTACAACGCGCGATATCACATGCATGTATTCGTCTGTGTAAGACACGAGTAAATTACTACTACCCGACATTGTTGTACATGCGCTGCACTCGCTACCCGTAACGACCCAATGGCAGGATGGTGGGAACGAAGCCAATGCACTCGTTACTCACTAATCAGGCTGAACACGCACATAGACCTAAGAAAATTTCAGAATGCAACCATACACGATGATCTGAGCAACAGTTGCGTTGCTCTGCGTTTAATGCGTCAACTATCTTAGACCTTACATAGCATTAATCCTCCTTGTATCTGTCACAGACCGATTCGCCCTATACACGGAACACATGAGTGATCTCACAGGCATCATGCTAAGCCATTCAAATGTGGTACTTACATTTATTTTCGGCGAGACGTAGTTATTGGTGTTACGGGATCCAGTCACAGAAGTGCCGGAATTGAACCAGGGTTAACATAAGGAGGAAAGTAGAAAGAACATAATGCCACCACGCAAACACACGCAGCAGTTGCAGCACGCTAACAGAATTTTCCCAGAAACGAAGGAAGAGCCGGCCGCGAACAACTTGACCACACTGACTCCACGACCAACCACCCAAATGAGCTTCGCTGCCTTTGCTTCGTGTCTCCGCGTGTTTGCGCCAGCCTGCGCCCTCTCGCCTCATCTCCCCGGTAACCGGCGAGAAGGAGCCAGACATTCTGGCGCCTCCCTCCCGGCCCCATTGCAACTGGCGGCACCTCGGCGCCGTGCATTGTGTCGACGCCCGCCGACGCTTTGGGGAGGGAGGGGGGGGGGTATTCTTCCACGTCTGCTTACCGTCTTGCGTAGGACGTTTCGAAGACGGATTCATTGTCCCTTTGATGTCGCTGCCCCTTAGTTCGCGTGGCTGATGTCTCAAAGACGTCAGCCACGCGAACCAAGACGTTAATCCCCCAATAAGACGTCTTTTTGGTCTTGTGTGCTAGCTGGGATGCATGTCATGAGTGACATGATTTACATGGGACGGTCTTGGTGCTCTCCTGGCCGTTTCGTTAATGGAATGTATAAGAAAATTGGTATGCTACAACACGACTGCATGACTATCATAAATGACAGGTCATAACATGAAAATCGATTTTCATGTTATATGTCATGACCGGCATGATTTACATGGCATGGTCCTGGCGCTATACTGCCGTTTTCGTTAATGCGATGTATACGAAAATTGGTTTGGCCCAACATGACTGCATGACGATCACATATGACAGGTCATAACATGAAAATCGTGACATGCATGTCATGAGCGGCATGATCTACATGCCACTCGTTTCGTTAATGGGATGTATACCAAAGTTGCTAAGGCACAATACGACTGCATGACGAACGTAAATGACAGGTCCTAACGTTAGAATCATGACATGCGTGTATGAGCGGCGTGGTTTACATGCCGCATTCATGGTGCTCTTGCGGCCGTTTCGGTAACTTCATATGTATCAAACTCGGTATAGCGAGACAACAATGGAAATCCATTTTACGTTCCTGATGCGTGCTTTGCATTTCCTTGATTCCCACTGCAAGGGGGATCTGCCAGTTTTTTTTTTCAAATAAATCTATTGTTCAAAGTATGCACTCGTGTTCGTCTTCTTTCTTTTCCTCTCTCTGCGCGATTCGCTTATTATCACCACGCACCAATCCTGCAATCCTTCCTGAGAGGTTGTTCGGTGGAGTAAAGTTTCTGCATTTCGTAGCGTATAACTGCACGGATCAGCGCTAGCAAAGACTGGCTTCGCCCATTACGGTGTAGTGGGTGTGTATTGTTTGGGCACCTTGTAGTCTGCGCACGTACGACCCTCCAGGAGTGCTGAGCGCCTTTTCGACAGAAGGCGCCTCGGTGATGAATTTTCGTTTGACGGTGGACGGAGGATTACACACCATCCCTGTAATGAGTTCCCGTTTTACGCCTCGTATAAGATGGCTATCTTGCTGGTCTGTAGGCACGGTCTAGCTTAGCGCGTGGAAAAGGACACTTCCCTTCCGCGTAAACCGAAAGGGTCTTGCTCGTCCTTTGTATTCTTGTGTGCTGCAATATTTCAGCGCGCTCTCTTCGAACAGCGCCCGCGTAGCTTTTTTCGAGCTTTGTCCACAACACAATCCAAGAGCTAACATCGGTTTGGTGGCTTTCTAAAGGTGGTTGGGGCGTTCGCCTTCGCGCTGTTTTTGTCGTCATTGCCTGGCCTACAGCGACTGGTAGGAGCCCGATTTCTAATGGCAGCTACTGTACTCGCCGACATTTTCGAAGGTGTTTAGCTCCCGTGCGCCTGGTGATGTATTTGCCAACAGTGGGAAGAGAGTTCAGCTTGATGGACTTTTCCTTGGTGGTGCCCTTGGGAGCATAAGCACGTCGAGCAGAAGTCACGCAGGTGATGGCCGGCCTGCCCGTGCATACGCAGTCAGAAGGGGAAGAGCAGTGGCAAATGGCGTTTACTGGACGAGGATGTACCCAGAAAGGAAACGACTCAGCGACAGCTACCGACAACTCGCGTGCAAGGCGACTGAGCGCGCGCTCTCTGGGGGTAATCCATTATTTAGATAGCGCGTCACAGTACATTTGACAAGCACGCTGGCAAGCGGGTCAAGCAAGTGCTAAGACAGTCGTCGCGCATTGGAGTCGCCATGTGATCATCCGACGTGCCTCCATCTCCTGACATCAGCCGGACGTAACTGAGCGCACACGGAAAAATAATAACGTGCCATGTGTGAAAGGCAAAAACAAACGAACGTCACAATATGGAGGGATGTGCTTCCCAATAAAGGTCAGTTCAGCATAGCGTGTATTTGCATCAAGTGTATTTTTCGTGCTTTATATTTTCACTTGCGCCTGTCAGTTCTCTGCAGCAGTAAGAGCCGACTAGCTCACCAATAAATCTTTGAAGGCATATTTCTTTGTGTTAATCATGCAGTTCATCTTTCGTGTAATTTCATTTTAAAATGAAAGTGTTTTATGCTGCGGTTCACCACGACCCCATTACACCATTTCCGTAACGGAAGTGGGGCAGTAAAATTTGCATGTAAGGACTACAAAGAAAGGCAGGCAGACAAATTTCCCTGGATGCTCTGGGAATTGAACTCAGTTCCCCGCGCCACGGCAAAAGGTGGCCGGTTCTCTACCACTGAGCGCACACGCTCAAAACCGTACGAACGCTTCCTATGCCTTCATTTATTGCTTGTTTGCCTCTGCCATGGCGCGCGGCATTCTTTAGGAAGGTGCCTGGAATGGTGCCGCAATCTAGGAGAGGCCACGTGAAGTACGATGCGCTCGCGCGGATTCGCTTCTCCTAGATGGCGCACCATTACAGGCAAGTTCCAAGGTGCGCCTCGAAGCAAGTGCGCGCGGAGCAGGTGAAGCCACGTAGTCGGTCTCCTTTCGTCGTGGGTGGCGTTTCCCCGTGGCCGCAGCCTAGGGTGCCTCGACAAGCGATACTCTCTAAAGGGGGATGACAACCCCCGCCATATTGAATCACACGAGCCCTTGTACTAAACTGCGCTGGCGTTCATAAAGAGGTTGCCGCATGTGTCTGGGTCTCGAACGAAGCTTCGTGGGCACCAAGCAGACGCGCACTGCATTTCGAACGAAGCACAGGCACCAAACAGAGGCGCAACCGCTCACTGTGATTCAAAATGGCGTGGCAACGGCCAAAGTTTGGCAACGACCAAATGGCGTGGCAACGGCCAACGGACAGAGTAACGTGCATCGAGGCAGCGAAGCCGCGGCCTGCTCTGCGAGCGTGATCGCAAGAAGATAACTGCTGCGTTAAGCTCCCAAAGTCGGCAACAACGGTGTCGGGTCAATGTGGCACAAGTAAACATGATTGATGTCTTTGTCGCCCGGCATTTATGTAAATGTCGACTATCTCCAGTTATTACGTAAGCTAATTCGTTTACCACAAGGACAACAGGTTGGTAATGAATGTTATGGAGGCGAACCGTTAACGTGGGTTCATCCATGTCCAACGGTGCCGTACCAGCGATACACTGAGAGAAATGGGCAAGTTCTCCCGATGTACAATGAACATTCAACTGTCTATGTGAAGACACATCCCCCTTTCAGTGTTATACCGATTCCTCTGAGCAGAGGCATAAACCACATTTTAAAATTTTCATTGGCGCTTTATTAACTATCGCATCGTTTGTACATTATTGCGTCGTTGCACTGGTTCCCGCTTTCCATACATTTAGAGAAAGCACTGGTTCTCACTGGGGAGCAACGTGGCGTTAAAAGAGCAATTCTATTATACTGCTAATTTCGAAGGAACTTCTGTATATCTCAGCATGAAAGGGGGATAATGGACACGTGAATGCGAGCTCATAATGAGAGCTTCGCAAAAGTACCACGGAAAGCGTAAAGAGAAAAAAGGGCGGCGTGCACTTTTTTCTCCGCTACGGCGTTCCTCAAATATATCGTGATTTGGGCACGTAAAACGCAAAAATCGCGGTAGCCTTACGATGGCGGTCGCAAGGCGGCCACGACGTTTATTACGTTAGTGGAGGCCAACCATAGTTCTTAACCTACTGTAATGATCTTGGATTTCTGTTTAACCAGCATTGTCACCTTTGCAGTTGTTTTGGTGTGCTCTTTTACAACGGCACTTAGTGGTGAGTTAGCGCCTGCCCTGTTTTGCTTTCCTGTTGTACGTGGTATTTACACGCTGTACTTATTCGGAATGCGTCCGAATACTGCATAACATGAATTCTAAATCAATCACAGTGTCCTCAGTGCAACACTAACACTTAAATAAGGATCTGTGGTATCATACTATTATTCAATGTCCTGTTCGCAACACTCCGCCACGCTCGCGTAATGAAACGCGTCGAGGGAGAGAAAACTGGCACCTCTCGCTTTGAATATTAGCTCGTGAACTTATATTGAAGCACACATCACCTTCGACGAGCTTCTTATGAGTGAAACGACGTCATTATATTGAGCAATGGTTTCACTCGTATTAATGGCACGTTTCAATCCGCGAGCGCTGTGAGTGCTCTATTAGGAGCCTTGCATGGGTATATTTCATTCCATTTTCGTTTTTTACGTTAAATTTCAGAGCATTTATGACTATCAAAAGGAGGTTGCCCCCGAACGGCTGCTAGGTAAATCAGACAATCCGCTGTACGGCTTCTTCACCTACATTCCTTCAGATTATGACCCCAGGCAAGCCAGAAAAGATTGGAGAACTATTCAAACAGATTGAGGAGCACATGTAAGTGTATGCTTCCTATTTCTAAACCGATAGGTTTCGTCCTGTTAACACAGAGGCAAAAGAATATTTCATAACTACTTCTTGGGGGCGAGGATATTGTGACTATAACCTCCACCTCCACCGCCCTCTCTGATCTCGACAGAGAAGGGGTCTGCTGGCTGGCGCCGAAGAAAATGCCTTGCGCTCCCGTTGTCACCAGGCTGCCATGTCATCAAAAAGTGGCTGACTCGGTGCGCAACTTGGCAGGGTGCCGGCTGTGGCTGGCAGCCTTCTGCTCGCTCCGGCGCTAGCACGATATCTGAATTTTAACGCAATAGCGTTAGAGAGCTCGTATCGCAGAAATACTGCCGTCGGTGACGGCAGCGATTCTGAGCGAAAAATCGTCCGTGACCGAAAAATCGAGAATGGACAACCATGTACATCTAGCGGAAAACATATCAGGCAAGGAGGAGGAATAAACTTTATTGAACATATCAAGCAAACAGCAAACGTCAGATGCCATCTGTGAGACACTGCGAAAAACATGTCTCGACTACCATGGCCTCCGAGACGGCGGGCGCGCTCGCCATCTCGGAGGCCGACCTCGTCGTGAGAGAGCTGCAGAGCCTGCATAGGGTCCGAAGCCTTACTTGCTGTCGGAGATTTCAACCAAAATGTTCGGGTTTGCAGAAAATTTCCGGACATCCTACAAACGCGGGCTGGTTTGGAGATGGCAACTCCATCAAATGCCGTTTCAACAAACCACAACACTTGCATAGATTTAGCATATCATTCTCACGACACCATTAAAGAAGTGAAGTACTGCGGTTGTCATTTCACCGACCATAAGGCGATGCTTGATGCGGTTGGCCGGAAGAGGTCTCCAGAAGAACAAATCGAACAGCTGCCAGATAGTTAACGCAAGAAGGACGACAGAATGTGACCATTTACGAATAAAAGTGTCACGCCTACGCGCAGTTCATAATACAGGAACATGTGACTACATCACTGTACAATATTTTCATCAAGTTGACATAAAAGTGCTGTTAGATAGATCGAAAACCTGTACCATTACTATAGATACATCGCGCGTACGCGTGTGTGTGTCTGTCTGTGCATGTGTGTGTCTGTAACAACACACATTAATAAGTATGCACTGAGTGGTTGAAGTGCACACTAGGGGCCGGATTTCGCGATCGCATTCAACTCTTAAAGGCGAAGCTTAAGGGTCCCCAATTTCTTTTCGGTCTGGGATGTGTTGTTTCCTTTCCCTTCTCACATGCGTTGGGGCTTGGAGGTACGTAAGCTTCCGTGCTGATTGCCCTGCTTGTCTCCGACCTTCGGTGTGCATCGGCTGCAGGTAAAAGAGCGGGATTCCTCAAGTGAATAGTGATTGGTTAGTGTTTGAAGATGTGTGAAATATTCTGCTGGTCTCTAGAGTGCGACCTTACAAGAGTCGAACCCTCACTTGTAAGGTCAGCAGCGCCAAGCCATTCATCAATCTAACGCCAGGCTACGCTAGATGTCGAACCCAAGGCCTGGCGTGTATAGAGGCATACTAAGGTGCGTTATTTCCATTTTGGAGACTGAAGACGCATTAGTACAGAATAAGATGCTCCATGCTTGCATAACGCGGGTCTAGTATAAAGGTGATTTAGGGGATTCACGCGGTGTAGAAGGCATTAAGATGGGTCAAGATATAATAACTGAAACAGCGGAACGCAGGCAGCAGGTAGTGGCAGAATGTAGAACATTTATTGCTTCGGTGTTAGTGGCTTTATGGTGCTGCGACCGAAAAGCCGGAAACTAGGCGGCGGACGCCTCCTAAAACGAAGCGGGCGCTGGTAACGACTTCACCGTTACCTCGGCAGGGGGTGGCGACGTACCTTCACCCGAAGGAGTCGTGCTGCCTTTACGTGATCGGGCTGCATCGAAGGGCAGCCTCGGTGGAACCACACATTCTACGCCACTGTAGAGTGCAACGCTGCTTGCTTCCCTCCCCTTCCACCAACTCTTCGGTTCGCCCGTACCTCAGAGCTGTGTAAAGGTGCCATTCACGACGGTAGGCCCGAGGTCTGCCGTGCGCGCGCCTGCCGGGCCCGCGCTATCGCTGAGGTTGTCATAGGAGTCCCGGAATAGAGACCCTCCTGATTTTTTTCTTCAGTAAAAATGTTTTCATCATCATCACCGACGGAACTGATAATTAAAAGGCTGGTGGATCACCTACTCCCTCCTTTGGGACTTTGACGTCGGATTAGAGGAGAAACCTGAAGGGACCCTTCCCTGGAAGGCACCATGGGGAAGGCAGAGAGCACCCGGCATTGAGCACTCGACAGTCAGCTAGCAAGGCATGTTGCAATTAAACATTCGCAATATTTTCACTCTCAACGTTCCTCGTACTCTTCTCTCCTGCCCTGAGAAACTCCTGGCCTGAAGGTGACACGAGTCCATGACAATGGCTAAACAGAAAGAATGCCATGACCAGTCATGATACGCAAGAGTACAATACGCCTGAAGAGTCCTGTTAGTGCAATGCATCAGTATGCGCGCTTGATAGCAATGCATCCCTTCCCTCTACACTCTGAAAACTAACTCCTGCAGTGTGAGTGAAATAGCTTCGCTATTGCTGCAGGTATCATTCTTTCTCTAAGAGTGAATGGGCCTTGCACACCTGAGCTAAAGAGTCAAAAACTGTTTTACTCCATATTATAACAGAGTTAAAGATTGTGTAACTCTCCCGCCGCGACGCCGCCGCGGCTAAGGCGCGCGCAAGAACGCTGCCTGCGTTTGCACGCAGTAGTTTCTTTGAACGTGTAGCGGAAGCCTCTTGTTCGATCACTTCTCGCGACATCTTATTTCATATTCCAGCCATTCAGCGCTACGGACTAGACGGTACGTGCCAAATGATTGTACGGTAAGTTGAGATGAGCTTAAATTCACTGTAGTGTGGGTTGTACGCATCACCGTGTGGTACCGCATGCCCATGCGGTTTTGTACAGCCATTAGTATATCGTTGTGAAACGAAATATCTTAAATTCGGTACCGGATAACCGGTTGTTCCTTGTTTTTCGCCTCGTCTAGGCCACTACGGAGGCGATATCGGAATTAATGGGCGGTTTCGGTTGTGGTTCTCGCCGTGAAATTGCGCGTTGAATTAACGAGCAGGAGCAGTTATGGTTAGCCTCGAGCATGCCGTGTTGCACCAATTTGTAACGTCATTGACGGCATGCTCAAAGATTCTTTTCGTTTATCACGCACGTGTCAAGTGTAGCGAAATCGTGACGAATGATGATATCCGCACCTTCCAATAGGTAATGCATATTGTACACAGTTCTGCTACTCCAGCCCCAGAATGTCATGCCATGAGCAGGCACATTGACTTGGGCCATTTAGGCATATAGTTTTGTCGTTGTGAACTTGCTTTATTACACGCAGAAAGCGCATTGTCGCGCACACAGTGTGTTTACATATTTTTTGTAACAAGTGTGATCTCGCTAAAAATGTCGAAAAGGTGGACTGGCGCTGCCTCTGCCGTCGTCCCCGCAAGGTTAATCTGGTGATCTGTGGTTGTCTCAGCGAGATTATTTTAAATGCGAAGCATTTCTTAACGAAATTCGGCGACATTGAGCATATCTATCTATCTATCTATCTATCTATCTATCTATCTATCTATCTATCTATCTATCTATCTATCTATCTATCTATCTATCTATCTATCTATCTATCTATCTATCTAGCCGCCTAAGACTTTGTGCTCTCCTGACCGTTTCAGTAATGGGATGTATACGAAAATTGGCATGCCACAACATGACTGCATGACGAACATAAATAACAGGTCATACCATGAAAATAATGATATGCATGTCGTGAGGAGCATGATTTACATTCCACGGTCTTCGTGCTCTCCTGGCCGCTTCATTAATGGGATGTATGCGAAAATTGGTAGCCCACAAGATGACTGCACGACGAACATAAATGACAAGTGACAACATCAAAATCATGACATGCATGTCATGAGCGGCATGATTTACATGCCATGGTCTTGGTGCTATACTGGCCGTTTCGTTAAAGGGATCTATGCGAAACTTGTTATGGCATAACATGACTGCATGGCGAACATAAATGACTGCTCACAACATCAAAATTATGACATGCAAGCCACGAGCGGCCTGATTTACATGCCACGGTCTTGGTGCTCTCCTGGTCGTTTCGTTAATGCGATGTATACCTAAATTGGTACGGCACATGACTGCATGACGAACAGAAATGACAGGACATGACATGAAAATAACGACATGCATGTCATGAGCGGCATGATATACATGCCAAGGTCTTGGTGCTCTCCTGGCCGTTTGGTTTACGGGATGTATACGAAAATTGGTACGGCACAACATGACTGCACGACGAATGTAAATGCCAGGTCAAAACATTAAAATCATGACATGCATGTCATGAGCGGCAAGATTTACATGCCACGTTCTTGGTGCTCTCCTGGCCCTCTGGTTAATGTGATGTATGCGAAAATTAGTAGCCCACAACATGACTGCACGACGAACATAAATGCCAGGTCAAAACATAAACATCAAGGCATGCATGTCATGAGCGGCATGATTTACATGCCACCGTCTTGGCGCTCTCCTGGCCGTTACGTTAATGGGATGTATACAAAAATTCGTATGACGAAACATGACTGCATGCCGAACATAAATGACAGGTCGTAACATGAAAATAATGACATGCTTGTCATGAGCGGCATGATATACACGCCAAGGTCTTGGTGCTCTCTTGGCGGGGTGTATACGAAAATTGGTACGGCACAATGTGACTGCACGACGAACATAAATGCCAGGTCACAACATCCAAATCGTGGCATGCATGTCATGAGCACCCTGATTTACATGCCACGGTCTTGGTGTTCTCCTGGCTGTCTGGTAAGCGGGATGTTTGCGAAAATTGGTAGGCCACAATATGGCTGCATGACGAACATAAATGATAAGTCACAACAACAAAATCATGATATGCATGTCATGAGTGACAAGATGTACATGCCACGGTTTTGGTGTTCTCCTGGTCGTTTTGTTAATGGGATGTATACGAAAATTGGTATGGCACAACATCAGTACATGAAGAACATAAAGGACAGGTCATAGCATGAAAATCATTATATGCATGTCATGGGCGGCATGATTTACATGCCACGGTCTTGGCGCTCTTGTGGCCGTTTTGTGAACTTCATATGTACCGAAATCGGTATAGCGAGACAATGCAGATCCGTTTTGCGTTGTTGATGCGTGCTTCGCATTTCCTCTTCCCACTGCACGTGGGATCTGCCATTTTTTCTCGTGGTATCGTACATCTTTTGGAAAGCTGGTCTAATCGAGGCCCTGGGGTTGTGCGCTATTTCGACATTAGATCCCACGGCAGCGCGCCAAACCAGCATGGTTAAAATATCTTGATCACTAGTACGAAGGCAATTTGGTGAATTATTTACACCAGCCGATGAAACACAACTGAACCAGTCATGGGCACGTTACCAGTGACAAGTAAGTGTTGCAGTTATAGTTACCTAAGCCAGAAAAGTAACTATGTTACAGTTACAGTTACTCAGCTTCCAAAAGTAACTTGTTACAGTTACAGTTACTGTTAAAAAGTAACGTCGTTACTTTTCCGTTGCTGCACAAGATTATTACAACGCAAACGGAATTATGTAGTTCTTTCAAGGGAAACGTATGAAGGTGTGCGGTTAATTGAAGTTGCTCCTAGCAAAGCGCCAGATAAAAGGAATTAAATGGGCTCACTGAAAAGCCCTGCAGAATAAATTACGCCCGTTGAGAGAGCAACTATTGTATTTGCACACAAAAAATGCCCTATATGACTGCTGTGGTACTCATGGCGAACGCGGTCGCTGGTCTTCGTTTTCTTCTTTGTGCCGCTGTATTCGCGCTCGCGCTGCGACAGCACAAATAATCTTCAATAGCCCAACACTAGCAATCGTTGCGTACGCCTGATTTTCTGCAACAACTTTGTTTATTGATTGTCGGGAATTTATTTACAAAAATAAATGGCAGATCCCACGTGCAGTGGGAATCAAGGAAATGTGAAGCATCCATCAGGAACGTGAAATGGATCTGCACTGTTGTCTCGCTATACCGATTTTGGGTACATATGAAGTTAACGAAACGGCCGCAAGAGCACCAAGACTGTGGCATGTAAACCTTGCCGCTCATGACACGCATGTCATGATTCTAATGTTATGACCTGTCGTTTACGTTCGTCATGCAGTCATGTTGTGCCATAGAAATTTTGGTATACACCCATTAACGAAACGCGTGGCATGTAAATCAAGCCGCTCATGACATACATGTCACGATTTTCATGTTCTTAGAACGTGTCACCCACGGTGGTCATACATTGTTGTCTCGCCATATCACTTTTGGCTTTTATCAAGTTAACGAAACGGCTGCAAGAGCATCAAGACCGTGGCACGTCAGTCATGCCGCTTATGGCATGCGTGTCATAATTTTTCTGTTACGACCTATCATATATGTTCGTGATGCAGTCATGTTGTGCCATATACCAATTTTCGTATACATGCCATTAACGAAACGGCCAGGAGAGCACAAAGTCGTAGGCGGCTAGATCGATAGATATCCTCAAAGTCGCCGAAGTTCGCTAAAAAATGCTTCGCATTTAGTACGTTGGGACAGCCTGATGCCACGAAGCACTGTTACATGTTCGAAAATGAAATGGGAGTTTAACCCGAGACGCGACAAAGAGGATAGGCCCCTTGGAGCCATTGCTGCCGGCATTTGGGAAGTGCTTTATGGAAGTACCGCCGCTTTGAGAAGTGAAAGTGTGCGAGGCATTGAAAAGCGTCTGTTTCTAGGTGGTTTCCGCGCGGGTGGCCATGAAAAAAAATGGCTGGCCACGCAAAAAAATTAAGGATGCTGCACCGGTCTCTGAATACTTTCGTCACTTAGGCCGACCATATTGCCGGTGTTGCGCATGTTTCTGAGCATA
This sequence comes from Hyalomma asiaticum, assembly GCA_013339685.2. Taxonomy (NCBI): domain Eukaryota; kingdom Metazoa; phylum Arthropoda; class Arachnida; order Ixodida; family Ixodidae; genus Hyalomma; species Hyalomma asiaticum. The sequence continues at coordinate 38,244,332 of CM023486.1, forward strand.
GGGGTGGGTGAAGAACCCTTCCCGCCCTTCTTTGTCGCCGACCGGCCGTGCTTTGCTTGCCTTCGTAGAAAAACAGTCATTTTCGATCTGGAAACACCTCAGGCACATCTAAAAAAACAGAAAGGCCAAGAGATGTCCGTGTCCTGCACAACATCGCGATAGAAACAATACACCGTAAAAGTATTCTACTAGTCAGATACATTTTGCAAATTTATCTAGATGCAGAGGAACACATAGTCATAAATATTTAAGAGAAACATCGCGATAGTCTTGTGTCGCGATACTTCCGAGCCCTACTTTTAAGAAGTGTTGCTGCTGGATATTTTTTGAAGGAAGTAACTGGAACGGTATTTACAGTTACAGTTACCGTGTAAAAGTAACATAGTTACAGTTACAAGTTCCTCTAGATTAAAAGTAACTAGTTACAGTTATAAGTTAATGAAAAAAGTAACTAGTTACCGGTAACGCGTTAGTAGTAACTAGTTACTGCCCAAGACTGAACTGAACCTCAGTTGGAGTACAATATGCTGAGTGTCGATCTCACTTCCTGGACATGCATTGCGTGAATTAGTATGTCTTACTGAGAGTTTCACCTAGAGAAGGCGTTAAAGAGTGTCCGTTGATGTCAGTCTTTTCATTAGGACCGAATGCGCCGGAGCGACTATGCATGCAAGTTGATTCTCTGCCTCAGTGAGCAAGAGTGAATGCTGCAGAATGGGCGATATTGAGCGTGACAGTAAACATCAAACTGGCGTTTAATTCGTTAGGTTTATTATCTTATAGTTATCTAACAAATACGAAAACATTCACGTTCGTTCACTGCACCGAAAAAATTAGGCTTGTACTTTGTTCTGTTTTGAGGTCTTATCAGTGGTTTCAGGTCACATTGTAATCGCTGCCTCACCTTAGCATTACTGTCTTACGAGACTGCGTATATATTGTTACGTGGCGATTAATGACGCTGACCTGCAGTGGGGTGTACGGTTACAGGGATGTGAAAGACACCCAAGAAAGAAGACGATGATGTATCTTGGGTGAGCGTGGTGTGACTCCCAGCTTGGTCGGTCTGAAATACAAACGCTGCAAATAATTCCACCGTTTGTTCTGTTCCGTTTCATTTTTGGTGGAGGTGTTGGGTACCCTTCAGTCTACTACGACGGAGCTCCGCAGTGGACGCCACCTCGAGTCTACAAGCATGGCTCCGGGCAATGACACGCCTCCGTCCACTTCAGCTACGTCACCACCAGCGATCACAACTCAGTACGTTGCTCTATCACAACCCCGTGATCCCGGTATCTTTGCCGGCGCAAACAACGTTGATGTGGATCAGTGGCTTGGGATGTATGAGCGCGTCAGCAAGACCTACGGCTGGGATCCAACCGCCATGCTGGCGAACGTGATATTTTACCTGGACAAGACTCCTCGCGTCTGGTTTGAGACCCACGAGCAAGATATTACCAGCTGGGATACTTTTAAAGAACAGCTCCGCGACCTTTTCGGGAACCCGTCTGGGCGGCAGCTCGCTGCTAAGAAACAACTGGCGGTACGTACCCAGACGTCAACGGAGCCATACTTGTCCTATATCCAGGACGTACTGGCCTTGTGCCAAAAAGCCGATGACAGAATGCCCGAGACTGAAAAAGTCTCTCACATACTGAAGGGCATTGCAGATGATGCATTCACTCTGCTTGTATTCAATAACGTAGCGACCGTCGACGCTGTGATTAAGGAGTGTCGCCGCTTAGAGCAAGCGAAAAGCCGGCGCATATCACACCAGTTTGAGCGCCTTCCGAACACGCCTCCAACGTCTTCCTGCGAGACAGTTCATTACGAGCAGTCTGCATCTGAACATGTCACACGAATCGTCCGGCGCGAACTCGAGGCCGCATGCCCTGCTGCGAACGATAATATGTTTTCCGACGCACCGGCCCCAACCGTGTCATTGATCCAGGCCGTTGTTCGGCAAGAATTCACCAACCTTGGTCTTCTTCCTTCTGTCTGCGCCGTTCGCTTCGTACCCCGTTCGCTTCGTCAGACGCTCCTCGACGCCGTCAGTACCCTCGTGTTCGGTCCAGGAATCCGTCCAAGTGGCGAACAGCAGACGATCAGCCCATCTGCTTCCGCTGTTGCCGCGCAGGACACATCACTGCTTATTGTCGCAGCCAGTGGCCGTATACGTAGCCTAACCAGTTCGCCACGTATTCCAGTCCCTTCCGTAGACCTGCTCGCCGTTACCCGACCCGCAACGAATTCTCTGCTTTCAACGCCCCTGAAGACAACGGCCGATACATTCCGTCGTCGCCACCTCACAACCGCTCATCTCGTTCACCGACCCCCCGCCGCTCTCCATCGCCCTCTTATAGCCGTCGCCTGTCCCCGGAAAACTAGGTTGCGCAGCTTCTGGAGGTGAAGCTGCACTGTCGACTTTGTCCGAAAATCCTCTTTTACCCTTACGTCTTCACCAGAACACTCTCGAAGTACATGTCGACGGTATCCCTGTGAGAGCTTTGGTTGATACAGGGGCTCATGTTTCTGTTATGTGTGCCACATTTCGTCGTCTTATGAAGAAGGTTCTTACGCCTCCTATGACCTGTGCCATACGAGTCGCAGATGGTGGCACAGTCGCCGTTGTTGGCATGTGTACAGCTCGCGTTACAATCGCTGGCCATGACGTAGTTGTCGTTTTTAATGTCCTGGTGAAATGCCCCCACGACATCATCCTTGGCCTCGATTTTCTCGCCGCCAATTCCGCTCTCATTGATTGCTCCACCGGTGCCCTCCGTCTTGAACTGCCGCAGTACTGTGAACCCGATCACCAGCATCCGTGCCGTTTACATTGCAGCGACTTTGTTCATTTGCCGTCAAAAACTGTGACGTACGTCGAACTGTCATGTTCGCCAGCTGTCCCCGATGGCGAATATCTTGCTGCACCTCTCACAAACGTGCTCCTTACGCGTTGTGTCACTGTCCCCTATACAGTCCTCAGCGTTACAGCTAGTAGAGCCTACCTGCCACGTCTCAACTTTGGTCTCACCAATCAAGTGTTCCCACAAGGCATGTCCGTGGCTCTCCTTCACCCACTCCAAGATTTTCAGGCAGAAGCTTTCACTCTCGGTGCTGTCGTACCCGAACAAGGCGCACCCAGGATGACCAATTGTGAAAGCCGTGATATCCACAGCATGATTGCCGCTGATCTTCCACCTGAGCAATCTGAAGCCCTCCACAGCATTCTGTGGTCCTATCGGGACGTTTTTGACTTCGGTGATCAGCCTTTAAGACAAACGTCAGTTGTCAGGCATCGCATACACACCGGCGATGCTAGTCCCATTCACCGTCGCCCTTACCGAGTGTCCGCGTCTGAGCGAAGAGTCATACAAGACGAAGTATCCAAAATGCTTGCAAAGGGCATTATTGAGCCATCCTCCAGTCCATGGGCATCCCCTGTGGTGCTAGTAAAAAAGAAGGATGGATCGTGGCGCTTCTGCGTAGATTATCGCCATCTCAATACCATCACGAAGAAAGACTCCTACCCACTGCCGCGAATCGATGATTCCCTGGATTGCTTGCATGGTGCCACTTACTTCTCTTCTATCGATCTTCGCTCTGGATATTGGCAAATCGCTGTGGATCCCATGGACCGGGAGAAAACGGCATTCATAACCCCCGACGGGCTTTACCAGTTTAAGGTCATGCCTTTCGGCTTATGTAACGCCCCAGCCACTTTCGAGCGTATGATGGACTCTCTTCTTCAGGGGTTCAAGTGGTCTACGTGTCTATGTTATTTAGACGACGTCATCGTCTTCTCAGCCACGTTTGAAACTCATCTTGCACGCCTCCTTGAGGTGTTTCGTCTGGCCGGACTTCAACTGAACTCGTCCAAGTGCCGTTTCGGCCGCCGTCGCATTACGATCCTTGGGCATATTGTGGACGCTGCCGGCGTACAGCCCGACCCTGAGAAGATTCGCGCCGTGAAAGACTTCCCTGTGCCGAAATCTGCCAAAGATGTTCGCAGCTTTGTGGGGCTCTGTTCCTATTTTCGTAGATTTGTGCGAAACTTCGCCGAGGTTGCTAGACCACTGACAGATCTTCTAAAACAAGACGTGCCTTTTGACTGCGGTCCCCGGCAAGCTGCCGCTTTCTCTCAACTCACTACACTACTCACCACGCCCCCAATTTTGGCCCACTACGACCCTTCAGCACCAACCGAAATCCGCACTGACGCCAGTGGTTACGGTATAGGCGCTGTCCTCGCCCAAAGACAGCGTGGACAGACTCGTGTGATTGCTTATGCCAGCAGGCGGCTGTCCACCTCGGAGCGAAATTATTCTATTACGGAGCGAGAATGTCTCGCTCTCGTGTGGGCAGTTGCAAAATTTCGCCCTTATCTCTTTGGCCGGCCATTTAGGGTAGTATCCGACCACCATGCCCTATGTTGGCTGGCCTCTCTGAAAGATCCTACTGGTCGTCTCGCTCGCTGGGCGCACCGTCTACAGGAGTATACCTACACCGTGGTGTACAAGTCGGGAAAACTGCACCAAGATGCGGATTGCTTGTCTCGGTACCCAGTGGCCGACGCTGACTCTACAGCTACAGTATCCATCAATAGCATATTTTCGATTTCTGAGCTCCACAACATTAGCGATGAACAACGCCGGGACCCATACTTAAGTAACTTGATCCATCGGCTTCAGTCCTCACCAAGTGACACCTCAGTACGCATGTTCACTCTGCAGAATGGAACTTTATATCGACGAAATATGGCACCTACCGGACACGAGCTCCTTCTTGTCATTCCGGCACACTTGCGCTCCGCAATTCTCCGGGAACTTCACGATGCCCCAACGGCTGGCCACTTAGGCGTTGCCCGCACCTACGACCGGGGACGCAACCGCTTCTATTGGCCTGGTCTAACGCGCTCTGTGCGGCGTTATGTCAATGCCTGCGAAGTCTGCCAGCGCCACAAGAAATCATCAAGGCTCCCTGCAGGGTACCTTCAGCCCATCGACGTCTCTGCGGAGCCCTTTTTCCGTGTGGGCCTCGATCTCCTAGGCCCATTTCCAACATCTGCTGCAGGAAACAAATGGATTGCCGTCGCTACCGACTATGCGACGCGGTACGCCATCACACGAGCACTCCGAACCAGCTGTGCCACAGACGTGGCTGACTTTCTACTACATGATGTTATTTTAGCCCACGGTGCTCCACGTCAATTGCTGACCGACCGCGGCCGTACCTTCCTTTCTCAAGTAATTGACGATATCCTGCGGTCCTGCTCTACACAGCACAAACTGGCAACTTTATACCACCCGCAGACCAACGGCCTCACGGAGCGCCTGAACAGGACCCTGACCGACATGCTTTCTAAGTACGTGTCGGATGACCATCTCGATTGGGACGTTGCACTACCATACTTTACCTTTGCATATAATTCGTCTCGCCACGACACTGCTGGATATTCCCCGTTCTACCTCCTGTTCGGCCGCGAACCAACTTTGCCGTTGGACACGTCCCTTCCACCAGTTCCACCTTCGAACACTTCTTACGCTCGTGACGCGATTGCCCGCGCTGATCATGCCCGTCAGCTTGCCCGTCGCAGACTAACGACGTCCCAAGAGACCCAGACGCGACATTACGACCAGCGCCATCGTGACGAACGTTTTCCTACGAACTCGCTCGTTCTTCTTTGGTCCCCAACACGACGTCCCGCACTTTCTGAGAAGCTGCTATCTCGATACTCAGGCCCCTACCGTGTCCTTCGACAAGTGACAGAGGTCACTTATGAAATTGCACCCGCCGATCCCGCTACCTTTTCGTGTCTGCTACCACGTGACGTCGTCCATGTCTCGAGGCTCAAACGTTACCACCCGCCTTCCGCAGGGTCTCCACGCCGGGTCGGCGCTTCCGCCGCGGGAGGGTTATGTTACGTGGCGATTAATGACGCTGACCTGCAGTGGGGTGTACGGTTACAGGGATGTGAAAGACACCCAAGAAAGAAGACGATGATGTATCTTGGGGGAGCATGGTGTGACTCCCAGCTTGGTCGGTCTGAAATACAAACGCTGTAAATAATTCCACCGTTTGTTCTGTTCCGTTTCAATATTGAAGCGATGAGAGTTTTGTCGCCTTAGTTAGCACCTCAGAAATGCACTGCGCCTTCCTCCGCACTGTAATGAGGCTTATCCACTTATTAATGCTTTGTTCCCTCCCTTCAATTCTTAATTGCAGGCACCTGGATAAATTCGCCCATTGAAGAGATGCTTCACCTATGCTAGCAAGGCATCATCCAGCACATTTTGTTTCTTTGAGTGCTGGCAGCTGAATTTGGCGGACATGGTAGACGGGTTCGCTCTGCTTTTAGCAGAGCGAACCCGTATATTTATGCCACCCTTTTTTTATTTTATTAAACCCGTCTGTTTATTGTCAAGTGCACTCCAAATACCAAGCTAATCTGTCGACTGCTGGAAAAACTAAAGGGGCTTGATTCCAGTTAGCGCCTTCTGAGTGTGTCTGAGCCAGCCACAGCAATCATTTGTAAGAAGTGAAAAATAACCTTCTCTGTGCGTGCCTTTGTGACTGTTTACTGAAGCATTTCATGTCCCATCACGCACTGAACATCACTTTAATGTGCAAGCTCAGCTGTGGCAATAAACAGAGTGAAAATTTTGTTGAGTTCGAAGATGATAATCTGTTTCGTTCTTTAAAGGAAAATTTGTTCGTTCGTATGTGAACAGTATGCGGTGAAACCAAACTGCACCATTTTGCAGTGTACTTCTCAATGCAGAGTAAGGTGCTTCCTCAATGCGGCAGTTTTACTTCCTTGCAGCAGTGCTTTCACTCTATTGCACGAGGAATACTGTACCCCTCGCGGGGGCGTTCCGTAACTCAAGGCCTAGAGAGAGAGACAGTACCACTGAAAAAGGAGTGCTATATGGGACAAGCTATTGCCCTCCCTATGTTTGTCCTGGGGACTCCTTTACTTCTTATAGTATAAGAGTAATGGTATAATGATGGCTTCCGTTTGCGAGTCGAACGTGTAGGTTTTGCTGGTCTTCGGCTTGAGAGCTGACCTCTAGCATGCCCATAAGAGCTGAGAAATGAGAAAACCTTCGGTTCGAGTGGAAAGCGCGTGACCGAGCATTAGAATCCGCCACCCCTCGCTCCGGGGCTCGATGAGCTGCTCACGCGCTTGGCCGCCCCTCATAGATCCAGCGGAGTGCTCACGGCGAGCTATTTATATTGCCGCTTATCACATGTTTATATTTATTGACCACGGTGGCCACCTTGTGCGCTGGACAATTTGGCTCCAAGAATACTGCCTAAACATCTCTTGAAAGAACGATCTACGACACGCTGACGCGGACTCTCTATCCCGTATGCTGCTAAGCACCGTAGACTGTGACGCCGACGACTTTGCTAACGTTGTGGCTTCTCTGCCGCCAACTTTTCCAGGTCTCGACAGATTCAGGATCGAACAGCGAAAGGACGTTGAAATAGCACCGCTCTTCACGGCTATACTTGCCTCTACTACAGCGCGTAGTTTCTGTGTATATGATGAACTCTTGTATAAGAAGAATTATTCCAGAACTGGCGCAGGTTTCCTTCTTGTGGAGCCGCAAAGCCTTCGCTTGACAATTCTGAGCGCTATGCACGACCATCCTCCGTCCGGCCATTTAGGATCCGCTCGAACGCTGCGCAGAATTTAAATGGCTAGACGTAGCATCGGCGAATGTGCGCAATCTGCGCGAAAAAGAGAGCGCGTCTATTGGTGCAGATGCAGAGGTCTATTGAGATGTATGCGGCTAGCAGCACGCAGCGTCTAGCTGCTGCTCCAGATGCTTTCCTGCAGGCGACGCCACCTCCAAACACGCCTTTTCAGCAGGTGAGCATTGACTTTCTCGGTCCTTTTCCGAAATCATTCAAGGGGCACCACTGGATAATTGTTTGCGATCACTACTGTGAGATGGCGGCGGCACCCACCGCAACTGCCTCTGAGGTCTCGGTGTTCCTCCTGCGGTGGGTCCTCCTCCGACATGGCCCACTTGGCGTGGTTATCAGTGACCATGGGTGACAATGCACGGCAGATGACATGGAAGAGCGGCTTCGTGTGAGTGCCGCTTTGGACAGTCGACACCATTCCACTCACTTACAAATGAACTCGCGAAACGCACCAACCTGTCGAGCACACGAAGGTGTCACATGAAACGGGTCATAATCATGCTATCAGTCTACGTCTCATCCGAGCATACGAACTGCGATGACGGACTACTGTTTGTCACGTACGCATTTAACATCGCAAAACACGAGGACACCAGGTTACCTGCTATAGTCCTTTCTTCCTGTAGTACACACTCTCGCCCCGGTACACCCTGGACACTCTTCCTTTCTGGCTTCGGGAAAATCGCACTGCCTCCGAGGCTCCCTGCCCAGCCGTAGTGGAGCATCGTATTTCTCGCTTGCGCATTGTGGCACCACAAGACCGATCGAGAGCACGTAAGGACATTCGCTATCGTTATGTTCCTTATCGTCCAGGCAATTTAGTGTGGCTGTGGACAGCCACACGAAAACGTAGGTTATGTCATAAACTTCTGCCCAACTATGATGGACAATTGATCTCTTTAGGAGGGCTCAAGTACGGTGTCTCGGCCGTCCCAAGTGGTCGAAGGGCTTCGAAGACAAGTTCCCATGTCGTCCGTTTTAAACCGTTCCAGGCGAGATAGGTCTATGGACTCACCCAGTGGGCTTCGTCTGCAACAAGGATCCCCTCGTTGCGCGCGCATATGTGCCTGGAGATGATGACGGCTGGTGGGCATGCATGCAGTGCATGCCGAGCTGAGGCAGAGGCTCAGAAAGACGACGACGTGAGCATCAACAGCTGGCTGGCCTCTTTGAACAAGCATTCACGACCTCAACTGAATGTGGCCTGCACTTGTAACTGTGTTCAGCGTCGCCTTCCCCTTGTAACAATATACATCATTTACCATTGGTGATACGCACATCTCGAAATCGCGTCAGCATGGCAGAGGCTTGACTGTCACCAGCGAGATGTCTGGAAGGGCCCACGGCGCACTGCTTCGTTGCGCCGCATGCATGGATCGACTCTGCATATATTTACAGGATTTGCAGAGAGAGCAGAATGTAGGCATAACATGGAGCCACGTCCGCGCGACCATCAGCGAACGACGCCTTCGTGATGGTTTTCTACCGCAGCGCTTTGTAACATGATCTCCGCGGCGAAGCCACCGTCTCGGCGCGTGGTAGATTTGAGTGATATTGCTTCAGGCGCGCTACGTGTGTGATATCAGGAGTGGGTCGCGCTGAGCTGGCATCGAGAGGTTTGATCTCGTAGGTCACTTCAGTAGCTCTAGGGATGACATCACGGGCGTATTCTACGCCGCGCTGGGAACGGCTGGAAAGAGCGTGTCAAAAGGGAGGATGGTGTCTCATTCGTACAAAATGAAAAATGGAAAGAAACCAGCAGCATCATGGCAGTACTTATCGTATGCGAATATGACGAATGGTAGAGCAGCACCCCAGTCACGGTGGTCGGTACAAACATACAAAGCGAGCATTTGTGTTATAGTTCTATTGAGCCGCTCTGTGAGTTCATTGGTCTGAGGATGATACGCCTTTAACTCGTACTTTGTAGCGCACAAGTGCCAGATGCCTTGCACAACCTTTTAGAGAAAGGAGGGGCCCTGGTAGGTAAGCAGTTGCCGCGGAGCGCCGTCCTGAAGTTTCACATCTTCGGGTTGGAGGTTGGAATGGTCGGGCCTGTGTGTCTAGCAATGACGCTCATCGGCGATTTTGCTAAACGTGGTAACAGCTAGCACACAATTTAACTTGCCGGTCTCAGGAACGTCTGGGGGGTCTAGTGAACGGCGTGACAAGCAATCAGCATCCTCATGAAGTCGACCTGTCTTATAGACCACTGTGTACGAATATTCCTGTAGCGCTAGAGAGCACCGAACGAGACGTTCCAGCTGGATATTTTAAGGACTAAAGCCAGTATAAGGCGTGACGATCGGTGATTAGCGTGAAGGGCCGTCCATAGAAGGCGTGATGACGGCACCAGAAGCGTACGCCGTTTTCCTGGATCTGTGATGCTGTGTCCTTCAAAACGACCTCCAAACGAACACGCTAAGTGCTCTAGCTACTGGTCGTGTCGTCCAACCATGCTGCCCTGGCCGTCACCGGGCAGCTATCCCATACTTGCTGCGGCTGAAATAGCGCAACAGAAGCGTAGGCGGCAGGTAGCGGCAGAATAAAGGACGTTTACTGCTTGGTGTTAGTGGCTGTACAACTACACAGAAAGGGTCACATGACGGACCATGATAAGCAAGAGTGCGTCTCGTGCGGATGGTACCAATCATGCTATGCACTATTACGCGCGCATAGTAACACTACAATAAAACATAATGAGAATAATAATCAAAGTTTTTTGTGTTTGTGCATTCCAACAGCACGATGCTTAGTTGAGGGCCCGAAATTTCGACCACCTGGTCTTGTTAACGTGCATTGATATCGCACAGCACAAGAGCGCTCTAGTATTTCGCCTCCATGAAAGTGCGGCCTCCACGACCAGGATAATATCAAGACGGATCGAAGAAAATGAATGCCGATTGAAGGGGGATAATTGTGAATGTAGCCCTAATAAGATAGATTGATTTGGAGCAAAGTAGAGTGGGTCGGGACAACGTCGGTTAAATGAATTTATGGGCTTTAAAATGGCTTAAAGGCAGCTCCGCTAGTTTTTCACCATGTTCTGATATCAATGTTTTCCGACGGTACTGATAGTCCTGTAACCGCGAGGGTGGTTCAGTTTTGCTCAGAAACTCGCCAATAATTTTAAATAAGCAACTGAAAGTCGTCTTCGAACCAAAACTGAAACGGCTAGATGCTTCTTGGAACGTGTGCGGTGGCGTCACAACATTCCCGTCACCGGAAACATTCAACAGGCGCCAAAGAAATGCAACTGGCGAGGTCATCCGACTTGATATTGAGATTTTCCAGCTTTTCTGAACTTCACAGTGACGATTTGAACGCTGGAGTATCGCTGTTTTGCTGTTCAAGGCCCGCTGGATCGGGTAGGCTGCGCGGAGGTGATGACGTGAAAAACCCAGGGTGACCCGCGTGAGAATCCGCTAAAAAATTTAAAATTCATTTACAGGAAAACTAAATGGCCTACACCCGCCTGACTTGGCATATATTATTGCAGTACCGAGAAGAATATATATCGGAAATTTTATTGCACTCAGTGGATCATGAAAAATCGCGGGAGTTGCCCTTTAAAGGGTCCCTGAAACGTTTTTTTGACATTGCGTCACTGATTAGGCAGCACAATTGTGAAATCATTCACACCATAAATAAAGCGAAGCACCATGCGCTAAGGCAGCTATGAGCTTATTTCTGTCGCCTTCCTCCTTACCACTGCTGTTCCTCCTCAACTCGATCAGCTGCGGAGTGCGCGCTAGCGACGACTGCGCCTCCCTCGTCCGCCGCCCTGCGGAGCCCTCCGCCGCTACATAGCGCCCCGATATCTTTACTAAGCTCCCCAGCCTCGGCAGTGCTAGCCTCTGCGATAGAGCGCCGGCGACTCGTGTGTACTCCGCCAGATGCCGCGACGATACCGTTGGCTGAAACGAAGGAGCACGTTGTAGGAGCACGTTCTTCCATTTAGATTGGGAACATTACGTGCACGTCACATGTTAGGGGGCCAATCAGCGGTCTCGCATTCGATCGGTCGATGACGGGGGCGTTTGAAAACGCCTTTTGGCGAGCGCTGCGACCTTTTGCGATACGCGTGTTCAAAACCTTATTGTAAATTACACACTTTACGCACAGCGCTGAAATCTGTCCTGTAATGGTCCTAGTGACCCGCTATACCGGATCACCATGTTTGCACAATATCGTCAAAACCGTTTCAGGGTCCCTTTAAGATGGCTGAATCTGGAATAGGGTATCTTCAGGTGCACCAAGGCGATTTAAAGTTTACCAAAGCGGATTACTCTTAGTTCATTCTATTACACCTGCATCTACATATTGTACATTAATCCGCCTTAATATATCCCCAGCCACCAGAACACACCATTATCTGCCTCAAACCATATTCATCCACCCCAATCCGCCTTGTTTCAGGAAAGAGAGCTGGGCGAGCACGTTAGGGTAGTTAGCGCTCGTCCCATATGTAATCCTTCATCTGGTCTTATTGTGCTGTTAAGAGAGATCCTCCTTATTTGCCTTTGATCGATGTCAACAAAACTGAAAACGCCATAAGCCATCCTTCTTCGATTTAATTTCCCTTCCTCCAGCTTAATTCACCATAATACATTCTATTTCATCATAACCTTATTCTCATCTTATTCCTTCTTAATGGCTCCTGAAACACCCCAATCCATCTCATTTCACCTGAATCGAGCGTATTTCATCTTATTCCAGCCTAATCCGCCTTAATTTATTTTAACTCATCTTATTCCTGTTTATTTTCATTCATCATCAGCCTGCCTACGCCCACGTCAGGGCAAAGACCTCTCCCTTAGGTCTTCCTGTGTTAACTTCCAATTTCCTGTGTGTTAATTTTTCCTCTCACTATGCCAACTTTTCCAATATATCTCCACAAACTTCTCGATCTCATCTGCTCACCTAACTTCCTGTCACCCCCTGACACGCTTGCCTTTCTAGAGATCTACTCTGTTACCCTTGATGACCAACGGTAGTCTTGCCTTCGCAATACATGCCCCGTCCGCGTCCATTTGTTGTTCTTAGTTCCGATTAATATGCCCTCAGCACGCGTTTGTTCCCGAACCCACTCCGCTATCTTCTTGTACCACACCTATCAATTTCTTTTCCATTGCTCGCTGCGTCATCAAACCAATCTTCTAGTTTCTGCCCCGTAGTTGAGTACCGGTAAGATGCTGCCGTTATACACTTTCCTCTTGAGGGACAGTGGTAACCTGCCATTCACCAACTCAGAACGCCTGCCAGATACACTCTACCGATTCTTATACTCCTAATTATCTGAGCCTCGTGGTTCTGACCAGGGCTCACAACCTGGCCTAAGCTGACATATTCGCGTATCACTTCCAATGCCTCGCCACCTATCTCAAAACGCTATGCTCATCCAAGGCTGTTGAACTTTACGTTAGTTTTCTGTATATTAATTTTCAGGCCCACCTTTATAGTTTGTCTGCCAGCAATCATGCTTCCAATTCGGCTTCCGAGTTACTTAGCAAGGCAATGTCATCAGCAAATTTGAGAGTACTGTGGTATTCACCGCCAATGTTTACACCCACTTGTTCCCAATCCAACATCCTAGTACTTCTTGTAAGCATGGTGCGAATAACATTTGAGAGAGTGTGACCTCTTGTCCGACGCCTTTGCTTATACGTATTTTACTGCTCTCCTCATGAAGCGCTATGGTGGCTGTGGAGCCGTTGTAGATATCTTCCAGTATTCATGTTGCTACGGACCCGTACCACCGACCGCCAAAAGGCGAATAGAGTAAAGACGACGAGGAGGACGTTTTTTAGCGAGGCATGCTCGGGCTGCTGCTTCATGGCCAAGCACCTCAGCTTTCCTTTGTAAATACATCTGTACATAGCTCTCGCCTCCGGCGTCTTTCAAGGAAACAATATGCAATGCTTGTCTGGTTGTCTATGCCCTGCTTCTGCAATGCCTCCATTACTGCTGAGGTCTCGATTTAGTCTCGTAATCTATGAAGGTTATATAGAGGGCTTGAGTATACTCTTCGCATTTCTCTATCACCTGATTGATCGTGTGAATAAGGTCTTTTGTTCAATAGCCTTTACGAAACCCCGCTTGTTCATAAGGTTGGCTGAAATCTCATGTCGCACAAATTCTTCGAAAATCCGTTGTAGACGACTGACAGTGAGCTGATCGGCCTGTAATTTTTCAAGCCTTTCACTTCACCTTTCTTATAGATTAGGATGACATTCACATTCATTAAAGATTGCAGCGTACTTGCGGTCATTAGGCATTGCGTATACTGGCTTGCGAGCCTTTCTAGCAAAGTACGCCAACCATCCTTTACGAGATCTGCTATTATCTGATCCTCACCAGGTTCCTGCCCCGCTTGCGATTGTTTTAAATCTTACGTCAATCTTTCTGTCATTACTGGTGGAATGTCTACCTTTCCTGGTCTACTTGCTTGTTCAATATGATCCGGATTATCGTGGCTATATTCTAGATCTCTGTAGAACTCATCGGTTCCTGTAACTACATCGTCCCTATTTGTTATGCACTATCTTGCTTGCTTCTAAGCGCATATGTCTAATTTTTGCCTGTGCCTAGACCTTCCTTAACCGCTTTCGGGTTCGCTACGTTTTCTATAGCATATGCAGTGCTCTCCATACTATTCTCATAAAGCCGTTTTCTCATAAAGCCTGTCGTCTCCAGGGAAAGTTTACTAGTATCGTGTTTAACAATTCTACATTATGCTTCTGTGGCGCACTCCGTGATAATGCGTGCAAAACTATCACTGCATTATTAAACGCAAATGTTTGCTTCCTTGGTTAGAGCTAAATATTCAGCGCAATCCTGAATTCTCCCTACTTTTCGTAGCGTGCGCGTTAACTAAATTAATCCGGAACTCGGCACGATCTACGATGAACCTTCCGAGCTTCGCCCACTCATCATCATTCACTCCGTGGATATGCTGTAATTTTTTCTCTTTCAGCCCTTTGTCGAAAAGTCCCTCAAGGTGTACTTTATAAATGAGTGAACAAACAAACATCTCGTTCTGATATTTCAAAAGGCATGAATCAATAAAAATGGTTACATGATAGGAGCACTGAATCTAGCGCAATCCCTACAAAACGCTATTAAAATTATGTTATTTACCTGCAGTATAAACGAGTGCGACGAGCCACAACCAATTCTTACTAGCAAGTGCATTTGAGGCAGCTTCACCGATTCATGTGGTTTTGGTATGCAACCGTGTTTCTGAACAATGATCTCCTTTGCTCGTGCCCTTCACTGAGCCTGCAGCAAGTTAATATAATCGAATCAAGTGAGTATCTCGTGGATATCTTCTGAAACCCAACCTGAGTGATAAGTGCCCTATCACAACTTTAATTTGAATAAGCGAAACCTTGGGGTGCTGACGTCCGCCAAGGTCTATGTGTTGTTATTATCAGCGACGCCAAGCAGAGGAAGTTGTGAAAAACATGCACAACAATACAAGCGGCGTTGTCAAACGAGCGAGAGAGATGCGAGAAGTTAGAACCTAGTTTAACTAACGGAATCAACAGTTCTAGTAAAACCTAGTTTAACTGAACGAATAAACCGTTCAATTAAAACATTTAACACCACAGGCTAAATAACAGTCCAACATAACGAAACACCGAGCGTGTGGTACTCAGGCGTCTAAACGAGGATTTTCATTTCGTTAGTATAAGCCACAGCGATACATGAAACCATCATACAAGGTGCAAGGTACAGCGGCACATCTACTGCCAATCGGAACCTTAACGCGCATTCCACCTCAATCGCCTGTGCAGTTCTACCTTTGACGTCTGCTAAGCTCGACTTCTCTAAAAACACCTTTCCGTGATCTCATTCTTATATGCACGTTATCCCAGTTATTCCTTACGGTAAAATCTCACCAGAGACGCATCGCTAGGACGCTCGCCAATGCGAGCTTCGGCCGCCTTGGCACAAAATGGCGGAATACGACACCGCTAAACTTGGCTGGCTTTTGGCTCCGCCCCTCCGCCAAACTCTTCCGTAGGGGATATACGGCTGTGGGTTCTACCACGGGCTGACTAAAAACAGGATGACAGGTAAAGCAAAAATGGACAGTGTACATGTCGGCGTAATGTCTGCGCGCCCTTTCGTATTTTGTTTTATTGTTCGCCTGCTAGCGATACGGCACGGAAACCTCGTGAAACCTTAACCTAACCGAAATAAACATATTTGGGACCGTTACTTGAGAGGTTTGCACAGTCTTGCATCTCATAGTGAAGCTGCCCTCTATATTTTTTTGTTTGCCACAATGCCCGCTCTTCTTGACTGTCGGTTATTGTGCTGCGTTGTCCTCTTGTGTCCGTCGTTTCATAACATAATAAATGAGGGGGGGGGGGGGGCTGCTCGAGGCGTCAAAGCCTCCCCTTATTTTACTGCTGAACCCTAAATAAATACCCCAGCTTCATTTGGCTTTTGTTGTGTTCTCGCCTCCATTGCGCCGCCTTCTCTCCCTTGTCTACCTGGTTGAGAACATTGCGGCCAGCTTGAAAGAATGATTTATAACTTAACAAATATGAAGTGATTAGTGCGGGAACTGATAATCTCCTCGTCTGCGAAGCAAGAAATTCAGAAATCCATGGGGCCTTTGCTGACTTTTCTATAGATTTATAATTAGGCCGGGTCAAATCCTCAAAAGGTTGAATACTTGCGTGGAGGTCTGTGTGTTTTCTTTGTCTTAACCTGATATCGTTCTTGCAGGTTTGTTATGGTGCCTGTGGGAATCTGGAGAATGAGGTTACACCATTCCCTCAGAGTTATCGATATGAAGCCCGATACACATTACGGTTGAACCAGTAGAATGCTGGGCTTACATATGTATTTACCTAGGAAAAAACCACTTGCCGATCGACGCCTGTCATTCTCGTTCATTCCTTCCTTTTTTTCCCTGTTTTACGTCTGCCTATTGGCGTTTCAGGAATTTTTTAGAATCAATCACCAGCATCAGATAGTGGGTGCCCTCAAGATCCAGAGATGCTCACCGTCCCACCACAAACCTTTAGTCATCTGTTTAGTTGGTCGCCACATCTACTAATACGATGCTGCGAGTTATACCGATATGTGCCCAATTTCCTCCATAATGATGATGTGTCAGTGGTGTTACCTTTTATTTTTTGATTTCACTGTCTCTTGGAATTAGAAATTAAATAAGCAACCGGAACATCATAAGACAGTCTCGTTGATCATGTTTCTTTTACCTACAGAAAATTCCCGCTGCTGTTTGTTCTGCACACGAGCGCTGAAAAACCTTTGGATGACACAGAGTGCGTCTTAGGAGGTACACCATATAAGCTGCCCGCCATCTGCAAGAAGTTTTCAATGGTAAGGATGCTGTACTTCTTTCCGCAAGAGAAATAATTTTACTTCTATGCGTTGTATTGCGAGTCGCATGAAGACTGCACATGCTAAAGGAATGATCAGTTAATGCTCAATAACTGCGCATTCACGCAATGCTCGCGGTATGATCTTGACAGTACTCATTGCGTAGCGCACTTCGCCTAGCCTACGCTTTAGGCATACTCCCACAGAGTGAATGTCTTCACGAACATATGAATAGAGACGGAAACCTACGTAAATATTCAGAAAGGAAAGCGTTGGAGCTTTCGCCGGTAGTTGTGTGAGTGACAGTAGGCTTACCTAGTGAACAATTCCTAGATTTCCAGAACGTTAAGCCCAAAGGCGCTGACTGCGTGGTCTCTAGCCTAGTTTTCTTTAATAGGAATGACGGCAACTGTGGTGGCCGTCACTGTGGTGGCCTAGGCCGGCCACTACAGGTTACTCTGCTTCAGTAGTATATGTAATCTGCAGCATATATACGGTTCGGAATAGCGCGCCGAAGCACGTACTTGGCCCATTATCGTCACCGATGGTGGCTAGCCCGTCTCAGCAGAGATAGAGCGGGAATGAGCGCAACAAGAACTGCGACAATGGTGCGAGTTGGACTGATGCTCGGCTCCGCATGACAGGGCACTGTTTTCATGGCGTGGCCCAGCTTTCGATATACAGGGTGTTTTTTTAGCTGCAACACATTTTTAAAATTAGAAAAACATAAATCGCGGGAATGTCTTGTGTACCATTCGAGTATACGGATTGGCGGCCTCTAGATACAGAACAATTCCCCACTTGTATGTATAATTAGCAAAGCTACGCTAATTAACTTTTTAATTATTAGTAATTGGTGGCTACAGCAAAAGAGTGCTTTGGAGCCCGTCCTCGAGACTACCTATCCCAACGATCAAATTTTGAATAGCGGAATGCATGTCGGAGCTACGCGAACAATTATTTCCCCATGGCAGGCTCCTTGAAACGGAAAATAGACGGAAAAAGAGCGTCTGTGACGTCGATGGCACCGCCCCCACGGCTTTCGTCACTCGCCACTCGACTGCTGGTCACCGCCGCTCCGGCCGCGCAAGTAGCTTGCGCTATCTCCTTGTTATCTGCGGTGTTGAGTGCCGCGGGCGAGTGACGAATTCCGGGGAGGCGGCGACATCGACGTCACAGGCGCTCTTTTCGCGCCCAGTGTCGGTTTCAAGGAGCCTGCCACAGGGAACTAATTACTCGCGTAGCTCCGACATGCATTCCGCTATTCAAAATTTGATCATTGGGATAGGTAGTTCCGAGGACGGGCTCCAAAGTACTCATTTGCTGTAGCTACCACTTAATAATTAGGAGTTAATTAGCGTAATTTTGCTAATTATGTATACAACTGGGGAAATTGTTCTGTATCTAGAGGTCGCCAATCCGTATACTCGAATGGTACACAAGACATTCCCGCGATTTATGTTTATAAATGCGAAGCATTTCTTAGCTAACTTCGGCGAGTTTGAGCGTATCTATCTATCTGTCTAGCCGCGTACGATTTTGTGCTCTCCTGGCCGTTTCGATAATGGGATATTTGCGAAAATTGGTATGCCACAACATGACTACATGACGAACATAAATGACAGGTCATAACATGAAAAGCATGACACGCATGTCATGAGTGGCATGATTTACATTCCACGGTCTTAGGGCTCTCCTGTCCGTTTCGCTAATGGGATGTATATGAAAATTGGTATGGCACAACATGACTGTCTGACGAACAGAAATGGCAGGTCATAACATGAAAAGCATGACATGCATGTCATGAGCGGCATGATTTACATGCCACGGTCTTGGTGCTCTCCTGGTCATTTCATTAATGGGATGTATATGAACATTGGTTTGGCACAACATGACTGCGTGACGATAATATATGACACGTCATAACATAAAAATCGTGCCATGCATGTCATGAGCGGCATGATCTACATGCCACTCGTTTCGTTAATGGGATGTATACCAAAATTGCTGTGGCACAACACGACTGCATGACGAACGTAAATGACAGTTCATAACTTTACAATCATGACATGCGTGTATGAGCGGCATGGTTTACATGCCACAGTCATGGTGCTCTTGCGGCCGTTTCGTTAACTTCATATGTACCATACTCGGTATAGCGAGACAACAATGCAAATCCATTTTACGTTCCTGATGCGTGCTTCGCATTTCCTTGATTCCCACTGCACGTGGGATCTGCCAATTTTTTTTCCAATTTTAAAAATGTGTTGCAGCTAAAAAAACCACCCGTATGCCAGATCGACAAGCACCCGTATTGCTTCGTTCCTTCAAACAACTGTCGCTCGAGTCATATCACAGCACGAGCGTAAGTACTTTGCGCACGCTCGCCGTTTTGGAACCTGCGAAATAAAGCAGTCTACTTCCGCAGTCGAACGCGTCACTTTTCTGTCTCTCCTTAGCCTGTCATATTGCCTCCGACATTGCACGAAACAAAAACACCCTACCCACAGCAGTTCAGGACACCGAGTGAGGAACTCGCCTTCAAGTTAAAATTGCAAAATGCAAATTAGAAATTCTTACCAAATGTGCTATTAGCCGATCATCCATGATCTGTTGAATTGGATGCGCAAATTGCCCTAAATGAAATTGTCCTCTTGCGAATATCATGCAAAACACATGTCTCCATTCTGTCACATCCTACAGTACCATTCTATTAGGGGGATTGCGCAATATATGTTGTCGGAGATAGCTGTGTCTCGGCTCGCAGCCACTCAGTCCCGGCCAGCCGTCCAGCGCAAGGCAGCCCTCCAGTTCAGCGCAGCCACGGGCTAGCGCGCTAGCGCGAGCCCCGCACCACACGCGGAGACTTCGTAGTGTAAAGTCCCTAAAACTTCGTAAAGTAGCGTGATCCATTGAAGAAGGCCTCCCTCTCTTTTTTTCTCTCCTGTGCCGTCTCAGACGTAGACTCCGCGTCGCTATTGGCCTATGGGCATCACGTGGGAGCACGCGCTGTGATCGTTTCTTTACATTCGCCATCCGTTGCCATCTTTGCTCGAGAGATGGCGGCACGCTTGTGTGGAGCATGCGTATAGCCCGTGCACGTAGCCCTTCGTGCGTGCTGGAGGCACTCTAAAGTATGTTTTATTGGATAAGTGACGTCACTTATGTAAGCATGGATGCTGCTGCACCTTCGGCTACCGATACAAATCCAATGAAGGAACAGTTCTTCACGATTATGCGAGATATGTTGTCGGTCTTTCTTACAATGTGTGTCGATGTTTGAACATTTCGATGTGAGCTTCAGCGTTGCAGATATCTCAGAATTCGTTAAAGGAAAACTACGGCGATTTCTCAGTGTCCACTGATCTCAATCAAATTTGCAGTATATGTTCTCATCGGTGCTACAATAACTTCTACCAAGCCAGGCGGTTGCAAGTCATTTATTTTTCCTGAAAATGAATTTAAAAATTTTTTGCGGGTTCCTACGTAAGCAACCCTGTGCTTTTGACGTCATTACCTGCAACGCTGCTTACTCGAGCAGGCGGTTGGTAACGAGCCAAATGTGAAACTTCAGAGCTCAAATCGTCGCTGTCAAGTTCAGAAGAGCTCATTACGTTGTTGAATGTCATCGACACTTCATTTTCCTGGAACTAGGTCTATATTTCTGATGACGGGGAAGTTGTGACGTCATCAGTACGCTGAACGAAGCGTGTACCCGTTTCGGTTTCGATTTGAACACATCCTGCCATGACGACCAGCTAGTTGAATGCTTCTATGAGGATGTGGAATCGGCAATGGCTAAAGTAAAGACGCAGGACACTATTGTGATGGGAGACTTCAATGCTAAGGTAGGCAAGAGGCAGGCTGGAGACAAGGCAGTCGGGCACTATGGCGTGAGTTGTAGGAATGACAGAGGGGACTTATTAGTAGAGTTCGAAGAGCGCAATAATCTGCGCATCATGAACACGTTCTTCCGTAAACGGGAGTATCGGAAGGGGACGTGGAAAACCCTGAATGGCGAGCATACAAAGGAAATAGACTTCATACTATGCGAGAACCCGGGCGTCGTGCAGAATGTGGAAGTGCTTGGCCCAGCTTGGTGCAGTGACCACAGGGCTAGACTTAGGAGGGACAGCAATAAGCTAGTACGAAGGACGCCGATCAATGAGTTAACTGTAAGACGGAAAGTCGAAGAATTCAAGATAGTGCTGCAGAACAGATATTCAGGTCTAACAGACCAAGCAGACAATTGCATTCAGGAAGTCAGCGATAACCTCACACGGATTGTGACGGAGTGTGCAATAGAAGTAGGAGGAAAGATCGGTAGAGAGATTACCAGCAAACTTTCCCAGGAGACGAAAGACGACTAGAAAACGGCAAGGCATGACAGTATCAAATGCAACTGGCAGAATAGAACTAGCGGAGCTTTCGAACATAATCAAAAGCGTAAGACAGCCGACATACGTAAGTATAATATGGAGCGGATTGAGCATGCTCTAAAGAGCGGAAGGAGCCTGAAAACGGCGGAGAGACGTCTAATTCCTAGGCAAAAATCATATGTATGCATTACGAGACAGGCAAGGCAATGTGATCACGAATAGGCATGGGATAGTGATAATAGCCGAGGAGTTTTACAGAGATCTCTACAATAGTCGCGATAACCAGAATAGTGAACGGGGAAGCAGTTTAGAAGAGGCTGACATTCCACCATTACCGACAGAGGAAATAATGAAATCTTTGAAAGGGATGCAAGCGGGAAAGACACCCGGTGAGGATCGGATAACAGCAGAACTGTTAAAGGATGGTGGACAGATTATACTGGAAAAACTGGCTAGCCTGTATAGGCAATGCCTAATGACTGCGAGCGTACCGGAACCTTGGAAGAATGCGAACATCATCCTAATCCATAAGAAAGGCGACACAAATAACTTGAAAAATTACAGGCTGATTAGCTTACTGTCAGTCACCTAGAAGGTATTTACGCAGGTAATTGCTAACAGAATTTGTGCCACCTTAGATTTCAGTCAACCTAAGGAACAAGCAGGGTTTCATAAAGGCTACTCAAGAGTAGACCATACTCACCCTATTAACCAGGTGATAGAGAACTGCGTGGAGTATAATCAACCCCTATATATAGCCTTCATAGATTACGAGAAAGCATTTGACTCGGTCGATACCTCAGCAGTCATGCAGGCATTGCGGAATCAGGGCGTAGACGAGCATTACGTAAGACTACTGGAAGACATCTACAACGGCTCCACAGCCACCATAGTCCTTCATAAGGAAAGCAGCAGAATACCTATGGGGAAGGGCGTAAGACAAGGGGACACAATCTCTCCAATGTTATTCACGGCATATTTTCAAGAAGTATTTAGAACGCTGGATTGGGATCCCGTGGATGTAAGGGTTGATGGGGAATACCTCAGTAACCTCCGATTCGCTGATGACATTGCCTTGCTAAGTAACTCGGGAGATGAATTACAAAGCATGATTACTGACCTTAACAGGCAAAGTATAACAGTGGGCCTGAAAGCTAATATGCAGAAAACTAAAGTAATGGTCAATAGCCTTGGGCGAGTACAGCGATTTCAGATAGCTGACGAGGCATTAGGAGTAGTAAGTGAATATGTCTACTTAGGCCAGGTAGTGACCCCTGATCCACTGATCCAAATCATGAGGCTGCAGTAATTAGAAGGATCAGAGTGGGGTGGAGGTGCATTCGGCAAGCATTCTCAGATAATGAATGGCAGCTTACCATTGTCTCTGAATTAAGAGGAACTGTGTATAACAGCTGCATCTTACCAGCACTTACCTACGGGGCAGAAACTTGGAGGCTAAGAGGGTTCAGCTTAAATTGAGAACGACGCAGCAAGCCACGGAACGGAAATGATAGGTGTAACCTTAAGGGACAAGAAGAGAGCGGTGTGGGTTAGAGAACAAACGCGTGTTAGGACATATTAATAGAAATTAAGAAGAAGAAATGGGCGTGGGCAGGCCATGTAATGCGAAGACAGGACAATCGTTGGTCATTAAGGGTAACAGAGTGGATTCCTAGAGAAGGCAAGCGTGGCAGGGGGCGGCAGAAAGTTATGAGATCAGGAAGTTTGCGGGGTTAAGGTACTCGTCCGAGACGACACCAGAGTGCCTCCAAACTCGGCAATAGCTGTGTCGGTCTACTGCGCCAATCTCGCCGACACCATTGCACTCATTTCGCCATCTGACCGCGTTTCCACTAGCAAAGGCTTGCTGTTGCCTTTTGCGACCGTGCAGCTCACTCAGGAAAACGCCGCGGTTTTTGTAACCAACACATCCCCCTAAGTAGTTGTGCTGATACAAGGGAAATGTCTCGGCAGGGGGGAACCCCTTGAAGACACACAAGTTATTGACGCGCCCGATGGCACGCACACTGTTCCAGTTCCAGCACGCTCAGTGTTGTTTCGACTTCTGATTCGTCACCCGTTGATGTATTTGGGTCCTCCATTGCTGACGACCTTACGTCGGCCCAACGTTCCCAGCTTCTGGGCCTGCTAGAAGAATTTCGTTCTTTCGATGTCGCACCAGCTTCTCTCCGCCGCACGTCCACTGTTACGCACCGCATCGACACTGGCAGCCAACCACCACTGCGGCAACGTCCATACCACGTATCTTCCGCAGAACGTCGAGTAATCAACGAGCAAGTCGACGACATTCTTCGACACGACGTTCATCGACCTTCGAACAGCCCCTGGGCGTCTCCTGTTGTTCTTGTTTCGAAGAAAGACGGTTCTATGCGGTTCTGTGTGGACTACCGCCGACTGAACAAGATCACTCGTAAGGACGTATATCCACTATCGCGAATTGACGACGCGATTGGCAGCCTGCAGGGAGCACAATTCTTTTCATCCCTCGATCTGCGGTCAGGATACTGGCAAGTATCTATGGCTGATAACGCTCGACCAATGAGAGCCTTTGTCACGCCCGACGGCGTGTACGAATTCAACGTCATGCCGTTTGGACTGTGTAACGCGCCCGCTATCTTTGAGCGCATGATGGACACCGTTCTGCGCAACTTGAAATGGCACACGTGTTTGTGCTACCTCGACGACGTCGTCGTTTTTGCTCTTCTCCACGCATCTCCAATGCTTGCGACATGTTTTGATGCGTTTGAGGGACGCCGACCTACCACTTAATTTAAAGAAATGCCGATTTGCGGCACGGGAGCTAACAATACTAGGCTACGTCGTGTCCAAGGACGGAATTCCCCCCGATCCAGCCAAGCTTCGTGCCGTGACTGAGTGCCCCAAACCGACCTCTGTCAAAGAACTGCGCAGCTTCGTAGGGCTGTGCTCCTACTTCCGATGGTTCATTCGGAATTTCGACAGCATCATATCGCCGCTAACGAAGCTCCTCGGAAGTATCGGGCCCCTCGACTAGTGCGACGACGCGTTCCTAATGCTCCGTCGTTTGTTAACGTCTCCTCCCATACTTTGCCACTACGATCCCACGGCCCCTACAGAGGTACACACTGACGCTAGCGGTGTGGGCCTCGGCCCTGTCCTTGCGCAGCGCAAACCAGGGTTCAATGAGTATGTTGTGGCATACGCAAGTCATACGCTTACTAAACCCGAGACCAATTACACGGTCACGGAAAAAGAATGCCTGGCGATCATATGGGCTGTTGCGAAGTTTCGACCTTACTTGTACGGTCGCCCATTTGATGTCGTCACGGGCCACCACGCCCTCTGTTGGCTGTCGTCATTAAAGGATTGCTCCGGCCGTCTTGCACGTTGGGGACTTCGCCTGCAGGACTACGATATCCTCGTGCTGTACCGCAGTGGGCGACAACATTCGGACGCCGGTGCCCTCTCGCGCTCTCCTTTCGCTGACGACAATGCTCGCTGCTCATTATCCGAGGTTATTATTTCTTCCATTGACCTTAACACCATCCCCTCCGCGCAGCGCAAGGACCCGTGGTTTGCTTCGATAATAGGCTTGCTGTCTAATCCATCGACACCAACCACTCGCGCAAAGCGCCGTCAAGCTCAAGATTTCGCCATTAGCGACGACCTCCTCCACCGCCGCAATTACAGCTCCGACGGCCACCAGTGGTTATTAGTAGTACCTCGCAGCCTGCGTTCCGAAATATGTACGGCTTTCCACAACCATCCACAGTGCGCACACCCCGGAATATTCAAGACCTACCAGCGCCTTCAACAGCGGTACTACTGGACCAGAATATACCGCTATGTTCAGAAGTTCGCGCGCTCTTGCCCCGATTGTCAGCGCCGGAAATCTCCACCTCGCCTTTCGCCGCCGGGTCTGCAGCCGTTACCTTATCCTAACAGGCCCTTTGGGCGGGTCGGCATTGATTTGTACGGGTCCTTTCCCATGACAGCGGCTGGAAAGCGCTGGGTTTTTGTAGCAGTTGACCATCTCCCGATATGCTGAGACTGCTGCGCTTCCGGCAGCTACGGCGCGCGACGTTGACTCCTCCTAGCTTCATCCATTCATCCTACGTCACGGGCCACCCCAGGAGATACTCAGTGATCGCGGTCGTGTCTTTCTTTCTGAAGTCGTTGAAGCTATTCTTAAAGAGTGTCGCGTGGTTCATCGCACAATTACGGCGTACCACCCTGAAACCAATGGGCTTACTGAGCGCTTCAACCGCACGCTCGGCGACATGCTTTAATGTACGTCGCCTCGGACCACACGAATTGGGACATAAATCGACCATTTGTAACCTACGCGTACAACACCGCTACGCAGAGCACCACGGGCTTTTCACCCTATTTTCTACTGTACGGTCGGCACCCGTCGCACACTATGGACACAGTACTACCGTACCGCCCGAATACTTCTGAGTATGTGCCCATCTCTGACACAGTGAGGTATGCCGAGGAGTGCCACGACCTCGCGCGGGCCTTTACGTCCAACGACCAAGAGCGTCAGAAGACCATTCGTGGCGACCCTAGCTCTGCGCCCACCTTCCTTCCTGGAGCACTGGTGTGGCTCTCCCTTCCTACCGCTGCGCCTGGCCTCTCCTCAAAGTTAGGCCTAAGTATGAAGGCCCCTATCGAGTCGTTGAACGCGCATCACCTGTCAACTACGTGATTGAACCCGTCGACCCAGTCTTCGGACATGCGTCGTCGTGGCCGCGACATTGTCAACGTCGAGCATCTCAAGCCGTACTATGATCCACTCATAGTAACGAACTGCTAGGTCGCCGGACGGCTCCCTTTGCATCCCGGGGGTAATTGTAGCGGAAAGTAACCAACCCTATAGTGGGGAACGCTCTCCAGTGTCATCCACTGGGTCTGGAACTAATGCGCATTGCTCGTGCTCGCTGCTCGCTCTCGGGGTTCGTGCCTTCAGCCGTTGACCAAGCTACCGGTCGGGCCTTACGCCAGCCTGCAATAAACGCCTTGACAATATATATATATATATATATATATATATATATATATATATACACCGGCCGAAACGTTGAAAGTAAAACGTTCTTGCACGTTCGTCCGTTTCTTCACTGCTTATATATATATATAGTTTGGCGAAATAGATATCGGCTGCCACATGGATATCAATATGAGACGTAGCACTTCAGTAATATTTTATTTATTTGTCGACGTTTCTGTCAGAGCCTGACCTTCCTCTAGACAATATTCGTTTTCGCTTGTTACTTTTGTAGTGAATCGCACCGGCAGCAGCTCTGACACAGCGCGCACAAGAAGACGTTGACGTTGGTGTTGCTTTGAGCTCGGCTCGTTCCAACATAGTGAGTGTGTCCTGTTAACGTCTTGTCTTTCATTACACCTCGTTACATTTGGTGGAGGTGCTGGGTAGACCCCTTGAGCGTCCTGGAGCTCCGCAGCCGTACGCTACCTTCTGGCTCAGCAATGAATGAGGACGCCGGGCCCTCGCAAGCTGTCCCTGCTGCAGCCGTCCCCATCCCCACATCTGTGATGTGCTCTGGCGTGCTCCGTCAGCGTGACCCTCCTCAGCGGTACTGACGATCGCGACGTCGAGGACTGGCTGCTGGAGTATGAGCGCTGCAGCGCGCACAATAAGTGGGACAACCACGCCAAGCTCGGTCACGTCATCTTCTATTTGACCGATGTGGCCAACCTGTGGTTCCACAACCACGAAGCCGATTTCACCACCTGGTCGGCCTTTAAGGAGACCCTCACTTCTTTCTTCGGCCGGCCAGCTGTGCGCAAGCTCCGCGCTGAACACAGCCTACGCGGGCGATCTGAACAAACCGGTGAGACGTTCACGAGCTACATTGAGGACGTGATCGCTCTATGTAGGCGGGCAAATGCGGACATGGCTGGAAGTGACAAGATAAAACACATAATGAAAAGTATAGACGATGACGCCTTCCATATGCTCGTGGCTAAAAATCCACAGAGTGTCGGTGAAGTGATCGAACATTGCCAAACTTTTGATGAGCTGCGTAAGCAGCGCCCCAGGCAGCACGCAACGTAGGGCCGATATTGGTTTTATGGCGGCAAAGTTCGGCCCATCCACGGCCTAATGTTGCCGACAGCGAGCCAGTATCGGCCACGCCGCCGTCAATGACTGGCAACGTCGGGCTACTATAGCCGCTGCCCCGCCGATATCGGCAGGCCGTCTACTGTAATCGGCAACATGGGACCGCTTATGCCGCGTTACTGCCGACATCGGCTGAGGCGATGGCTTTCAACGGCAACTATGGCGCCGATTTTGCCTTTCTACAGACAATATGGGCTGGCCGACGCCATTTATCGGCAACACTGTGCCAAGTATGCCACCTTAAAGCCCCCGTCGGCTAGCCGATAACTTTCTCCGGCAAATGTGGCGCCGATTTTGCCGCTCATCAGAATCACCTGAGGAATGGCGAATTTGGCGCGATATTTGCCCAGGAAGATTATTTCACAGGAGACACTGAGTCATTTCTGCTGTCCTGGAGGCAACGTCGACTACGCCGCAGCCTTTAATGGTTGATATCGGCCGGGCCTCTTTGGAAGCCTGCTGTATATAACAATAGAGATCCGATCGACACAAGCATGACCGAAATTCACTTGAGAGATTCGACGTAAGAATAAGATGTTGAGCTTCATATATTCATGTATACGCGTTTCAGTGCCGGAACATAGCGCACGTGCGTTTTGAGCAGCATATATGACATTATGTTAGCGCGCATTGTTTTTATAAGCAGGGCACACAAAAAACATGCATATAAACTATTCATATATACATCTATAGGCTGTTTTGCGGGAACTTAGCGAAACAGGCTGGCGCAACAGTTAACATTAGCCAGAAGGATCGACAAGCATGGTGGAAAATTATCTGACAGCGCGCATGTCAGAAAATTTAAATTCATAGAAATTGAACTAGTTCGTGCATACATCGATGGGCATAACCAGCACTCATATGTTCAAACAAAGATAAACAGTTGCAAGCGGCGCTATACTACTGACATTTAGCAACCTATGGAAGGAAAAGGCATATGGAGGTAACAGCGCGTGGACAAAAAAAGGTCTAGCGCCGACTTTATGGTGCGCTGAAGCGGAGATAAACTCGCCACCGGCGTTATACTACTGACATTTAGCAACTTATGCAAAAGAACGGTATACAGAGCTAACATTGCGACAGCGAGGAGACAATACTGATCTAGTGCTAGCTCTATAATGAGAGGACCATGAAATACATAGATCCATTTGTATTGCAAATTCAAATGAAGTGCTCTTGTCAAGACCACGACATTTGCGAAAAAAGCAAAAACGAAAAATACCAAGCAGTGATATGGCAAGCATTTTTCATCTCAAAGGTGGCAAACAAATGCACACACCTATAATTGATATAGAGAGAGCTTTTCTGGTGAGTTCTACTAGAGTGTATCTGATCACAGAGTGTTCGTGTGCAGGCGATCTGCGTATCTTATGTTATATAAAAACAGCAAGCATGCACTGAAAAAAAATCAGTTGAAGATCAAAGCTCTCTTCTGTTCCCTAGTTTCTTCATACGTTTGAGCAGGGTTACAGCATAAACCAGCCGTCCTAAGTCAAGCTGTTGTTGACCACATGGCCTTCCACTACATTTCATCAGTGCGTTCGCGAAACTAGTGCATTCCTTTCAAAAACAGCTCCTGTACAGCGCAACGCATGTATCGCAGCTCGCATAAGCTCAGCAAAAGAAAATAATTGTCTACTGGTCGGGTAGACAATGCACCTCCATGCTCTCTACTACCACGCAGATACAATAGGCTAATAAATGCTTAATATGTCCACGCAATTGCGTATAATTCATGCTTTTTTTTTGCTTTTTTGTGTAACGTCCGTTTTTGCGTTCTTTCCATACATATCGAATTCGTTTACACATCGGCCATCCGTTACGTTGTACTGGTTAAATGAGCAGAATATATCGAGCTTGAGTGCATGCTCTGTGCAGTGTGTCGGATTTATCACCGACGTTCGTATGAGACTATGGCGTTGATATAAGCGCACATGTGCGTATTCTGATATTTAACAACTCATTTATTTATAACCAATAAGGGCAACAAAAGGGCGCGTAGAGACAGAGTCATCGCAGTATTTCTTGTCGTGCGGAAAGGCAGAACGTGCATGTCTTTCGTGCCCTGAAGAAAATGGCAGGAATTCAAACAGAATGGCGGCGCCGCGCGTCCTCGCTACGTTTGTTGCGTGCAGTGCAGCATTTCGCTCTCGTTTTTAGCTATAGTGGGTGGTTCAGTCTCTGCGAAATCCTGTGTTACAAGTAGCTGGCAAGAGAACACATGTGTGCCAGCATACGCCACAGGCTGCACTGAGCTGCACTTGACAAATGCAGTCCCGGCGGGTGTCCCCACCATTGTGCAAAAATGTTTGCCCCACAGACATGCTGTCTTCCACGTTTTGAGACAGCTACAAAAAAAAAAAGAAAGCAAGAAAAACGAGCGTGCTCTGCCGAGAAGCAACCTAGCGCGTGCTAAGCCAGCAGCAACTAAACATAAAAAAAAAGTGTGTGGGGAGGGGGGCGCGCGTCCCCTCCCGAACTGGCCACCTTTGTCGCGGCCCCCTCCGTGAACATCCATTGTGCTCATCTGCAGTTTGCAAAGAATGTGGTTCTGAACCTGCTTTTGCTGGCGTTGGCTGCCTTCAGAGGGAGAAACCACGAGGAACTCTCTCCACGCTCTCTCGTCGCGGCTGCATCGCTACCAACGTGCAAGGTGTAGTTTCAACGGCTGCACGCAGTCTGTCCACGCGTTTATCATGTACCGCATTTATCGATCATTCAAGTTGATTGCGCGATTCCTTGGCGTGTGTACCTCCTAAGACAATGCCCATCCCAACTGTGACATCGGTTGTATATGAACACAAGCCTGTGCCTTTTGGTGAGACTACAGTGTCGTCGCCGAATTTGTATTGCGGACTCACAGCTGAAGAGTGCAGAGCGGATGCCAAAATTCGGTAAGTTGCTGGCCAGTTTTCAAAATGGGATGTGGCACATATTGTTGTGATGTTAAAGCACCGGTTCCACTTTATATATTATTTGTGCCGTGAGGTGCGTAGGCTCTTTATTTTCGAATAAAGAGCCTACGTACATTGTCCCAAAGCAGTTTTACTTCATGCAGTTAATCCTGTGCTTGTATCAAACACCCTTTGTGTGGTGACTTGCAGCTCTCGTCTCGTAACAGTATCTTTTCCTGCCCGTATTTTTAAAGGTGATGTGATACCGAACACGCGCTCCTTGGTGCAGGACATGTGCGGCAGTTCGGCACGCGATGGCGTTTTTAAAGTAGCCTTGAAAAGAGGTTCCTTCTCTAATATCTGCTTATAATGCACCTTACACCTATCATTTAAGAACATTTTTTGCCTAACGACCCCATCCCTGGGGTGTGTCGTGTTAGCTCACGTCTACATGTTTTCCTTTACGATGTATGCCAAAAATATTAAATTTATTATAATGCAAGATGCACCTATTTCAAGTAATGTGCCGCTTTTAAAATTGCTTTGCAACAGATCCTTTACTCACGTTTTTTCCCCCTTGGGTATCTAAAGCGACACGACACCAAGATCTCGGGGTTGGATATTGAACATAGATTCATTATATTTAAAAGGACGACCTTGTTTTGTTATTTTCTAAAGTAGTGCCCGATTATTAATGTTTCTGACATTTCTTGTATTTCCGCGTTTGTTCATGAGTCGCACATAAGTTGCATGGAATTATAGTATAGTGCTGATGTGCTCCACAGCTGTGCTAATTTTCACGCCTTTTCCCGCAGGTTCCACCCTTGCCGAAGCTTTTCCACTACGACGGTGCACCACGAGAATAGCATATTATCAATGCAGAGTTCACAAAATAAATGAAATAGTGCTTTTCCCTATAAACCTCTCTTGTGTTATTTGTTTTGGTGAGAACGCATTAATAGAAACTACAGAGGATCCACTTAGCCCCACTTATTACTGTGTTAATAAAGCTTTCGCGTATGCATGACAGGCACATTTACACAAACTACTGTTGGTCCTTCGAAAATGTGAAAACAAAAAATAAAATTATCGCAATCCAAACGGCGCGACACACGTGGGGTAAACTACAAACACCATAGTGGCTGTGAACGGTCGCGCAAGGGGTTTCCCGATGTCGGCGGGGCCGACAACACGCCAAAAAAGCCTGAATGCCCGCAACATCGGCGAATGCTACCTAGCCAAATCCGACCCATTCTGGCTGGCCAAATTTCGCCCACGCTGGCTGGCCAAATTTCGGCCACTCTGGCTGGCCAAATTTCGCCCACTCTGGCTGGCCAAGTTCGACCCATGGTGGCTTCGCCACAGTGGCGCCATTCTGGCTGGCCGTCATCGGGCACATGTGGGTGAAAGTAGCGCGAGCGCGATTTGCCGACTTAGGCTCGATATCGCTGCCGACTTTGGCCGACTTCACGCCTACATAAGTCCTGTGTTGGCGTGCTGCCTGGGGCATATCCACTCGTCGCCCGACTACGCAAACGGCAGACCTCTCAGCGTTGGAGCAGAGGCCTGTCGGATCCGACTATACCGCCTTGCTGCCACAAATTCAGCAATACATCCGTGAGGAAGTTGCTCGCCAGCTTTCTCTTGCGGCCTCTGTCGCTGAGCCCCCAACCTCGCTGGACCTGTCGCTTCGTCATGTTATCCAGACGCATGTCGCCGAGGCTCTCCCAACCCCCACTCCGCAACGCACATTGCTGCGCCACTGACGTACGCCGATGCTCTTGTACGACCGCCTACACAGCCAACACCTGCTTCAGCCAGCGAAGTCGCCACTTACTACACGCGACCACGTCCTGTACGCCCCGTTCGTGCACCCTTCTCGCCTCCCAGCGCACCTGTGAACCCCTGGCGTACTTCCGATAACCGGCCGATTTGCTACTTTTGCGGCATCCCAGGACATGTGGCGCGCCTCTGTAATCGCCGTGCATCCTATATTCGCGACAGAGCTCCGACGTACGGCTACTATAACCAGCAGCCTGCGGTGCAGAACTACGGCCACTTTAACCAGCAGCCACCGCACCCTGCACCGCCCGACGCACCCGACTCGTAGTCACTTCGAGCCACATATAACACTCGTCGATCTCCGTCTCCACGCCGGCGCTCCATTTCGCCTATGCTTCGGCGTTCCGACCATGTCCAGGAGGAAAACTAGCAGCCGCAGTTCCCGAGGCAGGAGCTGCGTCGCCATCGAAGATTTCAAGCCCTCATTTTCCGCCCGCTAACGAGATTATTGTGTTCGTAGATGGTTTACCGACTAATGTTCTTGTCGATACTGGGGCTGCTGTTTGTGTGATCAGTGACGTACTGTGCCGCAAGTTGAAGAAAGTGACGACTCCGCTCCTTGACATTTCACTACGTACAGCGAGCTCGCAGCACCTCAAGCCTTCAGCCACGTGCACGGCCCGCATTTTGATCCAAGACGACCTCTATATAGTCCAACTTGTCGTTCTTTCGCATGCGTCGCATGAGGTCATTCTGGGTTGGGATTTCCTTTCTTCGCATCGCGCAGTTATTGACTGCGCTCGTGCACAACTCGCCTTGTCCCGGTTAAGTGACATGACCGTCGATGCACTTTGCCCGTCTGCCAAAGTGAATGCTGCTGCTGACGTCGTCATCTCTCCTTTTTCTGTTGCCTCAGTGTCTATCTGCTGTGACTCTGCCCTCGCTTCGACAGCGTTGTTTTTGCCGTCAGACGAATGTACCCGCCGCCGTAACGTTGTCGTTCCGTTTGCTGTTATCACGCTTGTTCATGGTTCCGGTGCCGTTTACGTGTGCAATCCGTTCCCCTGCCCTGCAGCTATATTACGTGGTGAATGCGTTGGGTATCTCGACACGTTTGATGCTACCTTCTCGTTAGCCCCTTTGGATGAGACACCATTGACTATTGATGCTATCGCTTCTGTTGCCGAACCCGCGTCACTTGACCACGACGTTTTCTTGCGTTGCGTTGATAAGCAGCTTACGCAACCACAGCGGAGTCAGCTCATTACGCTGCTTGATCGTTTTCGCGCCTCATTCGACGTCGGTCAACCTTCATTGGGGCGTACGTCGACGATTGTATACCACATTGACACCGGTCACCATGCTCCACTGCGGCAGCGTCCCTACCGAGTTTCCCGGCTGCACGCAACGTCATTACTGAACACGTCGATGACATGCTTCAGCGTGGCGTGATTCAGCACTCACAAAGCCCTTGGGCTTCACCGGTAGTACTTGTGCGGAAAAAGGATAGCCTCGATTAGATTTTGCGTGGACTACCGCCGACTCAACAACATCACACGCAAGGATGTTTATCCCCTACCACGAATAGATGACGCTTTCGATTGCCTTCAAGGTGTCGAGTTCTTCTCTTCGCTGGATCTGCGCTGGTGTCGCGCTAAGAAGCTGGTGTCGCGCCAAGAGGTCTGCGTTTATCGCTGACCCCGGCCGTGCATAATCTTTCACCAACTGAAATCAAAACATGGGAAAGAATTCTCAATTCGGCCTCATTAGAGTTAACCAAATTAATAACTGAACACTACGAAAGAACGCTTGTGTCGATGAGGGTTGAGGAACGTCGATTTAGGGATATGGTTGCTCTTTCCGCGTCACAGGCCAGTGAACTCGCGGGTTTCGAAAAAAGCCACACACGGAACGTAAGCAATGCAAAAGCTAAAAAACTAACCGGCGACGGCGACGGCGCCTTCTTCTTTACAATGGCCCCGCGGAAATAAAGGAGCCATCCTGGCGACTTAGGTTTCAGGAGAGACAGTGGAATCATGGTACGGCTTGAGCCGCTGAACGTGGACAACTTCACTGTTGCAACGTCGCATATCAGACGGCGGCGTAAGCGGCTCAATCAGGTAATTTATCGGTGACGTTCGCTCGAGTACGGGGTATGGTCCGTCGTATTTGGGAAGTAGCTTTGATGCGAGTCCTGGGGCGTGGTGCGGCACTGAAAGGCAGACGAGAGCGCCCGGGACAAAAGGAGTGGTGTTCTAGGCGTCATGATTTGCTTTTTGGCGTTTCTGGTCGTCCGAGGTGAAGCAGCGGGCCAGCTGGCGAAATTCTTCAGCGTGTCGTGCGGCTTCAGAGATTGGCAGGCATTCTGGTTAATCTCGTGTGTACGGCAAAATTGTGTCAATTGTGTGTGAAGGATGACGGCCGTAAAGAGGGTAGAAGGGCGAGAAACCAGTGGTTGCCTGCATCGCGGTGTTGTAGGCGTAGGTGATGAACGGAAGAACGAGGTCCCAGTTATAGTGATGAGGCGTGACGTACATGGCGAGTATGTTACCCGGAGTTCGATTAAAGCGTTCCGTAGTGCCATAGGCCTGTGGATGATAAGCAGTGCACGTTCGATGAAAAATAGCGCATTGGGCAAGCAGTTGTTCGGTGACATCTGATAGGAAACCGCGGCCACGGTCGCTCAGAATTTCTTGCGGGCCTGCATGACGCAGCACAATATGGCGTGGAACGAATGTGGCGACCTCTTGCGCTGTAGTGTTTGGAAGAGTCAGCAGTCTCAGAGTAACGGGTCAAATCGTCTACTGCAACAATAATCCACTTGTTGCCGTTAGGAGTCAATGGTAGCGGTCTATAAAGGTATATACGCGATCAAAGGCTCGGGATGAGCATAGCGAAGGTCGTAGTTCACCGGCGGAGTTGGGCGGCGGCGCTTTGCGGCGTTGGTACTCGCGACAAGAGCGCACGAAGCTTCGAACATAAGTGTACATTCCGCGCCAGTAGTAGCATTGTCGAAGTCTTTCGTAGGCCTTGAAGACTCCTGCGTGGCCACACTGGAGGTCGGTGTGGAACGAGGAGCAGATCTCTGATGTCAGGGCTCTTGGGATGACGAGCAACCACGCGCCCTTCTGGAGCATAGTTGCGGCGATACAGGAGCTGATCTCGAATAGGAAAATGAGGAACCTGGCGGCGAAGTGCGCGCGAAGCGTGAACTTTCGACGTGTCCGAAAGCAGGTCAAGAAGAGATGCACACCAGGGGTCGTTCTGTTGTTCAGAAGGAATAGTATCAAAGTCCAGTGATGACATTGGGGCTCGCAGGCTAGTCATGAGCAGTCTTCGGGAGGAGCGGTGATCGGGAGAGCGCGTCAGCGTCGGAATGCTTCCGTCTGGAACGGTAGAACAAGCGGATACTGTATTCTTGAATTCGCAGGGCCCAGTGATCGATGCGTCCTGACGGGCCTTTTATAGTCGAAAGCAGCAGAGATCGTGGTGGTCAGTGACGACGTCAAAAGATCTGCCGTATAAATATGGACGAAACTTTCCGAGCGTCCACACGATGGCTAAACAATCCTTTTCTGTTACGCTGTAATTGCTCCCCGCCTTTGTTAACATACCACTTGCGTATGCCACGACGTATTCGGGTGTCCAGGCTGACACTGTGCTAACACGGCACCCAGGCCTCCACCGTTTGTGTCGGTGTGGACCTCGGTTGGTGCTTTAGGGTCAAAATGGCGAAGGATGTGTGGCGTCGTGAGAAGACTGTGCAAGGTAGTGAAAGCATCGTCGCAGGCAGGGGACCATGACCATATTTAGTGCCGCCTGGGAGCTGAGTGAGAGGCGATATAATCGAGGCAAAGTTTCGAACGATTCGTCGGAAATAGGACTATAACCTGATGAAACTGCGGAAGTCCTTGATGGTAGTGGGTTTAGGGAATGCAGTGACGGCTCGTAGTTTTTCGGGATCAGGAAGGATTCCATCCTTGGAGACGACGTGGCCTAGAATTGCGAGCTGATGGACGGCAAATCGACGTTTCTTCAGGTTCACTTGCAAACCGGCGTTGCTCAAGCATGTGAGTACTTCTTCAAGGCGGCACAGGTGCGTTGCGAAATCTAGGGCAGACGTCAAGGTAGCAAAAACACTTGAGGCCACGCAAAACGTTATCCATCATTCTTTCGAACGGAGCAGGGGCGTTGCAAAGTCCGAAGGGCATGACGGTAAATTCATACAAGACGTCTGGTGTAAGAAAAGCGGTTTTTGGGCGATCAGCCTCTGCCGTCAGGACCTGCCAGTAGCCGGGTCGCAAGCCTAACGAAGAGAAGAACTCAGCTCCTTGCAAACGGTCCAAAGCATCATCGATGCGTGGTAGTCGGTAGACGTCTTTCAGCGTTATCTTGCCGTCTTTTTTGTGACGAGTACCACGGGAGAGGCCCACGGGCTCTGCGCTGAATCACGCCTCGATGGGGCATGTCATCGACCTGTTCTTGAATGACTCGACGTTCCCTGGCGGACACGCGATATGGCCTTTGTCGCAGGAGTGTGTGCAGGCCAGTCTCGATGTGGTGCGAGACGGTCGATGCACGGCTGGGGCCTTTTTGTGAAACATGGAAAGAACGGCGAAAATGCAGAAGTAGGGTGAGGAGCCCGCTGTGAAGGCGTCAAGTCTTCGGCGACGAATGGGTTGAATACATATTCCGATGCTTAGTCAGGTACGGAGAGAACGCTCAGTTCACTGACGGCAGCAGAAGACACCTCGTCGGTGGAGGACACAATTCGCGCAGAACCGACTCGCTCAACGTATTCAAGGCATTCGCGGCTTAGTAGTGATAGCGTTGATGAAAGAGGATTATAAATAGGCATTGCACTGGAACTAGCAGTGAGGTCGAGAGCAGCGAAGGGCAAAGGAAGCGCTTTACGGGTAAGAAATTTCTGAGAGGGCATGTAGAGGACAGTGCCGTCCCATATCGCACTACATGAGAGTGGTGCGAATGCTGAAGAACACGGTGGAATACGGGTGTCTTCCTTCACGACAGGTTTAGCTGAAGACTGGGCATCGACGGAGGCAAGGTCACCAAGCTGAGAAAGTTCAATCTCAGCCCGAGCGCAAATAATGACGGCATTGTGGCATGAGAGAAAATCCCATCCCAGGATAAGGGCGCGTGAGCACTATGAAATGGCTATGAACTCTATCGTGTATAAAACGTTCTGAATGAGCGCACGGTCTCTGCAGGTGGCGGTCGGGTGGAAAAGTTGAACACTGGCTGTACGAAGCGACAATCTTGACAGTGGCGAAGCGAGCGGCAAAATCAGGCATCCGTCACTGAAATAGCGGCACCAGTATCGACAAGAGCTACTGTAGCGACATTTTCGACGAACACATCAATAACATTTTCAGGTGAAGGACGAGGACTTCAGTATGTCGACACTTGCGCAGTTCTTGCTTCGGGCTCTGCGTCGTCAGTTTCCCCTTCGTTAGATATTCGCCGTCGACACATGAGGGACAGTGATCGGTGACGCGAGGTGGGCGAGCGAAGATTTTCAAAGCGAGGGCGGGGATCGTTCTGGGAGCGAGATGGCGGCGGCTTGTAGGATCCTTAATGCGCACTTGCTTTGCGCTGCCAATAGGGCGCTCGTCGGTCCCCATCATATGGATGCACCTGGCGGGGCAGAGCCTCGCGACGTGTCCGGAATATCTACATGCAAAGCATATAGGACGATTGTCCGGCGTATGCCATGGGTTAGCGACGGCAGGGGTGGCCCAGGAGACGGGATGAGGAGGGCGGTGCACAGGCTGCTAAGAACGCCGTACGGGCACACTGCAGGGCACAGTGCGGGGCGCCATTGCAGAAACCGTAGCACACGTAACCGCTGCAGCCACGACATCCTGCCGGCGGACGCCCTACTGGCGGACATCCTGCTGGTGCACAGCCGGCACCACGTCCGTGACCTCCCGTTGGATCGCGTTACGGAGAGGACACGGCAAAGGGCTGGTAGATGCTTCAGTGAAGGGGACCAGGGAGAGCTGTCGCGCGACTTCCTCCCGAACAAAAGCCTTGACCTGTGTGATCAACGACGCCCGTCCAGGGTCGGTGGTCAGGCTGCAGAGTGACGCAGCATTCGGTGTGGGAAGTCGCCTTGTCAGAGCTCGCTGCTTGCGCAACTCGCCATAGCTCTGGCACAAGCTAATGACATCGGCAACAGATCGTGGGTCCTTTGCCAGTAGCATCTGAAACGCGTCATCATCAATGCCTTTAATGGCGTGTTTGATCTTTTAACTTTCCGTCATAGCAGCATTCATGCGTCTGCACAGGTCAACAACGTGTTCTGTGTAACTGGTGAACGCTTCACCCGCTATATAGAAGACATTGCCGATCTGTGTCCACCCGTTGTTCATCCGTGTCGTGTGCGCGTGTACACAAACGCTGCTCGGCTGGGAGCTTTCTGGCTGCGGTCCATCGAACACTTCCGTTATTGCCCTTTTGAAAGCTGGCCACGTTCGGATATCAGCCTCATCATTTCTGAACCAAAGCCTAGCCACGCCGGCGAGATAGAATGATACGTTGGCAAGCTTGTCCGAGTAATTCCATTTGGTTTTAGCACTCCCCCATTCATACGACGAACGCCACTCTTCAACGTCGTCGTCGTCGGCTCCCCTGAAGATGGGAGGCTCCCGCTGGCGAACAGTGCCAGAGCACAGGATGCGCGGCGATGGGAGAGTCTGCTGGTCATCGTCCGGCATGACAGAGGGTAGCGGGCAGAGGATAGAGACCAGCATTTCACTCACGCACACACAACTCGACGTTATATGAAGACGTATATACATACTTGTAGACAGTAATTTGGTTGGTGGGATCATCGCTTCCACTCGGCAGAGCCGACCAGTACCTACTCATGCAACCGCGACCACCACCTGAACTAGAACTAGAACTCAGCTCTAGCGCTCTCATCTCATCTTGCCTCTCAGGGACGAAGGGCCACGTTTTAACCTCTTGGTTGCTCGACCCCAAATCCCTGACGGCAAATTCCAACAATTTCTACATTTATCGACATTGCCTCCTCCCTTTCTCCCACGCCATGCTATTTCGAAGCGCGCAATCTGAAGCGTGCAGGTTTGCAAGGGGTTGACTGGAAATTAATTAAAGATGCCTAGAACATAATTTTCCTATATTCATGGTCTCGTTGTCGTCTATGACGCGACTCCGGTTACTGTTTTTGCAGAATTCATTTATTGTGACTTAGCACTAAAATATTACTGTAATTCTTGTTTCCGGTAAAGTCAGTCAAGTACACTAATGTGCCAACAAGCTTCCGGGGATGTTGCCAATTTATAGAGAATAGCACGAGACGAACACAAAGGCAGTGCTGGTATAACACAAAGGCAGTGCTGGTATTCAACGCGCAAAAAAAGAAGCTCTCCGTCCCAACAGACGGCTATGGAGTGCGTGACGAAGACCAATTTTAAAAAACAAATTTTTATATTTAAACATGAAAGGTGAGCCTAAGTAGATTTATCCTGTCATTTGGAGTTTCACATACATCAGCAAGGATGGCACCTTCAGTAAATTCTTGCAAGATTTAAGGTCATATTAAAAATGTTATGTTTTCTTTCTGATACGATGTCAGGCTTCTTTCCGTCAATGTAAGAAATGACCTCCTCCTTTTTTACCAAAACCAAAAAAGCTTTTGATATGGTAACCTTAACTATGTTAAATTGACCGTCTACAGTCTTTCATCGCTCTGCCGTATTTTGGCTCAATAAAATGTGTACCTTTTTAAGTGTCCAAGCGTGCAGTGGTTTCTCCCAAAACTGAATAGAAATGAGTAAAACACAATTCTTTTATATAGAAGTCGCTCCTTTCCTAGTGTAGGCATGCCAGCAACATTGGTTACCGCGCATAATGTATCGTCGTCTCCATGGAAAACCTTTCGGGCGCGGGAGGCTTCTCAACAGGAACCGCTTTCAAGGTCGACATTCCAGAGGTGACGAGGAGGATAGGCGAGGGAAAGTCGGCGCGCGGCGGTGCGCCTCGGACATGCAGCGCCGCATGCATGACAAGCGCAGTACTACGCGCCTGTGCAAGCAGACAAATTCGAAGAAAGCAGCGAAAAAAAGAACAAATTGCTCTTGCACGCTATAACAAGGTGTCTCATAGGGTGGAGTACGCTTGTAAGAAATATATAATAGTTTTAGGGGCGAAGCTCCTTAAAGGGCAACTCCGGCGATTTTTCAGTGTTCACTGATCTCAATAACATTTTCAGTATATATTCTTCTCGGTACTGTAATAATATATTCCAGGTCAGGCGGATATAGGTCATTTAGTTTTCCCGTAAATGAATTTTAAAGAAATTTAGCGGATTCTCACGCGGGTCACCCTGTGTTTTTGACGTCATCCCCTCCGCGCTGCCTACCCGAGCCAGCGGCCCTTCAAAATCAAAACGGCGATACTTCAGCGCTCAAATCGTCGCTGTCAAGATCAGAAAAGCTGGTATAACCCAAATATATCGTCGGATGACCTCGCCATTGGCATTTCTTTCCATATTTCTTGTGACGGGAAGGTTGTGACGCCGCTCCACGAAGCATCTACCCGTTTCGGTTTCGGTTTGAAGACGAATTTCAGTTGCTTATTTAAAATTATTGGTGCGTTTCTGAACAAACTGAACCGCCCTGTCGGTTACAGAACTATCAGTACAATTGAAAAACATTCATATCAGAACATGGTGAAAAAACCACCGGAGTTGCCCTTTAAAGGGACACTGAACCACTTTTTAAAAAAAACGAGATTATGGTGTCATGATACGTAATTTCGTGCGGCGAACTCGAAAATCAAGTCGAAAATTTGCATAAACCAACGCAAATAGCTTTATTTTGCCGAAAACAAGCAACAGGCGCCGCGGCCCCCATCGCGAGTCTCGCCGCCGCTGTGATTGGTCGAAGCTCCATGACGTCATCGTCAGGAAGGTGACGACAGCTGACTGCGCTCGCCGGCAGGCAATGCCGTGTTTACCTGTTGAAATCGTGTAGTTGCTGTTAGTATGGCGAACTGTGAAAGTCGGAACGAGTTCTCTGTACATCCGTACATGTTCGAGCCGGTCGCTACTGTAAGGGCGTCGACTGAAGCGGCACAGGAAAGCGAGTCCCAACCAGCCACCTCCACCCGCGCCGGAAACATAGACTTGTACATATAAGATGCATGTCAGTGCTTAATTGCACTCTAGTAAACTGTTACAAATGATACGTTCATCCGTGGATATCAAATTCGATAAGAAACAGCAGCATCGGCACTCGCTTTTAGCCGCGTATTGGCACGGTCCGCGCTACGCGCGGGCATCGTGCAGAGACATCACCTGTTCGTGCTCGCAGTCAGTATCGTACTTCGCAGCGGGCAAGGCGCACGCGAAGAGTCAGTATGCTACCGCGAGGAACAACAACAA
Source organism: Hyalomma asiaticum (assembly GCA_013339685.2). NCBI lineage: Eukaryota > Metazoa > Arthropoda > Arachnida > Ixodida > Ixodidae > Hyalomma > Hyalomma asiaticum. The sequence goes on from CM023486.1 coordinate 38,286,044, forward strand.
CAACAACAAAAAAAAAAAAAAAGGCCAGACGAGTGCCGCTCTTGCCGCAATGGTGACATGTGCTCTGAACTGCGCTGAAAAATTGCGCAAGGATAGTTTGGCTCATATATTGCAGTTGTGCTTTTTATAATGCCGTCGCTTTTTCTAAATTCTTCCCAGTACTACAATGATGGTGTGTTAAAATGGAAACGGTATATTAGCTGCGTTAAAAGCGTGCGACTGTCGTGTAGAGTAGCTGATTTCGATGCTGCGTACTGATATCTGTGTACACGTGTTTTCACCATGGGTGCTCGTGCACGCACTGCGTGCAAATGGAGAAAGAGGAGGAGGACTGCTGCTGCTGCCTCGAAATTCGGCAGATTCGCGACCGCAAGAAACAACGGAGGTGCATCACAACAACAAAAAAAAATTAAAAATGTGTGCCTCGACAAGGACGTGTTAGAAGTGGCCCTGCAGCAGAATGGCACGCCAGCGGAATCCCAGTGACTGCATGAGAGCCGGGCTTCGTACGTAGTCGCTGTCACGAAAGTGCTTGGAGCACAGCACGCTTGATCTCGTCGGTTTGAAGTCTTTTCTTTTAACTTCAGCGGCCCATTTTGCAGCCATCTTCTGATAACGAGGGAACTTGTGAAAAGCGACCTCATCGCGACCGTAAGTGCTGCGGCAGCCATATGCTGCGCAGTAACTCGGCATCGCGAGTCCACTTCAACCTTGCACAAACACAGCTAGTGAATGTCGGATGGCGAAAATCTCTAATCAGAAGAAGAGAACGGTGCAATGGCAAGAAGCCCCTACGAACTGGCAGATCTGATGCTTCACTAGGCGGCAGATCGCAGCAGAAACAAGGCACAACCCCGAAGTAAACAAGCTGAGCTGACAGCGACGCAGGCGGCCCGGCGGCTCGACCCTGACGATGACGTCACCTCCCCACGTGTCTAGCTCTCCCATGCTCCGCCCCTGCGCGCGCGCGCGCCGTGGGGGCGTTCCCACGATCAAAGTTTGCTCGCTTATAGCGCCGTTGTTTAATCGAACATCGCGAAAAAACGTCCGTAGGCATGCTGTAAGAGGTCGCGGATACCGAATTCGCAATAAATTCGCGAATTCAAAACCCGTTCAGTGTCCCTTTAAGGCGTGGGTCGTTCGTCACCTGTATGTATGTATGTAGTAAGCACCGCGTGCCCTCAGCCCACTACTGCATAAAGGCAGGTATGCGGCACAGAAAGCGGGTATGTGTGTCCAGGCTGCTACCTGGACAAACGCATAATCATCATCATCATCATCATCATCATCACCAGCTACCTCTTTCCTGAAGCCATGCACTACGCCACGAAGCGCACATGGAAACATGCACCACGATGACACTAAATACTGGGCGAGTTACACGGAAGATTCACGGTATACCGATGATTCCCTCCGGAGCTTCGCCCACTCATCATCATTCACCCCGTGGATATGCTGTGATCTTTTTCAGCAGAGCATGCATACCTGCGTGGGCTGGTTCTCGTACACTTGGAAAATGAGGAACACGCTGCTGGGTGTCGCTAGCGGCGTTTTTTGCACCACTTTCAGAGCAAAATTAAAAACATAATTCCTTTTTTTTGTGGGGTGAAAGCGTGCTCGTTGCCGCAAATGTGGCGCACGATCTGCCCAATTTTACCACGATGTTAAAAAATTTTCTGAGCGGTAGACAGTCCCTTTAAAATCCCCAGGTCGTGATCTTTGCTCTCTCCTTTTCCGCCCATTTCGCGACTGTGTCGTCTTCATTACAATACTTATTTTTTTGACAGCCTCGTTCGTGCAACGCTATTTCATTCACACCATAAACAAAGCGAAGCACCATTCGCTAAGCCAGCTATGGGCTTATATCTGCCGCCTTCCTCCTTACCACTGGTGTTCCTCCTCAACTCGATCAGCTGCGGAGTGCGCGCGAGCGACGACTGCGCCTCCCGCGTCAGCCGCTGTGCCCAGCCCTTCGTAGCGACATAGCGCCGGAATATCTTTATTGAGGTCACCGGCCTCGGCAGTGCTATCCTCTCTAATAGAGCGCCGGCGACTCGTGTGTACGCCGCCAGATGCCGCGACGATACCGTTGGCTGAAACGAAGGAGCACGTTGTTCGCAGTTGGGTTGGGAAAATTATGTACATGTGACTGGTTAGGGGCCAAGTAGCGGCCTCCCCTGCTCCTACGTGCCATGGCGTGCTCCTACGTTCGATGGCGGGGGCGTTTGAAAACGCCTTTTTGCGAGAAGGTGCGATCTTTTGCGATGCGCGTGTCCGAAACCCCATCGTAAATTACGCACTTTACGCAGAGCGCTGAAATCAGTCCTCTAATGATCCTAATGACTCGCTATAATGTATCACCATGCTTGCACAAAATTGTCAAAACCGTTTCAGGGTCCCTTTAATGTAGAGCTCAGTCTTCTTTTTACTGTTCGCTTCCTCTGCTTCTCTTGATGGGGACATCGCGTTCATATTACGGGAACTATAGTAATGCTGTGTTACCCAACCTTTCTCCGCATTCGGAGCGCGTCATAAAGGGCTTGCGCCTTAATAATAGCCTTATGTATTTCGGCCCTTCTTAAACCTGCTCTTAGAGCCGCGTGACGGGGTATCGTCATTACTCCTAATTCATATATACCCCTTATATCACAATGTACTGCGCTATGCAAAGGCGGTTTCTTATGGCAGATGACCAGCTTCCTTTAACACGAAAGCGTTTCATGCCGGGTTCCACCAAGATCCAGTATGTCACCAAACTAGCGGATATGATGCAGTAAAATCAACATGTACTAACAGGAGAGTAAAACACTCAGAAAAACTTCTCTTCATGCGCTAGGAATCGAACTCACAGCCCTTCGCTCCATGACGAGAAATGGCCGGTGCTCTCCCACTGCGCTGACGCCGCACATGCTCGAAGCTGTATGAACGCGGCTTATATACAGCTTCGTTCGTCCTCCTACGCTCCCGCACGGCTTAGCGTGCACGCATCCAGCACACTGCCTGGAATGGAGCCGCCGTCCAGGAGAGGCAAAGTAAAGCTGCGGCATTACTTTGCCTATCCTGGATGGTGGCACCATTCCAGGCGCGTTCCAAAGTCCACTTCGATGCACCGGAAAGACGCGTGATAAGAAAGAATATACCCGCGTTCACACAGGTTCAAGCGTACGTGCGCAACGGCGCTGTGGTCAAGAACCGGTCACCTTTCGCCGTGAGTAGTGTTCCTCCACCTAGCACTCTTTGAGTGTGATGGCAACAAGAACACTGCAGCGTTAGACGCCAAGCGTTCGAGCGATGTTTACGGGTCAATGTGGCGTAAATACGTTCGATACCTTTGTCCCGCGGCATTTACGTTCGACTCTGTCTCTTTATTACGTAAACTATTTCATTTACCGGAAGGGGTTAACCCTCGAAGGAGGCAATGCGTGAACGTGGGTTGATCCTAGTCAAACAGCGCCGTACCAACGAAACACCAATAGAAATGAGCAAGTTCACCTCGACACAACAATAAAGATGCAACCGCTTATGCGAAGGCACATTTAACTTTCGTATTATAATGATTCCGTTTACAGAGGGATCAGTAACATCGTTTTTTTTTAACATTAGGTTGCTGTAAACTCCCACTGTCTGCAATTATTTCGTCCCCTATAATACCCGCATCTGCTACGTAAATACAGCCTGCTATAGCGCATGTTAAGTGCACTACTGCCTTCGGAGGGCCTGTAAATATGTCGTGGAGTGCAAATTAATAATACTCAGTTTAAAACATTGGCGATGTATTCCCGCTATACGCCCTTCTCCCCCCTCCCCCCTCCAATACAAGGCAAGAACTTTTGTTCGGGCGAGAGTGAGGAGCAGTATTCAAAACGGAGAGGCTTATTTGGGTTCGCAATTATGACTGTCAGAACCAGCGTGATGTCGGGCACAGAATGACCATCCTTGGATGACCTGCTTTTGCATCAAAGGGGAAGTTCCAAACGAATAGGGCCATTCCCGGGCGTTTCTAATTGTACGGCACAGTGTTGTGACCAAAGAGGTGTATCACATATTCACATTTCAGAGCCACGAGGCGTTGTGAGGGGGGAGCTGTGGTGAGGGTCGTGTTGAACCAGAATTCAGTGAAATGGCAGGTCCCGAAATATTTCACTAAATTGACCACAGTTTGGAAACTGGTTTCGGTTTTATTCGTCTATCATGAAGCATTTATTACGGCATTACTTATTGCATAGTCCAAATAATGTAGCGCAGTTAAGTCAAAGTGCTTAAAGGGCCCCTAAACAACCCCGAGGTCCAAAATTTGTTTTAAAGATATAACTGCGCCCCTGTGCGATGTGAACATGCTCCCGCAAGAATTTTGCGAATAGGTGCAATAATAAAGAAGTTGCACGTGTTTAAGTGGCCGCTTGCGTCGGTTTCGTTTTCTCGGTCGGCCTCCCCATCCTTCTCTGCCGAGGAGAGGGTAGGCGCGGCGCGCCGTCGTGACTCCTCCCACTTTTGACACGGAACATGACATAAGCAACTGACGTCATTGACGCTTGCGCTGCAGTACCGGTTGCTCCGGCCAGCGCTGCTCCGGCGCTCACGCGGTGGGATGGCCACAGGATCTGACATAGGCCTGGTTTCTACCAATCAACGAGCTGCAGCTACGCAAAGTTGTTCGCGGTAGAAGGTGACGACACCTAGGATGCGAGCGCGACTGGTCAATCGCAGGAAAGAGGCGCGGGAATTGTTTTTGAAATACGGCGTGATCGCCGCAACTTTCTCTATGATTGAGTTAGCTTGTTTGGGCGGCTTAAAAAAAGAAGTTGGAGCCTGTTTAGTGGCCCTTTAAAGAGACAACCTGTCGATAGTGCATGCGCGCTCATCCTTGGGGGCACTCCTCAGCTTGCAATTCTTTTTTCTTCTGTTTTTTGCTGTGAAAGCACCTAACATTCTCCTTCACCTTACAGGATGACTATTTAAAACTTGCCAAGACACTCACATTCAGCATCGGTTCCAGGATTGCCGCTTCATTTTCACTGGGAGTGATGAGGTACGGCGATGTCGGAAAGGAGGTCACCGAAAGCGACAAAGTCACGGAATTGAGGAAAGATCGTGGTATGAAACCGGATCAATATCCCTTCAATCAGGTGAGTGCACTACATTTGTGGTCGCAAATCGACAGGGGGCATTTGAAAGCTTTCAATCATGCATATTTTATTTAAAGGCGAGCATCTTCGACACATCTCTGTCTCGGAAAATATTTTTGCTGATAAACACTGAGTCTTCGCAACGCTGCGCCTTCACACTTTCCTTTGACAGCAGGACATTTGCGGTACTTACTCGTTGTTGCGGGAAAGCACAAAGCGGCATCACTTCGCCCTTTTTACAGAAACACTACAGAAATAGAATAACCAGTATTCAGTATTTGTAAATTTCTCTCACGCATAGGTGGCGCAAAAGGCGGTTGACTATCGCGGTAAGAGAAGTGTGCGAGTATTGTGCTTGCCGCGTCCCGTCTGCAGTCAAAGCAAAACAGATAAGCCTCTCATCCAAAGATAGACAAGCATATTTACTGGCTATCAGTGAAACTCTTGCAATGCAACAGAACAAGGATCCAGAACAAAGATCCAGGTGAACAAAGAACAGAACAAAGATCCAGGTGAACAGCAATTTTTCATTGGGTGGCGACAGCGATCAAACTGCGCAAGGGTTGGTAGACTGCTCCTTAAATACCCCGACGAATCTAGCGGGCATCAGGAGGCGCACTAGTGCCGTTATCTTGTCCGTTAGAGACGTCCGCGATATTGTAGATGACCAGCCACGTGCGTGCCGTTCCTGCGACCCCCCACCCCGTTCAGAAGACCGGGTTGTGGTTGTCACACCCCCTCCATTGGTTCAATGTCCAGTGTTATCTCGTCGCGTGGTGGTTGTGGGCGTGTTAGAAGGTCCGGCCGGAGAGCGCGGATGAAGCGAAGCGCGTCCGCTACTGCGGATGTGTGATCTGGCTAGGGCTGACGCCGACGCACACGGTCTTCGATGACCAGCTGCGTGAAGGCTGCGGTCTATGTGCGTGCGATGGTGAATCTCCGGCACCCCGCAGAGTGTGCAGAGACAACGGCGTTCTTTCACCGTGTACTCCGTGGTGGGCTCCGAAGGGTGTCTGTCTTGGAGGGTCAGTGCCCGGAAGGGGTCCGCCACCTCCTGGGTAGGAAGGCAGCCGGGCTCCTCTGGCTGCTCTTCTGTGGGCAGGTGGGAAACCAACCTAACGGATCTTTCTCCGAAACGGATGGTCCAGGTAGACACGTGTTCTAGTGTCCGCACAATATTAGAGGTCGGGTATGCTCGAGGTCGCAGACGGGCACCTTGCAACCACGCCCAATGAAGGACTGGTGGAGGGGCGTGGGCAAGGCCTAGTGTAAGGCTGGCGGTGTTGGCACCCCCGGCCATATTGGTGATGGTCCGTGTGGCAGGCGAGGCAGCAAATTGAACAAAAAAACAATGAATACGACATCTTTCCGTCCACGGAAACGAAGCAATACATGCGCAGCACACGGCAGAACAAAAGTCGACCAGAACATCAGTGCGCTTTCAGAGGGGTTACGAAGACCCGAGAGCGCAGGTTGTACCGCCTGCGTGCGGCGTTGGTGACTGGGGAGTCAAGTTCAAGTCGAAAGCCTCTGGATCTCTGTTACCTGAGTCTTCACGGCCATGAAATAGCTTTAGACCAGAGACGAATGTTGCTGCACGTGTGGTTAGACTAGCAGTCTCTCAGTAAGTGCGAAAGTATAGATTTCCTGATAATCCTATACGGTCCATCCCGGCTGTCTGTTAGGGATGCTGCAAAACCTCTCGAGGCATCACTGAGCAGGTGTGTCCGTTTCAGTACCAAGTCTCCAACCTCGAAATGCGTGTTCCGCCGACGTCTATCGAGTGTTCTGCCTGTTCTATGCATGATACATCAAGGTGCTGTCTTGCTTGCTGTATAACGTCGGTCTCTGCCTCAGGTCACCTGAAAACTTTGCGTAATGGACATCGCGTACCCAACTTCATGCAATACGGGTCGGTGCTACTACAATATACGCTATACCTCAGGCAAATTGATATTCGCTACGCCTGCGGCCGGCTCGGCCATCGCGCGGACGATTGCCGTAACCACTGGAGACGTTATCTGCCGAGGTTGCAGCGCCCCAAACCCGATTGGGAGCATCAATGTACACCAAAATGTGAGCTTTGCGGAGAAGTCCATCTCACTGCTGAAAAGGCATATAAAGAGTGCTACCACATACCCTAGACGACGAGGATGGGAGCGAGCACGCTCGATGCGAGACGGCGGCGACGATCGTCACACAACGTGCGAGTCCAAGACAGCTGCTGGCGATGACGAAATCTCACAACTTTCGAGAGACAGTCGATCCGTTGGCAGCCGATCCCGGTCCCGATCCAGGAGTCGCTCCGGGAGCCATTCAAGACGTGCATCGAGGTCCCGGAGCTGTCCTCGGGCCCTGTTCCCGCAGTGCGCGACGCGAGGCCGCCGCCGGAGGTGCATCGTGGGGCTCCACCAGAGCAGGTTGCGGTTCCCGTCCCAGGTCCCGCTCAGGTTGCCGTTCCGGGCCCCACCCTGGCGCCACAGGGTCCCACCGTGAACGATCGCCGATCCCGTTGGCACTACCATCGGCAGGCAACGCCAACAAGAATAATTGAGGCACCCTCACTTGGGCGGACACTGCCCAGAAAAAAAGAAACGCTACATCACAGGTAGGGTCGGGTTCACTCCCAGAGCAAAACACACGCGCCACATCCGAGATAGCATTTCTAAAGCGCCAAAATGCAATGATGAAAGAAACCATACAAAAACTCACGGCCACTATCGCCGAACTGAAAAAAAATTACACCATATCCATGGAGTGAATGATGATGAGTGGGCGAAGCTCGGGATGTTCATCGTAGATCGTGCCGAGTTCCAGATTAATCCTTATGGCTCAACTATGCACAAGTGAAATCTCCCACCGGCACTTCATTGCAAGTCAAGATCCAGTGCCTATATATATATATATATATATATATATATATATATATGGGGGGGTGGCCGGTGAACGGTTCTCGAACGCGAGCAGTCGGTATTTCTCAATCAAGAAACTCGCTAGGAGACGCTGCCTGCGCCAACGTTGTCTCTCGCTGGTGAGGCCGCGTTCTCCTTCTTTGCGAGCTGGTAGAGCGTTCATCTAAGAAAGAGCGTTTCCATAGTCAACGCGCGCCTCTCGCTCTCTCTCTCGCACACAAGACAGCAGATGTAAGAGTGAGAGAGCTTGCGCTGCGGGAGGCACGCGCCGAGGACGAGCGCGTGCCTCCCGGGAGACACTGCTGGTTACGCCGGACGCAGGACAAGGTTAGACTAAGAGGAGCTTCGCCCCTAAAACGCCAGGAGCGTGTGCGCAGCCACACCCACCACAGATAACGCTGCCAATGCAGTCGCCTCGTCGCTTTTGTAATCCGTAGGCGCCGGTAACGACGAAGGCGCGAGCGCACCCAACAAACGCGCGATCGGCCGCGACCACCCCGCTTCAAAGCCCGAATTAGACGATATTAAGAGCACACTGTCGGTGATTAAGGAGAGCCTCCGCTTCCTCGGCGAAAGCATGGCCCTCGTGCAGTCAACCCTCACGACCCGCGGTTGGTCCAAATGGAACACTACCTCGATCACGTCGTTGCCTCTGCCGTCGCCGCGGGTAAGTCGGTCTCGCAGCACACAACCACGCCCAGTTCACCCACTCACACGGCTTTTTTGCACTCGCAGGGCACTCAGGCCGCTCCCAACATGCTTCAAAGTGGCCAGGCGAAATGAAGAGTTGTGAATCTGGCAGTGGAACTGTAGGAGCTTCGCCCGCAAGAAAGTCTCCCTGCAGTAATACCTCCGTAGCCACGAAGTCAAGCCCCACGTCATCCTGTTACAAGAAACCGCAGTTCCAACCACCACATTTTCCGGATACAATTCGTTACCTGGCCCCCCGGGAGGACGCGGTACCGCCACGCTGGTCGCTAACAAGATTACCTGCATAGTACACGACCTCACTATCGCCGAAATAGAACACGTTATGGTAGAGATTTCCCCCGGCTACGCATCTCGACAAAGCATCTACATCCTCAATGCATTCAGCAGCTCCAGCCACCACAGACAATGGTTCACACGCTTATTGCAGAAAGCCATCCGCCTGGCCGGGTCCAACACGCTAGGGACCACGGGCAACTGGGAAAAGATGTTAGTGGAATCAGTTAGACCACCCCCAATGAAACGCAAAGGGGAAGACGCTGATCCGCTGGCGGCACTAGAGAAACCATTAGAAGACAAAATCAATACTAAATTTGATTCTTTCATGGCCCAAATTGTGGGAGCGATACATCAGGCTCAAAGTCAGATTCAAGGCCTTACCGGCGAAGCACAAAAGCAAAGGGCAGAATTAGTTGCCATCGGAGAATGGCAACTAAAAAATGGAGGAAAATTTTAACCAGCTCCAACATGGCCAGAGGCGCACCAAGTGAGTCTTTGATCTGGCAGTGAACTGTCGCGGCTACCAACGGAAGCGAGCGTTATTGCAACAATATTTGACGCTATTAGACGAAAAGCCGCTAGCTATAGCCCTACAAGAGACGGGCAAAGCAGCAAAACTTTCGGGATACAAAGCGTTTTTCAGTGACAAGGAGGATAAATCTCGCGTCACAACGTTGATTAAGTGGAACATTGCGGCGATCGAGCTCGAGAGAAATTGATGGCGATCGAGCTCGGAGTCAACTCGAGAGAAATTGAGGCAGTACACTTAGAAATTCTTACGGGCTGGAAAGATGAACCGAGCCTATTCTTCTTAAATTTATACAGTACACCGCAGCAGAGAAAGGTGAGATTCAGGGTCCTATTTCGCAAAGCGATTGAGGTAGCCGGGACGAACCCCTTGTTAATAGTGGGTGATTTTAATGCAGTGCACACGGAATGGGGTTACGCTAAACAGGACCGAAAAGGCAGGGAGCTATGGGAGGACGCGCACGAGCTCGGCCTCACCCTACACACGGACCCTAGTAGTCCGTCCAGGGCGGGTAACAGCGTGTGCGTAGACACCTGCCCTGACCTGACCTTCTCCAAGAATGTGACAGATCTGAAGTGGACTAATTCGGAGTGAAATTTCGGCAGTGAACATTTCATTTCGGCCTTGATTCTTAAAAGGGGGGTGATGACGCGTCGCGCGCGTCAACCGGGGATCACGGACTGGGACTTATTCAGAGATAAGCGAGAACAGTCTGCCACAGATAAGATCGAAAACATAGAAAAGTGGACAAAGACCCTCACGTGTCACGTTAAAGAGGCAACTAAGACGCTTGACGGCGACGACGCCCCTGAAATAGCCGATAGCAAACTCCTTCACATGTGGGAGGCAAAACGTTGTATGGAACGCAGGCTAAAGCAACAAAAATGGAACCGTAATCTTAGAAGGAGAATTGCTAGACATAACAGAAAAATATTGAAAATTATACGATCAAATTATGCCAACAGAATTGGTGGAGGAGATGCGATGAGATGGAGGGGGGCATGAGCCTTGCCAAAACGTGGGGTTTGCTGAGACACCTGTTAGACCCGACCAACTCGAAAACCCAATCGCGAATTAGACTGTCAAAAGCCAGGCACGCGTTTGAAGGAACAGACGCGGAATTTATGAACGAGCTAAGCACCCTGTACATTGGTGATACTCGCAGTACCGCCCTCCCGGAGTATAATTGGGTTCCCATTGAGGAGCTCGACGCACCCTTCACAGAGGCGGAGGTTAGGGCGGAAATACTGGGACTAAAGACGAAATCCGCACCGGGCCCTGACGGGATCACGAACAAAATTTTAAGAAACCTCGACGACGCTTCCATCAGCGCTCTGACGGAGTGCATGCAAGGTATTTGGACTAAAGGCCTGCTACTCAGCCAGTGGAAGTCGGCAACTGTATTACTAATCCCAAAGCCAGGCAAACCGCCGACATTAGACAATCTAAGACCTATTTCTCTAACCTCGTGCATAGGGAAACTGATGGAGCGCATATTTCAGACCCGACTGACACGCTTTATGGAAGAAAATGACCTGTGGCCGCACGAGATGGTCGGCTTCCGCCCGGGCTTCTCCACGCAGGACGTCATGTTCCGACTCAAACATGATATAATGGAATCGCGCTCCAGAGACGCTAAAGTAATTCTTGGCCTGGACTTGACCAAGCCCTTTGATAATGTTACACACGAAGCTATCCTCCGCGGTCTTCACGAAATCGGGATAGGAACGCGAACATACGGTTACATTAAGGACTTTTTTTTTCAGACAGAACTGCCTGCTTGAAGTTCCAAAACATTGAATCGCCACCAATTCGTTTAGGGAGCAGGGGTACGCCGCAGGGCTCGGTTCTCTCTCCGTTCCTATTCAATGTGGCGATGCGGGGCCTCCCCGATGCTTTGAGAAACATAGAGGGACTAAAATTCAGTATGTATGCGGATGACATCACCCTCTGGAATAACCAGGGGAGCGATGCGAGCATCGAGGAGCGCCTGCAGGTGGCGGCGGACACTGTCGTGAACCATGCTGCCAGTAGCGGTCTTTCACGCTCTCCGCAAAAATCGGAACTATTCCTCTATAACCCAAAGTCACTCCGTTGCAAAGACAGCTGGGAATTTGGTATTAATGTAGAGGGGAAACCCGTCCCAAAAGTGAACCAAATCCGAATCTTAGGATTATTCATTCAAGAGAATGGACGTAATGATGGGATAATAAAAAAAAAAACTAGAGGGATTTGCCACGCAAGCCCTTGGATTATTTAGAAGTGTTGCATTGAAAGGATGCGGCCTGAAGGAAAGAAGCTCGCTCAAACTAACCCAAGCATACGTAATAAGCCGTGTGTGCTATGCCACGGCTTTCTCGGGCATCAGGTCTGAGGAGAAGAGAAAACTCGACTCGCTCATTCGACCGCGCATAAAAAGGGCCTTAGGCTTACCAATCAGCACCTCCACAGAGATGCTTCTCTCTTGGGAGTGCACAATACCTGGGACGAAATAGCGGAGGCTGTCAGAATTTCACAGCTCGATCGACTAAGCCGAACGACCACACGCAGAGCTATCCTAGATATGGTAGGCCTGCAAACCGATAGGGGACCACTAGGCAAATCAAACATCCCGAAAGACTGCCGAGAAAATCGAATTATTTCCCCCTCCCTCGAAACATGCATCCCATATTCCACGCAGAGAGGAGGGAAAAGAGAGCGCAAATTCTAATCAAACGCTTGGCATCAATGGACCACAAGTCGGTTGCGTACGTGGACGCGGCCAGTGGCAAGTCGGGCGCGGCGGTCGCCTCGGTGGTCGACGGCCAAGGTGCCCCTGTATCGGCCGCAACCATTAGAAGCCGCAACACGGAAACGGCTGAAGAACTTGAAACGGCTGAAGAACTTACGATAGCGCTCGCTTGCGTTGGAACGAAAGCTCAATTTATAATCAACGATAGCAAAACGGTCATCTGGAATTTCGGAAAAGGTCGGATCTCGACCGAAGCGGCAAGGGTTCTGTCCGGTAGACAGCTAAACAGAAAAATTAGCCTAATTTGGACCCCAGCACACACGTCCCTTCCTGGCAACGAGGCAGCCCATGAGTTAGCCCGAGCTCTCTACTTTCGGGTGACTGTGGAGCTGCCCGACTGCCAGAACATGGACGAGCGTCTGCAAACTTACACGGAAATCACTGAAAATTATCGGCTACTTCGGAGAGTGGTGCCACCACCGTATAAAAACCTGAACAATGGGGAGGCAGTCGCATGGCGGCGCCTGCAAGCTGGAAATTTTGTAATCCCGGTCTGGGCATATCATGTTCAGAAAGATGATAGGCCAAACGATAGTTGCAAGCACTGTGGGGTGAGAGAGACCCTCGACCACATAATGTGGGAGTGTGATAGCTCCCCAGGGGCTAAATCCAATATAAATTGTACAGAGGCTTGGGAAGCCCTGCTGCGGAGCGAGGACCCCGCTTCACAGCAACAAGCCATCCGCCTGGCGGAAGAAGCCGCGAGGAGTCAAGACCTCTTCGCCTGCTTCTAATCGCGGAGGTGCCGGCCCCCGTCACCTAAACCGGGGACGGGGAGTAGGGAGCCTTTTTATCTAAAATAATAAAGTTGCTATCATCATCATCATCATGATCAACATCATCTAGCGAGTCTCTTGATTAAAGAAAACTCCTCCCGCGGCACAACCGTTCACCGGCCACCCCATTATACAGGCGCTGGATCTTGACCTGCAATGTAGTGCCGGTGGGAGATTTCTCTTGTGCGTAGTTGAACTATAAGGGGTCGCAGCGGGCGCGGTAACCAAAAGTAATCCGGAACTCGCCACGATCTACGACGTGGGAGCGCAGGAACCTCATAAAGACCAGAAGCATAAATGACAACGCGTGTGTAAATATGCGCTCGCGTTGTCACACATTTACATGCATGAGTGGGCAATGCCACGTGTGATTTAAGATAATACCGCGCGATCGCCAGTGCTTCGCCCACTCGTCATGGTTCACTTCGTGTAGATGCTTGAATTCTTTTTTCAATAAAACAAAACTCGCTACCAGACGCTTCCTACGTCAGCATTGCCTCTCGCGGGCGAGGGCGCGTTCTCGTTCCTTGCGAGCTAGTACAGCGTTCATCGAAGAAAGATCGTTTCCATAGGCAACGTGCGCCGTACGCTATCTCTCACGGTAGCAGACGACACTGCCTGTGTGCACTGCCTCCAGGATGGGCCCACAGCCACGCACCATAGCAACGGTGCGGTGCCATGAGCACGGACACACAACGAACAACAGACAATCCTCGGCCCTAACGTGCTTCGCCCGAGAAATTGGCCGCTGCAGCGCCATTCGGAATCACAGTGAGCGGTTGCGCGTCTGTTTGGTGCCCGTGCTACGCCCCTGACGCAGTGTGCGTCTGTTTGATATGCGTGCTCCTTTCGAGACGTAGTGCGGGCGGATTCTTTGCTGATGTCTTTTCTCACTGTGCTATGTAAAAAACGTGAATTCATCTATTCGATGGAGGCTGATCATTTTCCTCCATGAGGCTGATGTATCCTGACTGGGTTTTTCCATGTTCTTTGAATGTACTGGGCTTTGCTCGTCGTATTATTGTGTTAGGGTTATTCTATTTATAAAGGCTGATCCTTCCTACCTTCCTTTCCATACTGCCGTGCCTAAGAGGGCCTTTGGGATCTTAAAAAAACGTCCCACGTTACGTGTGTATAGCTTCCTCTCTATCAGTATATTGTGCAAGGCGCCAAACAGTACATGTCATCTTTAGTGAGGAGAATTATATACGCTCGGGATGTCGATTCCAGTAAAAAACGAATATGGTTGATGCCTCTGCCTCAGAAATGGGCATAACGACAAAGTGTAACCTGTCTTCGCGAAGTTCTGGAATGCATAAATGCGATCTGGCGAATCGAGGGGCCGAAGATGGGTTGAATATTGTGAATATTCAGTGTTGTACGGAACGTCGTTCCAAGGAACGACGTTCCTGGAACTAGTTCCTTTTTGGAGGAACGAAGGAACGCTATCGGTCTTTTAAGAGGTGGTGGAACTGTAACGGTAACGCGTTACATTTATTAAGTAACGGCCATGGGAACGACGTTCCTTTCATAAACGTTCCACAGGTCCACATGCAGGATGGATAGGCCGGGCCACAACCGCCGAAGTCGAGCCTCGAGTCCCCGCTTTGCTGTTAGCAGTCTCGCTCACTCAAAAGAAAACCATGCGCAAAACGCCATTCCTTTACTCTCTTTCTTCGATGCTTGGACGAGGGCGAAGCTTCCCTTTCGCCAGTGCAGTAGCTTTCGCCAGTGATCCATGTAGCTGGAGGAAAAATTTCCGGCTTTCAACCGGCCATGTACGGCAGCGCAGGCCGAACCGCAGCCAACCGAGAAATTCGTTTCGTCCCTTATGATCCCGCCGCCACGGCTCCCTTGGAGCTGAGACACTCTCAACGCGCGCTTTGCGATCGCCGCTCAGCGCATTGGTTCTGATAATGCGGTTACGGCTCCCATGTGTGGGCCTCGGCGCCACTGGCATTTTGTACTCAGCAGACCGTTCGGCAAAGCAAGCGAGCAGTGGCAGGTGTTACACTACGGAGGCTAGTTAGTCGCAGGCGCCCGTAGGGGGCAGGGAAGCGCGCGCGGCGAGACCGACCACGTGGGGAGGGATAGCAGTCTTTTGCTTTGTCTGAGCCAGTCTGAACAGCAAGCACGGGTCGTTCTGAAGGATGGACACAATATAGACATCTTTCCCTTGACGTTCGAAAATCGCGGAACAGCATCTCTTCACCTGTGGCGTCGGCGGGGCGAGAGACAGGGACGCATCTGTATTTTAACATCTGTAATTTATCTGTATCTGTAACATCTGTAATTTATCTGTAATTTATCTGTAACATCTGTAATTTATCTGTAACATCTGTATTTATCTGTAATTTTGTAGACAGGGACGCATCTGTACATTTTAAGCATCTGTATTCCTGTTTTTCGGCTGCCGCGGCAGTCAGAGAATCGCTGGGGCTTTCGTTACCTGCGAGTTTGCGGAAACCGCGCTTTGACAGTAGAGCCAACGTTTTCACGGTGGCCCCAAATGGGCGTGTTTTAGACGACAGAATACCAACGCTTAAGGACGCCCCGCGTGCCCCTAGGTGCTTGAACAAAGCCAACAGAGAGTTTCCGGCATATTGCAATCGCCGTGCAATGCTGCCCCTCGGGCACCCACACCTAACCGGCCACAAAAGAGCAAGATGCGGCAGACGCGTCTTTTCATCGGACATTTCCGATGTGAGCGCACCTACACGGTGTCATATCTTGCACCTGGAGTGTTACGGACGAAGAAGCAAGCCTCGTTTGCGATACCTCGTGCGATCCTAGCCGTTCGGCTCCCCGACCTAGAAGAGATGACGTAGTCATCGCTGCGAGGGCCTGATGTCAGCAGCAATGATCGGAGATGATCCGTGAGCTACGGCGACTTCGAGGGCGACATCCGAGTTCCTACCCGAGCATCAGTCCACAGCCCAACGACGAGACCGATGCGCCGATGGAGTCCTCGCAGATAAGCGCTCTTTAATTGCGGCAGAATGTGTGCTTGAGACACTGCGCCTTTAGTCTGTAGACTCTTTTACCATTTGTATGGTTGTTGTTGAGATGTTTTTTTTTAATGGTTGTTGAGATGTGTAGCAAAAGTGGGCGGTCGTAACTGCGAAGCATTTTGAGTGGAGTCGTAGCTTAGCAGTGGTACTTGTGATGTGTTGTGTAGGGCTAACCACCTCCCCCTTTGTGCGTAGTACGAAAGTCTGATCGAGATTCTGTTGCGATGAAGAAGAAAGTCCAGGTACGGTTTATTTGATGTTCTTTCTTATTCGCACAACAAAAAGAGACTTTTGTATTGTAAGCGTAAATCGGTCCATTTCTTGCATTGTAGTTCACGTTAGATATTGTTTTTACCGTGTCTTGATCTCATAAAAATTAGACCCACGTTCAGTAGCACGCGTGCACGTTTTTGCCACTTCGGGTGTGCTGCTGCGAACCTTTCCCGTGTGAGATACATCACTTTTGCTTCCGGCCTTCATTTTTTGATAGGCGTCGGATTAATTAACGCATGTGACGCATTTTATTTATTTATTTATTTATTTATTTATTTATTTATTTATTTATTCCCTACACATCAATGTCATTTTGCCATCGCATGAATGGGGGGCTGCTGTACAAATTGAACATACTATTAAATCGTATCCCTTATACGCCATAATAAACAAGGAACTAGTCCCACGTTATACAATTCGTCGGCAAACTCATCAGAGAGCCATAGTTAATGGCCCCGTAGGTGTTGAACGGTCCGTTGTCGGAGCCCCTCGATGACTCCAGTGCATGGCGGCAGCGCGAAGGAAACGCCTTTGGCCGGTAAAGGGGACGTTTTGTTGAAACGCCAAAGCGTCTTCCCACGTCCAAGCCCGAATCTCCGCTCTTTCATTACTACAAAAAACATTACTTCTTGAGCCCTTTGATAAACAGAGTTACGAGCAAACCAATAACACACAGGGCCCACACAGTGTGAACCGATGGCGCCAAGACTTTCATTGCGGTGTCAGTTTTAGAGAACATAATTCACAACACGCAAGCGAACAGGTTTACCGTGCAGCACGTGTTATTTCCCTTTCCCATGCATTAGGACTGGCGTCACTCTCGATGTCCGCTGGCACCGACAGCCAGGCACAAACACGTATTTAAATATTTGTCTGTCCGCCGGACGGTGCACTGCACATGCTCTTCCAGAATTCGTTACACAAGTTGTCAGAAGATGACCAGCCGTGGGGCCATGAGTAGCGCCGTTTCAACGCGCACCGAAACGAATAGGCAAACGAGGGCCCATCTATCACTAAGCGGTCGCGGTCCTTTTCGTTTCCCAGGCCCGCGGACAGCGACCTTGAAACTACTTATCCCGAGTGGGTGTTCTTTCGGCGGCAACCACTTAGCGGCATTCCTTCCCGTATGAGTACAGTGGCTAGAATACCTCAGCATGAGGTCTAGCGCGTCCTCCTCCTAACGCATCCGACCAGCGTTCCCTTTTTTATGAAGCCGGCCGGTAAAAAGCGGCGACGTTACCCTGCGCTTTTCAGTATCCGAACACAGCTGTCCACAAGCAGCAATGCAAACCCTGTGTGCCTCAGACTGACTGCCATGTAGTTCGAATTCTTCACACCGACACGCATTGCGCACCACCATAAATAACTACAAAAGAAAATTATCACAAATGCTTTAAAATCGTGAGAACTAAGCAAAAGTAACATACTGAGAACTGTCAGTCAGATTATTAAAGCACTAAAAGGATTCCTAATTTTGAGCGAAAAAGTTGAGGATCGGAAATGCGGACGACATATCTGGAAATCTTGTTCCAGTATTTATATGCGTGGTTCAAGCACAAACTATTATATGTGAATACAAATGGAAATGTTTATTTATAGCTTCTGTGTTAAACATCCTTCATAATCACATGCATTGGTGAATGTGACTGACTTTCTATTTGCATACTAGGAGAGTGAAGAGCAAAGCACGGGACAAGCTAGCGAGACGAACGACACGGGAACCTGCATCTTTGATGGTTTATTGGAAATACATCGTCGCAGCAAGGGAAGACGGGCATGCGCACAATTTTCAGTAAACCATCACAGTTGCTAGTTAGCGCCCGTCTTGTTCGTGTCACACTCTTCTCGTAGGCTGTGCACTTCACCCTCCTCGTATGCAACAAACTCTACTCTTCTATTTGCACATATGAAGCGCACTATTCTGACTGCTGATTGGAACACCCATTATGTGTTGCGCTTGTAACAGACAAGAGTCAAAGTCGCAGTGAAGATGTCGGGAGTACGTTCGCTGCTCCCAGAATTTATGTCCAGAAGCGTTTCTTTTCGCATTTCTTATCTCCAGATAATCTACCGCTGTTGAGTTTCAAATTCGCGCATCTTAACGTCAATTTTAAGTGTTCACTTAATTTCGCCTCTCAATTTTCCGACACTATCTTGAATCTTAAAACTCAAATGTAACGTAAATGTAACGACACGTTCCAATTTTCGAAATGTAACTGGAACGCGTTCCTTTCTGACTGGAGGAACTTGTAAAGGGAACTCGTAACAAAATTGGGAAGGAACGAGGAACGACCTTTCGTTCCTGTTTTCGAGGAACGAGTACAACACTGTGAATATGTGAACAAATTACACGTAAACATCAGCGGCACTTCGACATGTCGCAGGGATCCTCGACACTTGTACACGAGGGAAAGTTCCTCAGCAACTGACATTGATCCGGAGATGCTGTATTGCACGCGCGAGATGCCTGTACAAAGCTGTCATAAACAAGGCCAATGGTGATACCTTGCAAGAGGCCGATCGGTTGTCAGCGGATCGTTCTGTGAACACACCGACCATTGCAACGAAAGGCTTGACGACGGACGTCTTGCGTTTCTGGAGCAGTGCGCGTTCGAGTTCCACTCACCTGCAAATGCAAGACGAATTCTGTAGCGGCCGCGCTGGTACATCGCCCGAGGAACGCGCAATCACAATGCTGCCACGCCCCTCACTTCCGCGGCGATGGAGATGCGAAGACCACGGAAGCACTGACAGCCGGCACGCATTAGCACGACAGTCTGCTTCGCTCTATCGTTTCAAATCGAAGCATTTCTTAGCGAACTTCGGTGAGTTTCAGCGTATCTATCTATCTATCTATCTATCTATCTATCTATCTATCTATCTATCTATCTATCTATCTATCTATCTATCTATCTATCTATCTATCTATCTAGCCGCCTACGGTTTTGTGCTCTCCTGGCAGTTTCGCTCATGGGATGTTTACGAAAGTTGGTATGCCACAACATGACTACATGACGAACATAAATTTATTTATTTTTGTTTATGAATACTGCAACCCTAACATAGGGTTTTAGCAGGGTGGATACACATTTGCTAAGTTTACAAATCAGCAAAATGACAGGTCATAACATGAAAATCACGACATGCATGTCATGAGCGGCATGATTTACATGCCACGGTCTTGGTGCCTCCCGACCGTTTCGCTAAAGGGATGTATGCGAAAATTGGCATGGCACAACAAGACTGCCTGACGAGCGTAAATGGCAGGTCATAGCATGAAAAGCATGACATGCATGTCATGAGCGGCATGATTTACATGTCACGGTCTTGGTGGTTGTTTCGTTAATGGGATGTACACAAAAATTGCTATGCCACACTATGACTGCATGGCGAACATAAATGACAGGTCATAACATGGAAATCGTGACACGCATGTCATGAGTGACATGATTTACATGCCACGCGTTTCGCTGATGGGACGTGTACGGAAATTGGCATGCCACAACATCACTGCATGACAAGTATAAATGACAGGTCATAACACGAAAATCGTGATATGCATTTCATGGGTGACATTATTTACATGCGACGGTCTTGGTGCTCTCCTGGCCGTTTCGTTAATTGGATGTATTCGAAAATTGGTATGCCACAACATGACTGCATGGCGAACATGACTGACAGGTCAGAACATGAAAATCATGATATGCATGTCATGAGCGACATGATTTACATGCCACGCGTTTCGTTAACGGGATGTATACGAAAATTGCCATGCAACAACATGACTGCATGAAGAGCATAAATGACAGGTCATAACATGAAAAGCATGACATATATGTCATGGAAGGCATGATTTAAATGCCACGCGTTTCGTTAATGGGATGTATACCAAAATTGCTACGGCACAATATGACTTCATGACGAACGTAAATGACAGGCCATAACATCAGAATCATGACATGCGTGTGTGAGCGGCATGGTTTACATGCCACAGTCATGGTGCTGTTGCGGCCGTTTCGTTAACCTCATATGTACCAAACTCGGTATTGCGAGACAACAATGCAAATCCATTTTACGTTCCTGATGCGTGCTTCGCGTTTCCTTGATTCTCACTGCACGTGATGATTGATTTGTGGGGTTTAACGTCCCAAAACCAGTTCTGATTATGAGAGACGCCGTAGTGGAGGGCTCCGGAAATTTCGACCACCTGGGGTTCTTTAACGTGCACTGACATCGCACAGCACACGGGCCTCAACATTTCGCCTCCATCGAAATGCAGCCGCCGCGGCCGGGATTCACTGCACGTGGGATCTGCCAATTTTATAGATGGCAGTACCACCACAACCAGCCTAAGCAAACCTAGAGTGCAGTGCAAGGTAGGCGATGTTAGTTTTAACTCTAATTTTCCTTCTTAGAACACTAGTTCACAGTACCCACTAAAAAGTCTTTAGCCTGACGATCATAGATGCAACTTGTAAAACGCTGTAGTGAAGCTATTGTCACGTTGTCGTGACGCACGCAGCACTCAAGACGAAGAACGCAGAACTCAAACGATGTCAGGCGAACGATTTATCCGGCGAACTTGTGCCCAGAAAAAGAAAGCCAATGACAATGCAGAGCAATAGCGACGTGAACAGTCCTCGGTCGACGGAAAGGCTGGCAAGCGGCGCAATGCGTCGGCTTTTATACACACGTCATAACGCTTTCTCGCATTATCTCTGGAATTCCGGAAGTCACTCAAATGTGCGCGTCAGGCATGCAATGTTTCAAGAATGGTCGACGCGCTTCCCGAAGTTACATGCAAGAAAAAAATTGGCAGATCCCACGTGGAGTGGGAATCAAGGAAATGCGAAGCACGCATCAGGAACGTAAAATGGATTTGCATTGTTGGATTAAAATGGATTTGCACATATGAAGTTAACGAAACGGCTGCAAGAGCATCAAGACTGTGGCATGTAAACCATGCCGCTCATACACGCATGTCATGATTCTGATGTTATTACCTGTCATTTACGTTCGTCATGCTGTCGTGTTGTGCCATAGCCATTTTGGCATAAATCCCATTAATGAAACGCGTGGCATGTAAGTCATGCCACTAATGACATGCATATCACGCTTTTCATGTTGTGACCGGTCATTTATGTTCGTCATGCAGTCATGTTGTGGCATGCTAATTTTCGTGCACATCCCGTTAACGAAACGCGTGGCATGTAAACCATGTCGATCATAACGTGCACGCATGTCATGATTTTCACGTTGTGACGTCTCATTTATGTTCGTCATGCAGTCATGTTCTGGCATGCCAATTTTCGTAAACATACCATTAACGAAACGCATGGCATGTAAATCATGTCGCTCGTGACATGCATATCATGATTTTCATGTTATGACCTGCCATTCATGTTCGTCATGCAGTCATGTTTTGGCATGCCAATTTTCGTAAACATACCATTAACGAAACGCATGGCATGTATATCATGTCGCTCGTGACATGCATATCATGATTTTCATGTTATGACCTGCCATTCATGTTCGTCATGCAGTCTTGTTTTGCCATGCCAATTTTCGTAAACATACCATTAACGACACGCATGGCATGTAAATCATGTCGCCCGTGACATGCATATCATGATTTTCATGTTATGACCTGCCATTCATGTTCGTCATGCAGTCATGTTTTGGCATGCCAATTTTCGTAAACATACCATTAACGAAACGCATGGCATGTAAATCATGTCGCTCATGACATGCATGTCATGATTTTCGTGTTAGGACCTGTCATTTATGTTCGTCATGCAGTCATGTTGTGTGGCATGCTAATTTTCGTGCACATCCCGTTAACGAAACGCGTGCCATGTAAACCATGTCGATCATAACGTGCATGCATGTCATGATTTTCATGTTGCGACCAGTCATTTATGTTCTTCATGCAGTCATGTTTGGGCATACCAATTTCCGTGTACATCCCGATAACGAAACGCATGGCATGTAAATCATGTCGCTCATGACATGCATGTCATGATTTTCATGTTATGACCTGCCATTCATGTTCGTCATGCATTCATGTTTTCGCATGCCAATTTTCGTAAACATACCATTAACGAAACGCATAGCATGAAAATCATGTCGCTCATGACATGCATGTCATGATTTTCACGTTAGGACCTGTCATTTATGTTCGTCATGCAGTCATGTTGTGGCATGCCAATTTTCGTGTACATCCCATTAACGAAGCGCGTGGCTTGTAAATCATGTCGCTCATGACATGCATGTCATGATTTTCACGTTATGACCTGTCATTTATGTTCGTCATGTAGTCATGTTGTGGCATGCCAATTTTCGTGTAGATCCCATTAACGAAACGCGTGGCTTGTAAATCATGTCGCTCATGACATGCATATCATGATTTTCATGTTGTGATCTGTCGTTTATGTTCGTCATGCAGACATGTTGTGGCATGCCAATTTTTGTGCACATCCTATTAACGAAACGCGTGGCATGTAAATCATGTCGCTCATGACATGGATGTCATGATTTTCATGTTATGACGTGCCATTCATGTTCGCCATGCAGTCATGTTGTGGCATGCTGATTTTCGTGCACATCTCATTAACAAAACGCGTGGCATGTAAATCATGTCGCTCATGACATGCATGTCATGATTTTCATGTTATGACCTGTCATTTATGTTCGTCATGCAGTCATGTTGCGGCATGCTAATTTTCGTGTACATCCCATTAACGAAACGCATGGCATGTAAATCATGTCGCTTGTGACATGGATGTCATGATTTTCATGTTATGACCTGCGATTCAAGTTCGTCATGCAGTCATGTTGTGGCATGCCAATTTTCGTGTACATCCCGTTAACGAAACGCATGGCATGTAAATCATGCCGCGAATGACATGCATGTCGTGATTTTCATGTTATGACCTGTCATTTATGTTCGTCATGTAATGTTGTGGCATACCAACTTTCGTAAACATCCCATGAGCGAAACGGCCAGGATAGCACAAAACCATAGGCGGCTAGATAGATAGATAGATAGATAGATAGATAGATAGATAGATAGATAGATAGATAGATAGATAGATAGATAGATACGCTGAAACTCGCCGAAGTTCGCTAAGATATGCTTCGCATTTAAAAAACGCGATCTGCCTGGCACGTAACCGAAAGTGATAAGGGCGCTCCCTGCAAACAGTCAAAGCTAGTACGCGTGTCACAGGAAGGTGATAACTGCGTTCTCTTTAAACAAACGAAAACGACTGCACGTGTCCATAAAGCCCGTCTGTTCCCTGTATGAACAGTGTTGCAGTGGTGTATCAGTAGAGCTTCGAGCTCCTTTCGTCGGATTCTGGGTGATTGTGGGTTTGAGTCCCAGCGGGTGCAAGCAGTTTTGATTTTATAATATAATATATTAATAATAATAATAATAAGTGATTTTTTTCAGACAGAGTGAGTCTTGGATGACAAGGCAAAAGGGAGAACATTGTCTGCCTGACTAAGGCCTTGCCACCCATAAATACATTGCTCCAACAGTGCGGCAGCATGCGGTCGCAGAGAACACAAACGGATACATAAAGTTTGTGCAATACAGTAACAAACATAAATATGTTACATAATATGTTACACAAATATGTTACATATGTTACATAACTCACAACATAATTTCAAGAGACAAATATATTGTATACGCTAATACAATTTGTAATAACAAAAATGTTTACAAGCACAAAGTGGCACAGACAATGTAGCAAATTAAAAAGATAATTAAGCATACAGCACTGAAACAAAACGATACGTCCAAAAAAAAGAGACCTAGCAATGAATTCAGTCACTAACAGAAAGGAAGTACCTCTTCATGGCATTTTTAAAGTAACTTAAAGACTTGCAGTTTTGAGCAATACTGATAGTAATTAAGTAGGTAAGCTGTTTAGTACCGTATAATGTTGTACAAAAGGGAACTCTAAACCGGTCGTGCCTAAAATTGTATTGAGTGTTACATCCCATTAACGAAGCGCGTGGCTTGTAAATCATGTCGCTCATGACATGCATGTCATGATTTTCACGTTATGACCTGTCATTTATGTTCGTCATGTAGTCATGTTGTGGCATGCCAATTTTCGTGTAGATCCCATTAACGAAACGCGTGGCTTGTAAATCATGTCGCTCATGACATGCATATCATGATTTTCATGTTGTGATCTGTCGTTTATGTTCGTCATGCAGACATGTTGTGGCATGCCAATTTTGTGCACATCCTATTAACGAAACGCGTGGCATGTAAATCATGTCGCTCATGACATGGATGTCATGATTTTCATGTTATGACGTGCCATTCATGTTCGCCATGCAGTCATGTTGTGGCATGCTAATTTTCGTGCACATCTCATTAACAAAACGCGTGGCATGTAAATCATGTCGCTCATGACATGCATGTCATGATTTTCATGTTATAGACCTGTCATTTATGTTCGTCATGCAGTCATGTTGTGGCATGCTAATTTTCGTGTACATCCCATTAACGAAACGCATGGCATGTAAATCATGTCGCTTGTGACATGGATGTCATGATTTTCATGTTATGACCTGCGATTCAAGTTCGTCATGCAGTCATGTTGTGGCATGCCAATTTTCGTATACATCCCATTAACGAAACGGCCAGGAGAGCACCAAGACCGTGGCATGTAAATCATGCCGCGCATGACATGCATGTCGTGATTTTCATGTTATGACCTGTCATTTATGTTCGTCATGTAATGTTGTGGCATACCAACTTTCGTAAACATCCCATGAGCGAAACGGCCAGGATAGCACAAAACCGTAAGCGGCTAGATAGATAGATAGATAGATAGATAGATAGATAGATAGATAGATAGATAGATAGATAGATAGATAGATAGATAGATACGCTGAAACTCGCCGAAGTTCGCTAAGAAATGCTTCGCATTTAAAAAACGCGATCTGCCTTGCACGTAACCGAAAGTGATAAGGGCGCTCCCTGCAAACAGTCAAAGCTAGTACGCGTGTCACAGGAAGGTGATAACGGCGTTCTCTTTAAACAAACGAAAACGACTGCACGTGTCCATATAAGCCCGTCTGTTCCCTGTATGAACAGTGTTGCAGTGGTGTATCAGTAGAGCTTCGAGCTCCTTTCGTCGGATTCTGGGTGATTGTGGGTTTGAGTCCCAGCGGGTGCAGCATTTTTGATTTTATAATAATAATAATATAATAATAATAATAATAAGTGATTTTTTTCAGACAGAGTGAGTCTTGGATGACAAGGCAAAAGGGAGAACATTGTCTGCCTGACTAAGGCCTTGCCACCCATGCATACATTGCTCCAACAGTGCGGCAGCATGCGGTGGCACAGAACACAAAAGGATACATAATGTTTGTGCAATACAGTAACAAACATAAATATGTTACACAAATATGTTACACAAATATGTTACATATGTTACATAACTCACAACATAATTTCAAGAGACAAATATATTGTATACGCTAATACAATTTGTAATAACAAAAATGTTTACAAGCACAAAGTGGCATAGACAATGTAACAAATTAAAAAGATAATGAAGCATACAGCACTGAAACAAAACGATACGTCCAAGAAAAGAGACCTAGCAATGAATTCAGTCACTAACAGAAAGGAAGTACCTCTTCATGGCATTTTTAAAGTAACTTAAAGACTTGCAGTTTTGAGCAATACTGATAGTAATTAAGTAGGTAAGCTGTTTAGTACCGTATAATGTTGTACAAAAGGGAACTCTAAACCGGTCGTGCCTAAAATTGTATTGAGTGTTAGTTGAAAGGTACCTTTGAAGAAAAAGGGTTGCATTCTTCTCGAGTTCATTTCGTATGTATATTGCGAGCCTAAGATAATATAGGTCAGTAATTTTTAAAAGGCCATGTTTTAAGAATACATTGGCCGTATGATCACGGTATCCAATGTTTTCTATTGAGCGAACTGCTCGCTTCCTGAAGATTTATGAGCCGATTCAGATTTGATTGGCATGTGGTTCCCCATATCAGTAGGCAGTAACTAAGGTGAGATTGAATTAATGCGTGATACAAACGTCGTTTTAACCAAACGGGCACAAAGTGCCTAATCCTAAACAATGTACCAGTTGACTTACAGATGCTGGAATGACATTCATGACATGTTGCGTGAAACTGAGGTTTTCATCAAAGAGAACTCCGAGAAATTTAAAAGCTGAAGTCCGTTCGATTACAGCGTTATTGAACTTTATACAAATAGAACAGTCGTCCGGTTTATTTACAGGTTTAAAAACAATATATTTGGTTTTACTGACATTCAGCTGTAACTGGTTCGCTGAAAGCCAGACATAAAGTTGATCTAGCCAATTATTAGCTGGCGATTCGAGCCCACATAGGCTGTTACCGGAAAAAAATAAACTTGTGTCGTCAGCGTACAAAACTATATTTGGAGTAAGGGGTATGTTAACAATGTCGTTTATATATATTATAAAGAAAAGAGGACCTAATATTGATCCTTGTGGGAACCCAAGAGTTATTTCTTTCATCTGTGAACAGAACCCGTTATAACGTGTCTATTGTAATCTCGAGGTGAAGTAATTTTGAATCGTGCTGACAGCAACCCCACGAATTCCATAGTACGTTAGTTTATTAAAAAAGATGACATGATTAATCGAATCAAAAGCTTTTCTGAGGTCTAGGAAGCGACCGACAGTGTATAATTTGTTCTCAAAATTACTAAGAATTTTTTCCTTCACCTCCACAAGAGCTGTTTCCGTAGACCTATGTTCACGGAAGCCAAACTGCTGATCTACAAGGGCATGTGCGTCATCGAGGAACTTGGTTAGTCGGCACTTAAGGAGACGTTCAAGCACTTTTGAAAAAAGCGGAAGTACCGATATTGGTCGGTAATTATTTAAATCATTTACGGGGCCCCCTTTATGCAGTACGATCACTTTAGCAATTTTCATTGTATCAGGAAAGACCCCTTTTGTAAAAGCACTGTTAAAAATATGGCATAATGGAGCGGTGATAATATCAGCAACAGCTATAATTGGAACTGCTTTTATATCGTCTATTCCTGATGCAGAATCTTTTTTCAATGCCTTAAGGATGTCATAAACCTCCGTTTCTGTGCATGGTGATAAAAAAAAATGGAATTGGAGCAGTCATTGTTTACGAATTTTTCAGAATGCATTAAAGAAGCATTAGACAGAGTTGCTCCCCCTGTCCGTAAAAAATGATCATTGAATTTGTTAGCGAGAGCCGTATCACTATATTCAACGCCCTCTATTGTTAAAGTACATGGGTTTATATTCTGCTGGTTTCCCATTAGTTCGCGAACTATGTTCCATATTTTCTTAGGATTGTTTGATGCAGTAGTGAACATATGTTCATAATAACTGTTCCTGGCTTTCTTAAGGTCCGAAGTCAACTTATTTCTTATTTTCTTATATTCCCTTAATACAACAAGGTCCCTGGAGCGAATAAATGCATCAAAATGTCTGTCACGTTCGTGCATTCTTGTGTACAATTCTCGGATTACCCATGGTTTTCTAGCTTTCTTGTGTTTCCTCACCTGTACTAAAGGAAAAGAATTATCGTAGCACAACTTTAATTTCTGATAAAACATGTCGTACGATATATGAGGATCATTTTCATTATAAACTTCCGACCAGACTGTGTTTTCAATCGAAGTGTGAAAAGAATTCATATTGTGTTCATTGAAGTGACGACGGAATAAAGGCTGATGCCGAAAACGCCCTTTGCTCTCATTTTTTGGCAGGAAACAAAATATTGGCAAGTGATCACTTAGGTCAGAGGTAAGAATTCCAGAAAAAACATCATTTGGATCACGGTTATGTATGCATAGGTCAATGACTGATTCAGAACCTGGAGTTATCCTTGTCGGTGAACAAATTGAATTAATGTAGTTATACGAATGCAACACTTCCACAAATTGTTCAGTATATGAGGTAGCTAGTAATAAGTTAATGTTCATGTCACCAATTAGGACAATACGGAGGCGAATATCGGATGCAAATTCCAGTATTTTGGTAATGAATTCAAGGAATTCACCATGGTCGCCAGACGGGGGCCGGTACACTGATACAATTAAATATTTACAGCATCTTACAGTGACACACTCATAGGAATCAGTAACGTGGGAGAATTCATGCACTAGCTCGTAACACAAAGAGTTCTTCAAGTAAAGTGACACACCTCCGCCGCGGCGGCATTTACGGTAAACGCTTGCGCACTTATACCCTTCAAAATGAACAATATCATCAGCGCCTGAGAACCAAGTTTCGGAAAAAGCAAGGACATCAAACTTATGCTCTAGAGAATCCAAATAAATTTCAGTTTCTGTGTATTTACTTTTCAAACTTATAGCTTTCAAATGAAAGATAGACAACTTGTTTTCTGTTAAGGAAAAAGTGCACACGTCTGAGATGAAAGAAGAGCTGTCGTAGTAGGCTGATGCACGTTCGCCCGCCATGGCGAGAATAAAAGTAAGCTAAAACGCCAAGATGGCACATGCAGTTAACGTATCAGATCCAGATCAGCTTCGCTCGCAATACGAATTGCTCGTTCGCCCTGAGCCTTGCGCACAAACAAGTTGCCATTTCTTTGCCAGGCGAATTGATAATTCTTTTCCTGGCATCTCTGTTTCATTTCCCACAGAAGCTTTTTGTTTAACGGAGTCAGGTTATCAAGAAAGTAAGCGCTCGGGATGCTGGCTTTCAGGACAGACTTTTTTGCTATCCATTCGTCCCGTGTGACACGGGATTGAAATCGGACGAGCACCGCAGGTTCTTTCCCGGGCTTCGGCGGCAATCTGTGAATGCGTTCCACATCTGAGCGGGACAATTCGACAAGTTGCAGCCGTTTCGCTAAGTCGTTTACCGTGTCAAGTAGGGCCTCGTTTTTGGTTTGTGGAAGTCCGTGGATTTCCAAATTCTGATGCCTACTATACTGTTCGTGTTGATTAACTTGGAGCCGTAGTTTATGGATTTCCTAAGTGGCATTGTGTGCATCAGCTTCTTCGACCTTTTTTTTTTTTTTGAGAGCGGATATCTCTCAAGAATGCACTTTCACTTGGACCAATACTTGATCGTACACACCTGAAAAATACTGAACAGATTCTTCTAATTTGTCTACTGTGTGTTTCAGCTGCATGAGCGCTTCAACTTTGCTCATGATGGCAGGCAGTTGCGTCAGCTTATTGTTAATTTCAGTTAGCATCCGCTGAACATCTGAAGATTGTGCACCTCGTTCCTGTTGAACGCCAGCAGCATTTCTGGCTGCTAGCACAACACAAGTCTGACATTTCCAGTTACTCTTGGCAACATCATCCTGCGCCTTAAACGCAGTCTTAGACACGCCTGAGCACGTACCTAGATGGTAACCGAAAGTGCATTCCGTGCACAAAGTATACGCCCCTGAGTCTGGAAGTGCTTCATTGCATACTAGGCAAAGGCGAAATGGCGACATTACCATCAACACTGAAAATGCGCAAAGATGTAACATAAGCAATAACAATGGGCAAAAGCAATTGCAGTGGTTTCAGCGGTGGTGGCGAAGGACTAGTAACCTCTGCTATAAAACAGTTTGCACCAGCACCAACCTGCAAGTATTGAAGAAGTTCGTTACTCCGACTGCGTGACCGCTTGCCGCCACCACCGCAGAGCAAATGCGCCGAAGATGGGTGTGTCTTGATCTTTTAAAATGGCTGGGTGACGTCACTGCAGAATAGTCACGCAAGAGTTCCCGCTTGAGCGTCGGCTCAGGATCGTCGACAACGCTTCCAGCAGCAGCAACTGCAAGTATTGAAGAAGTTCGTTACTCCGACTGCGTGACCGCTTGCCGCCACCACCGCAGAGCAAATACGCCGAAGATGGGTGTGTCTTGGTCTTTTAAAATTGCTGGATGACGTCACTGCAGAATAGTCACGCAAAAGTTCCCGCTTCAGCGTCGGCTCAGGATCGTCGACAACGCTTCCAGCAGCAGCAACTGCAAGTATTGAAGAAGTTCGTTACTCCGACTGCGTGACCGCTTGCCGCCACCACCGCAGAGCAAATGCGCCGATTTCTTGGTGTACCCTGACGTAAAACACTTTCGTGTAAAAAAGAAGACTCATAAAGGAAAATCATGCAGCCGCGCGCCGCAACCTAGGGCTCCTGTGATTCAGTATGGCTGGGCCTTCTCTCTACACTGTAACGCGGCGCTCGCTGGAATGAAGGCACCCTAGCGCCGCGCAGTTCTCTCCTGGCCGTTTCGCTAATGGGATATATGCGAAAATTGGTATGGCCCAAAATGACTGTCTGCCGCACATAAATGGCAGGTCATAACATGAAAATCGTGATTAATGTCATGAGTGACATGATTTATATGCGACGGCCTTGGTGCTCTCCTGACCGTTTCGATAATGGGATGTATACGAAAATTGGTATGCCACAACATGACTGCATGGCGAACATGACTGACAGGTCACAACATGAAAATCATGATATGCATGTCATGAGGGACATGATTTACATGCCATGCGTTTCCTTAACGGGCTGTATACGAAAATTGGCATACCACAACATGACTGCATGACTATCATAAATGATAGGTCGTAACATGGGTATCATGACATGCATTTCATGAGCGACATGATTTACATGTCACGGTCCTGGCGCTATACTGCCGTCTCGTTAATGGGTTGCATACGAAAATTGGTATTGCACAACGAGACTGCATGACGATCATAAATGACAGGTCATAATGGGAAGATCGTAACATGCATATCATGAGCGGCATGATTTACATGCCACGCGTTCCGTTAATGGGATGTATACAAAAATTGCTATGGAACAATACGACTGCATGACGAAAGTAAATGACAGGCCATAAGATCAGAATCATGATATGCGTGTATGACCGGCGTTGTTTACATGCCACAGTGTTGATGCTCTTGCGGCCGTTTCGTTAATTTCATATGTGCCAAACACGGTATAGCGAGAAAACAATGCAAATCCATTTTACGTTCCTGATGCGTGCTTCGCATTTCCTTGATTCCCACTGCACGTGGGATCTGCCTGTTTTCTTTTTTGTTTGTTTTTTTGATAGAGGTGAAAATGTCAGAGGCGCGTGTACTGTGCGTTGTCAGTGCACGTTAAAGAACCCCAGGTGGTCAAAATTTCCGCAGCCCTCCATTACGACCATTCTCTCCTCTGTATCTCTTTCACTCCTTTTCCCCCACCCCTACGGACGCTTCGCGGTGCTCCCTACATGGGCTGCAGAAATTAGCGTCCTTTCCTAACCGAGCGAGAATCACCATCATCATCTCGATTGAAAAATTGCCCGCCAATCCACCCTGTGAAGGTGGTTGGAAAGCGAAGCTTTTTACGCCACCCTCACGGTGACTGCGGCGCACTTGATATTTCACACACTACAACGTAACTTTAACCACGGCCTTTATTATTATTTACTTCACAACAATGTTCACTACTGCTTTATCATCGGTGCGATATACACTCAAATTTTCAGTTTTCACTGTAGTTACATTCTTTGCCAAGGTTAAATCAAGGCGAGAGCTGCTGGGTTTTTGCCTACAACGCTGTTGAGCGAGACGATTTTGTTCTTTCCGCCGAGCCTTATATTCACGCTCTTCTTCCGTCGTCTTTACTTTCCGTGGTCTACCCATAGTGGGGTAGTCTAGAAATGAACCGAAGCAGTTACTAGGCTGGAAGGGTTTCGAATGACGTCAACCCTCTTTCAAGCAGCTGCATAAGCTTTGCAACAGCTGAAATCTAATCTTACGGACCGCGCCGAGCCTGTTTCCGTTCTTTGGCCCGCAGCCCTTATCATCCATCATGTTGGCTCATCACTTTGAAGCTCGTTTTTGTGGTTTTTCTTGCGAAAACGAGTGCTTAGTTGTACGCTGAATACCTGAAATCAAGTAAGCTATACTGCTATACCTGCAATTGTTAGCGGTTCGCCGGGATCGTTTTTTTTTTTTGCTTACAACGACGGACACGACAGAACCCTTGGCTGGTAGAGGTACAAAGCTTCGCTTTAAAAAAAAAAATCCACGCATATCCACGGAGTGAATGATGATGAGTGGGCTAAGCTCCGAAGGTTCGTCGGTAAAAACCGTGAATCTTCCGTGAATCTTGCCCTGTACATCATCAAAGACGTGACAAACACTGTGTGTCACCATGTAGCGGTCTCCTATCACACTAGAGCACGCAGCGAGCGCCTCCGCGCCATCTATTGATCAATTCACGTGCTAGCTAAGCAGCACCGCAGCGCTCGGACGGACGGACAGACAGACAAACAGACAGAGACAGACAGACGGACGGACGGACGGACAGACAGACCGACAGACCGACAGACTCCTATGCTACGCGTTCCAATACATCTGAATGAAGCGAGCACTGCGGCGCCATCACGCCATCTAGTGAGCACGTCATAGAACTACAGGTGGCTACATACTATGTACGAAGGAGGGAACGACCCACACCGTAAAAAGCTTCGCCCCTAAAACTGAATGCTCGCGCGGCCACCGACCACCCCTTATATATGGGCACTGGAACTTGACCTGCAACGCGGTGCCGGTGGGAGATTTCTCTTGTGCGTAGTTGAACCATAAGGATTCGCCGAGTGCGCGTTAACTAAATTAATCCGGAACTCGGTACGATCTACGACGTAAGAGCGCAGGAATATCATAAAGACCAAGAGCGTAAATGACAACGCGTTTGTAAATATACACACGCGTTGTCAAACACTTACTTGCATGAGTGAGCAATGTCACGGGTGATTTATGGTAACACAGAACGATCCCCAGCTTCGCTCACTCGTCATGATTCACTTCGTGGATATGCGTCGAGTTTTTTTATCTAGCGACCTTATGCATCCCAACAATGCTGCGCCATCTCTCAGGCTAATGTTAAACAAGCCGCTACACCCCCTTCCCCCAAGGAGCTTCGGGACGCTGCCGTTTTGCCAAGCTGTACACGACGTCTACAAACATTCACAAGGAGCGGCGGCCTGAGCTTGCGGCAGCACAGAGGCCTCGGTTCTCCGCTGCGGTGCTTCACAAAATGTTTTCTTTATGACAGTTTTTCATGTCACAGCATGTATGGATACTTAATGATATACTAAGCATTGGGGTAATGTCGGCGCCCAAAGTGCGAATGAGCCGTCGTTATAATTCCATTTTTTTTCTTTGCAACATTGTATCATCCTTGAAAGGAACCGTCCTGCCAGTACTTGCCAGGAGAGCACTTTATCTTCCATGTAGTGTCTCCCGCTCATAAACCTGCATGGCTTCGAAGCGACGTAACTGTTATCTTGCTTATCGAGAGGTGCTTACTGTAACGTGTCGCGTGTCTCACAAAGGACAGGCACGAGTGCATGTTGACGGGAAAAAGAAGAAGCAGCACGATTTATTAGCGCGCATTTCTATAGGTTCCCTATTGCAAAAACCAGCGCCTCCACTGCATTTCCAGTACGTTTTCCGTACTGGGAGCACTGGAAACGCGCTGGGAACGATCATATTTCACTGGGCCGTACACACTGGGACGCTGGCAGCGCTGGCTTGCGCTGGTGTGCGCCGGCGTTGTACTGGGACAAGCTGGCATAGCTGGAATGTCACTGGTACCAGTGAGAGGCTCGCTGGAAAGCGCTGTATACTGGGAGGCTGCGTGCTGGCACGAGTGCGGAACACACTGGAAGCAGCCCAGAGACGCTGGCGCTGGTTTCACAGGCGCGCGCTCTGCACTGGGCCAGTATTAGTTGATTTCACTAGGTGTGAGGACTCTTGGAACATTTGCGGCTTGGCCGTACTTTATCGCTGCGAGCTACAGTGTGCAGCAATGCGGGGTAATGCGTCCGCGCGCAGTAAGCGCTAGCAGCTGTGATTGTTTACGTTTGTGCATTTTCCCCGCACTTTGCTCAGACACGCAATGTCACGTCTATGAACCACTCTGGTAATAGTTCAGCTGTAGTGTTCAGTTGTGTGGGGGAGTCGGTGCAAATAACAGTAAAATTTTACGTCGCCGCGAAATTTAATGACGCTCCCAAAGCGTCGATCCAAACTCACGCAGAAAAAACAAAACACCGATCACCACCACGCTGCAAATGCACCTCTGGCGATTGCTGCACCTTCAAATACTTTAGATGCGACAAAAATTAATCATATCAGAAAGCTTTTGAGATAATATAAAATAATTTTAGCTTTCTCAAGCCGCCGAGGCCCGATCGGTCTGTCCCAGTATGCTCCCAGTGAAGCTTGTGCATAGCGTACCCGCCGAGTCCGTCTACAGGCGAACGGCACTCCAAGCCTTAAGAATACGCTACTACGACGAATCAAAATTACTGCTTAGTACAGCCTTCGCATCGCTTAACCTGAACAGATAATTTTTATTTCTTTGCGGTGCTTGAAGATGAAGCGGTGAGCATCGAAGCGACGCACTTTGAGCAAACACATACATGCCACGGAAAGTTGCTGCCGCACTCTTTTCTGACACAAATGCAATCACACATATTTGTCGATCAGTAGGGCTTACTGAACAAAGATGATGAGAGGTTTCCCACTGCACTGCACTTCCTTTTTGCGAAGCGATTAACAGAATTGTGAGCTTCGATGAACCTGGTTATGTCAGACACTGGTACTGCCGCTGTCCTAAAATATCAACGTTTGAGCAAGAAAACTGCTAAGTGCCACTTGAAGTACACGTTCAATTATCGAGTGGCATTATAGTCTACACAAAACGCGTCTAAATACATGTCGACTATTCGTAAGAGCAAGAAAAGGCTATCGAGTTCAAGCCGTAACAGCCGACAGTCCCTGCCCGTCGGTCTAGTTATATTTTGTCGGTATTAGATATGAATTGTATGATATACTGAATGCTGTCGCCATAATTCGAATGCCATGCGTGATCGGCGGCTTGTTTCATTTGTCTGACAAAGGTGTGGGGGCTTAAATTCGCATAAAAAGCGCGTTGGTCTTGTGTGTACCACTGAAAATGACAAGTCTGACGCAGGTCACACCGCTCACTAGCCTGTTTACGGGCATTCTAGTGTGTTCCGGCATGGCGCAGTGGTAGTGCACTGGGTTGGCAGTGCAGAGGTTCCACATTCGAATCCTGGTCGTGTGAGCTTTTTTTTCAGTGCTTTCTTTTTTTTGGTTAAAATGCGTCCTCTCGCTTTTTTATATTTGTGTATTATTTAGCATGCATGGCAGGGAAGCGCCACTTTTTTTTGCTCTAAAGCCGTTTTGCGTGCCAGTAACCCGCGCCTCCCAGTATCCCGTGGCACGCCAGCGTGCCAGTATACAGCGTCACACTGGGCCCATAATCCGGCATGGCGCTGGACTCTGGCTCCCAGTGGCGCTGGGTTTTCCAATAGGGTTATAGGGGTGGGGTAACCGTCATGCCATGTTCACAGAATACGGTAACCCCATCCCAACAAAACCGAGTTGACAAGCTGCCTCGATAAGGCAGACAGTGCATGCCCGATGTACTTCCAAGTAGAAATGTATTTCCAACATATGTGGAACACATTTCAGTAAAAAAAACAGAGGGAAAGTAAAGCAGTATTCATTTACTTGCAAGTTCATTATTAGCTAAATCTTTTTATTACATATCCATATTTGACTTGTCGCTATTAACTCGATCACTCAAAGAGACTTGAGTTCATGTTTATAAGTGAAAGTTATAGAAAATAGAAATTTTCGGTACGTGGCCTGCTAATGAATTTACCTTCTACTGCGATGTTCCCTTCTTCCCATTTGAATAAGGCGTCTCTTTCGGACAGAATATGTTGTTACGGACACATTATCTGAAAATAGTACTGAAAAATGATTCGTGTTCTTCAAAGGTGAACTGCCGCTATATTCTTCTGATGAAGTTAGTTCTGCTTATGTGCCCTCCTTCCCACTATACGTTCTTATACTCTGACATAGTGATGAGACATGCTTCTTTTATTGTGAAATGCCTGGCTATTTTCTTTAAGGTGTGTGACCCGGATGAGTGGCCGACTCAGGTACGCAAGGACCCAGAAGGCGCCATGGCAGCCACTGTAAACAAAGACAAAAAGCAAATTTTTGTCTATGAAGGCAAGGAAACCATTCAATACAAGGTAAGTAAGGGCAGGTGTGCAAATCGGGGAACGAGTTGTTTTCTAAAACAGAGGTCGTGGTATTAGAAACGCGAGAGGTCGTGGTGTTAAAACAGAGGTGGTGGTGTCAAAAACTCGTACGCGGTATGGCCGCTTGACCAACGTCGTCCTTCTCGTTTATTTACGAGCGTGCGTTCTTTGTTACTTCAATTCTTCTTCTAGATTCTTCCGGCCCTTAAATAGAAGACGACAGCTCCAGCGGGTGTAGTTCTTGCACTGGCCGGTTGAAGTTTCCACCTATGGTTTGAACTCCTCAGGCTCGAACCAATCCGCCTCGCCCAGCGTAGGCCTCAGTTATTGTCGAAGTGGCCAAAGGCATCGTGAGGTATTACGTTCCTCAGCGATCCCAATGTCGTCCACCTTTAAACTGTTGTTTCTCGCCGCTGGGTGGCGGTGAAGCGAACGAAGTTTGAGTAGATATGCTTTCTTCCAGCAAAACCACAGGTGCTTGAGAATATTACTTCGGCGTCATTATCTTTTAACGAGGTCTTCTTCGCTTGTCTGCAAAATGCTGTTCTGATATCGCTCGTCGTTGTACTCTGGTTCCGCCAACGAAGGAACAAGCTATTTTACATTCGTGTGCATATAGGCTATTGGCCTGGTATTAATTATGGCCTCCGCTTCTACCAGAATGGTTGTTAGCTCTTCTCTGTCGAGCGTGCTTTTGCCAAGTGTCTTGTGGAGCGCTGATTTCGTTGACCGTATTAATCTCTCCCCCAATCCTCCCCACCATGGTGCACCAGGTACAATAAACTTCCAGTCGATGCGATAGGAAGCAAGGAGAGTGGCAAAGGTTAGCTGTTCATAACACTCCAGGTCTCTTGCAAATGTCGCGGTGCTCTCTTGAATGTCAGGACATTGTCCGAGTAGATAGATAGAGGAACTCCCCTGCGCGATAGGAATCTGTGGAACACGAGGAGGAATACTGTCGAGGAAAAACCACTGGTCTGTTCATGTCATACCGGTATGGTACTTGCACACGTGAAAAGGAAAATGAAGTACTTCATCGTGCCAGACTCACACTCCCTTTGTTTTACGTAGGGTGGACCAGTGAAATCTACTCCCGCTTCAAATAGCCGTGACACTGTGGTTCTGTCTACCTGCTATAGTTGCATATGCCACATCTGCTCGTTTTCTCATGTTTCATTTGCACAAAAATCAGGCATTTATGACTCTTTGGCCCCTTTGTTGCCTGTACAACCCAGAATCATCGTCGTACTTCGATCAATGTGTGAGCCACATTGCCACGTAAAACGCGACTGTGCTCATACGTCAGATTAGCCTTGTAAACATGTGCTTGCATGGGAGAATGATTGGATATTTATCACCTCTTGAAGTCGTCCGCCGAGGCGAAGTTCTTTCTTGGGACCCCAAAAAATGCATGGAGATCTCTCATCACGGAATGCTTCTCAACGGCGTTTTGGTGCGATAGTTCACAGATGTCTTCCTTGAAAGCTTTCTTTTTAGTCGGCAGAATCCAGACTTCTTCATCCTGTGCAATTTCTCGTACAGGTAGTTTTTCTTGAAAGACTTTTCGCGTATGCCGGCACTTGTCAGAAAAACGTGACACCAGAACTCGGACGCGCAGTATCTCTTCTAGCTGGCGCAATTTCGTTAAATCAATGAAAGACTGATCTTTCCTTTCAGCATGTAGGAGCCTATTGGACACTACAGGCTCAAGTTCTACCCCAGCCTTTCCACCTGAAACAATCATTGGTTCTACAGGCCATTCTGAACTCATTCGCTTCAAGTATTGAAGATCATTCCACCGTATAGAGCCTTTCAACAGAGTCTTTGCAGCTACTGCTCGTGTTGTGTCGGAAAATCTGCAGATACACTTCGTTGTCCCTGCTGTTCGTTTTCCGGCCATCCAGCGCTGAACCTGTGCAGCGTGACATTGGTGTTCCGGGGGAAACAAACACTGCTCTGCAGTTCCCTGATGCCTCAGAAGTGGCGCGCGTTTTCCAGTAAGGAGGGTCACACAAGTTGTTGCATGCTTTCCTTGGCAAGATGATCACGTCAGCTTAACTTGACAGGTTCGTGCCTGTTGACCTCGAGACGTGCAGCGAAAACAGCTGCAGTCCTTGGAGAGCCATTTTTTTCTTTTCAGTGAGGGAGAGATCCCTGGCCCAGGCACATGTACCATGCTACATCGAGCAGCCGAAGAGCGTCTAATTTCTTGATAATGTTGTGTAAGGCAGAAGCTGTCGCTCTTTTAACATTTCAGCTCGTTGACAACGTTTCTTCAGTGACGTCATGCGCTGCTAACGACTTTCATTCTGGACTCCAATAAATGCTATAGTCCTTTCAGCTTGGCGTCGGATGAAGGCGCTGCTGAAGTAGACGTAAATGCAGCTTGAGTGCTATCTGCTGAAACCCTTCTCGTAGCGCTACCTCGCTGCTCTTTTGTAAACGAAAGAATGATGTCGTGTGGTAAAGCTTTCTGCAGTATGTCAGTGAGCACCGCTGAAAAGCTGAGCGTAGGTACGTTGAGAGAATTCAGACGGCAAATGTGCAGCTGCGTATCATACAACCGGCGTCGTAGGTCCGGTGCTCAATTTAACGTGTCCAATATTTCTGAGAGCGGCCAGGTGATGTTGTTCATTTCTATATTTGTTACCAAAACGCTCGTTGAGTATATCTACAGCGTCATCAGCACAGGATTCGGCGGTCGGCAATACCGCTATCGCTGCCGTAGCTTCTACAGGAAGATAGCACCATAGGTAAAACACTTCGTTGTTGACGAAAGGGCATTATTGAAAAGAACAGTCCGATCGAACTACTCTCAGAATCCACTTGTAGATGTCGCCCTTAAAAATCGCATATCGAGCTTAGGCAGACTCGGTTCACAATATCTGTGCGATGAGGCATCGTTTATCCGTGTTAGGAAGTGGAGTTGCTGCTTACGGAATGCTGCGAGTCCTTACAGCTCTTCCAGCTCCTCAATTCAGTTATCCTCAACTCAGTTATCCTGTCGTTGCATGGAATTCCTGAAAATAAACAATTCATGAATTCATCAGCGACTGAGAAGCATAACATGTGAAGCATGATTTTGAAAAATTAAACACAGAAATTTACTAAACTGCCATTTATTGCACATACAGGGAAACATCCCTTATAAAGATTGTTGCAGTGCTGGAAGTATCTTCTTTAGCCGTGTCAGGCAGCAAGTGCCTTGCCTATTGTCATGCAATGCGATGATGTGGGATATGGATGACAGGGTTCGGCAGAGAGGTACAGGCGACTGTCAAAAAATAAAAACGCAAGCATATCCTTGTATAAAATGCTGGTTTCTTACAATAAACCAAAAGTACACTCGAATTATGCACCGTACTCACGGATCGAAGGGCGAAAATTTTGGGTTACGTAACGCACATACTTTGTTTCTACCTTCATCAGTTTGTGACCCATCGAACCGCCATTCCAAGTGACATGCCGTGGTTATATCGGGTAGCTTAGCATTTGGCACCGATCAGTGTTTACATGTTGCATTTCATTCTGTGAGCACTGCACACTAAATGTATATAAGAAAAAGTACTGCTGCTAAATAATGTGCAAAAGACACCGTCCAAGCAAAACACCTCTAACCTTGCTTTTGACATGCGGTTCTTGCAAACTCGTACGTACGAACATGTGTCGCAGGCGCAGAGTATTCCATGTAACCCCATCTCTCGCAGTCGCCGCATTCGTGTAGATAAAATGTCTGTTGCCAAGCAATAAATTTCCAGACTGCATTTCTGTTCTCTCAAAAACTCGGCCCTCAGGGAAGCCGCGTCGCCCAAGCGAAACCATGCTTTTTCGGTCGCAGAACATCACACCCCGAAATTTTTACAATTATAGTCCGTTGTTGCCGTTTGAAACGCATAACCAACGCTAACAAACAGAAGCA
Source organism: Hyalomma asiaticum (assembly GCA_013339685.2). Lineage (NCBI taxonomy): Eukaryota > Metazoa > Arthropoda > Arachnida > Ixodida > Ixodidae > Hyalomma > Hyalomma asiaticum. The sequence goes on from CM023486.1 coordinate 38,326,516, forward strand.
ATGGGTTTATACTCACCGGCACGTACGTGCTCGAGCCTTGAAACGAGTATTCGTCCTGCCGGAATTTCAACGGTGGCTTCGTTCCACTGCAGGCCGCCGATTACGCTGCGCGAAAGCGTTTAAACTGCCCAAAACAGGCACGTTGAAACGTATTTTCTCGGTAGGAAGAAGCGATTAAAAGAGTATACTTTCCAACTTTCACGGAATATTTAGAACGAGACAAAGCAGCGCGAGTTACCAAAGCCCCCGAACGCTGTGAACCGTTGCATATCTGCCGCCGCATATTTCGAATTGACATATACTGATCTCGATGCGCTGTTCACATTGAAGGAGTCAGCGAAAACGAATATTGGTTAATAAAAGACAGGTGGCAGAACATTTCGCGAAAAGCACTCTATTTAATGAGTAGTGTTACTTTCTTATATATAACACTATGCGAAAACGCAGTCTTCGCTTGTATTAAGAATATTTTGCGCTGAAATTTGGCCCCGACGAGGGCGCCCCTACATAAAAAGTGCAATAGCGCGAATGGCGGCCTCCGTCACGTGATCGCCCTTCCATAGGAATAGCTTGAGAGTAGAGAGAGGTCAGTAGACTCACTCCCAGCGTATGAAGCTTGAGCGTGGTTGATTTGTTGGCCATCTGTAGCGACTTGTGGAACGTAGAGCCTTCGGGGCCTGGCCTCGTCGCCTGTCCCCTTTCGTCGTGGATGGCGTTTCGCGGCCGCGCCGCGGCCTGCTGTACGAGCGTCATGGCAAGAGGAAAAACTGTTGCTTTAAGCGCTCAAAGCCGGCAACGACGTTGGCGAGTCAATGCGGCTCAATTTAACGTGTCCAATATTTCTGAGAGCGGCCAGGTGATGTTGTTCATTTCTATATTTGTTACCAAACGCTCGTTGAGTATATCTACAGCGTCATCAGCACAGGATTCGGCGGTCGGCAATACCGCTATCGCTGCCGTAGCTTCTACAGGAAGATAGCACCATAGGTAAAACACTTCGTTGTTGACGAAAGGGCATTATTGAAAAGAACAGTCCGATCGAACTACTCTCAGAATCCACTTGTAGATGTCGCCCTTAAAAATCGGCATATCGAGCTTAGGCAGACTCGGTTCACAATATCTGTGCGATGAGGCATCGTTTATCCGTGGTGTTAGGAAGTGGAGTTGCTGCTTACGGAATGCTGCGAGTCCTTACAGCTCTTCCAGCTCCTCAATTCAGTTATCCTCAACTCAGTTATCCTGTCGTTGCATGGAATTCCCGAAAAGAAACAATTCATGAATTCATCAGCGACTGAGAAGCATAACGTGTGAAGCATGATTTTGAAAAATTAAACACAGAAATTTACTAAACTGCCATTTGTTTCACATACAGGGAAACATCCCTTATAAAGATTGTTGCAGTGCTGGAAGTATCTTCTTTAGCCGTGTCAGGTAGCAAGTGCCTTGCCTATTGTGATGCAATGCGACCATGTGGGATATGGATGACAGGGTTCGGCAGAGAGGTGCAGGCGACTGTCAAAAATTAAAAACGCAAGCATATCCTTGTATAAAATGCTGCTTTCTTACAATAAACCAAAAGTACACTCGAATTATGCACCCTACTCACGGATCGAAGGGCGAAAATTTTGGGTTACGTAACGCACATACTTTTGTTTCTACCTTCATCAGTTTGTGACCCATCGAACCGCCATTCCAAGTGACATGCCGTGTTATATCGGGTAGCTTCGCATTGGCACCGATCAGTGTTTACATGTTGCATTTCATTCTGTGAGCACTGCACACTAAATGTATATAAGAAAAAGTACTGCTGCTAAATAATGTGCAAATGACACGGTCCAAGCAAAACACCTCTAACCTTGCTTTTGACATGCGGCTCTTGCAAACTCGTACGTACGAACATGTGTCGCAGGCGCAGAGTATTCCATGTAACCCCATCTCTCGCAGTCGCCGCATTCGTGTAGATAAAATGTCCGTTGCCAAGCAATAATTTCCAGCTGCATTTCTGTTCTCTCAAAAACTCGGCCCTCAGGGAAGCCGCGTCGCCCAAGCGAAACCATGCTTTTTCGGTCGCGGAACATCACACCCCGAATTTTTACAGTTATAGTCCGTTGTTGCCGTTTGAAACGCATAACCAACGCTAACAAACAGAAGCAATGGGTTTATACTCACCGGCGCGTACGTGCTCGAGCCTTGAAACAGTATTCGTCCTGCCGGAATTTCAACGGTGGCTTCGTTCCACTGCAGGCCGCCGATTACGCTGCGCGAAAGCGTTTAAACTGCCCAAACAGGCACGTTGAAACGTATTTTCTCGGTAGGAAGAAGCGATTAAAAGAGTATACTTTCGAACTTTCACGGAATATTTAGAACGAGACAAAGCAGCGCGAGTTACCAAAGCCCCCGAACGCTGTGAACCGTTGCATACCTGCCGCCGCATATTTCGAATTGACATATACTAATCTCGATGCGCTGTTCACATTGAGGAGTCAGCGAAAACCAATATTGGTTAATAAAGACAGGTGGCAGAATACCTCGCGAAAAGCACTCTATTTAATGAGTAGCGTTACTTTCTTATATATAACACTATGCGAAAACGCAGTCTTCGCTTGTATTAAGAATATTTTGCGCTGAAATTTGGCACCGACGAGGGCACCCCTACATAAAAAGTGCAATAGCGCGAATGGCGGCCTCCAGTCACGTGATCGCCCTTCCATAGGATAGCTAGAGAGTAGAGAGAGGTCAGTAGATCCACTCCCAGCGTATGAAGCTGGAGCGTGGTTGATTTGTTTGGCCATCTGTAGCGACTTGTGGAACGTAGAGCCTTCGGGGCCTGGCCTCGTCGCCTGTCCCCTTTCGTCGTGGATGGCGTTTCGCGGCGGCCGCGGCCTGCTATACGAGCGTCATGGCAAGAGGAAAACTGTTGCTTAAGCGCTCAAAGCCGGCAACGACGTTGGCGAGTCAATGCGGCGCAAGTAAACACGATTGATGCCTTTGTAGCCCGGCATTCACGTAAACATCGACTGTGTCCATTTGTTACGTAAACTACTTCAGTTACCACAAGTACAAGGGGTTGGTCATGAATGTTATGGAGGCGATGCGTGAACGTGGGTTCATCCACGTCGAATGGTGCGGTACCAGAGGAATACCTGTAGAAATGAGCAAGTTCCCCACGATGTACAATAAACATTCAACTGTTTATGTGAAGACACATTCCACTTTCGTGTGATACCGATTCCTCTGATGGTGGGATCAGCCACATTTTTTTACGAAATACACGTAACTGTTCGCAAATTTTGTTGCAGCGGTTGGGCATATGGAGAGATCGACAGACTATTGGTAGAAGGGAGGGGGGGGGGGCAGACTAGAACGTCCCGAATCCACCTTTTGGCTGCTCCTCCGGAGGCGACGGTTACGAAGTACACTCAACACTTCGGTCTGGCACTACGGAAACTTTGCTATTTGAAAAATTCCAAATAATACCGAGACAAGGTCAAAGTTCCATCTCTAATGCGGATCGAACGGGACAGTGAGGAATATTGAGAAGCGTGCTGTATGGCGGTTCATAGTGTGTGAGGGGACAGATCTTATGCACAGAGTCTATATGCGCTCAGCATTTCTTTCATTTCCGGACATTTTTGCGAATAGTGGTGACCGATGCGCACTACGACCAGCGATGCACGGCATCAACACAAGAAATTCTTCGTGCGCTCCGCTTATGGTGTGCGATAAAATATTGCACCGTTTTGTCTTGCGCACTCACATTCACGTTTCTTAAGTTTCTCGTGTTCCTCAGCAGCAAGCCGCTAAATTCATTTCATTCGTTGCGCAGGTGAAGCCGTTCGGCTCGCAGTCCACCGGGGCACATGTGGGATTTGTCGTGTTCTACGCTGAATCCGACCAAGAAGACTGTGATTCGAAACCTACCAGCGTCTGGCGAAGATCCGTGATGTCACCACATCCGCCGAATAAAAGCCTCTGGAAGCTTGCGAAGTGA